>JALJVW010001193.1:0-28292 GCA_024865655.1 Emberiza elegans | reverse complement strand
AGAGAGAGAGAGAGAGAGAGAGAGAGAGAGAGAGAGAGAGAGAGAGAGAGAGAGAGAGAGAGAGAGAGAGAGAGAGAGAGAGAGAGAGAGAGAGAGAGAGAGAGAGAGAGAGAGAGAGAGAGAGAGAGAGAGAGAGAGAGAGAGAGAGAGAGAGAGAGAGAGAGAGAGAGAGAGAGAGAGAGAGAGAGAGAGAGAGAGAGAGAGAGAGAGAGAGAGAGAGAGAGAGAGAGAGAGAGAGAGAGAGAGAGAGAGAGAGAGAGAGAGAGAGAGAGAGAGAGAGAGAGAGAGAGAGAGAGAGAGAGAGAGAGAGAGAGAGAGAGAGAGAGAGAGAGAGAGAGAGAGAGAGAGAGAGAGAGAGAGAGAGAGAGAGAGAGAGAGAGAGAGAGAGAGAGAGAGAGAGAGAGAGAGAGAGAGAGATTCCAGGCGGTTTCTGCGTGAGCTGCTGCTGGGATGTCACAGGAACAGCGCCACGTCCCGTGCTGTTCCCGTTGCTGTGGGACACGGAGGCCTCAGTGCCCAGAGTGGCTCTGGGCTCGTTGCCGGAGGATCCTCCTGCCCGAGGCATTCTCAGCAGCCAGCCCAGCCCTGACGGGTGTCCTTCTGTGCTTGCAGGGCTACAGGCTGCAGACGTGTGCAGCGCAGCCAAAATGATCCAGCACGTGGCTGCTGCAGTTTGCACTCTGTACACTGTGGCTTATTCGGGGTATTTTTTAACCCACTTGGCACGTAAGTCGAGGTTTTCCTTTGGTGCAGCATCTGTGGCTTTGGGCTGGCTGTGTGCTTTCTGTTCTTCCTCTGGAGCTGAGTTGACTTTGGAACCAAATTGCCATGAAGACACCATTGCTTTGGGAGAGCTCCTGCCCAGCAGCTGCAGCTGAAAAAGGGGTGTCTGCAGCCAGCGGGCGTGCACAGCATCTGCAATGAGCCCTGGGGGTTCTGTTCCCTCAAGCAGGAGTCTGTGCCAGCAGAGCCTGGAACTGCCTCCCTTTGCTGCTCCAGCCAAGAACTGACCCAGCCCAGTATTTTGTGCTGTTCTCTTGCTTGCTGTGGGAAGGGACTGTGGCTCCTGGAGGGATGCTGTGAAAGCAAAATGCTCTCTGGGGGCTGCCTTGCTCTGTGGCATTTCCCACCACAGGCAGTTTTTCTCCTAACAGCATCTGGTTCATGTTCCCTCTCCCATTGCAGGGCACCTCATGTCTGGATTGCGAGCAGCTCCTCCTTCGGTGAGTGGGAAAGGAACCTTTGGTGTTTGGAATTGTGCAGCAAGTTGTGAGCTCGGCATGTGGCAGCCGAGTGCCAGCCTGGGAGGCTGAAGGAAAGTTCCTGTCAGTGTCTTTGCAGCAGCAGCAGCAGCAAAGGGATCCCCAGCAGTTTTCTCCTTTTCTGCTGAAGAGCTTTTGAAGAGCTGCAGGTCTGGCTTTGCAGGCAGAGGATTGCTTGCTGGCTTTAGCCATGGTGGAATATCGAATTCCCAACAATAATTGGCAATGTCCACTTTAGCCCATTGTTAGTTGGAACAGCTCCAAACCCAATTTCTGCTTAGTGCAGCTGGATGTGCAGCTGAGGATAAATAAGGTGATAACTGAGATAGAACTTCCCATCCCTCACGCTGCCGTCTGTCCACAGGGCACAAAAGCAGCACCAGCACCTCCTGGGGCTCCCTCTGCTTCCAAAGAGGAGGCCAAAGAGGAGGCAGACAGCAGTGAGCTTCCCGCTGCTCTGGGAGACGAGGGCGAACATCCAGCGGGCTGGGAATGGGACAAGGACAGGGACATCTCCCGGGTGGGACAAGGACAGGGGACATCTCCCGGCGTGGGACGAGGACGGTGGATGTCCCCTGGTGTGGGACCAGAATGGCCAAGCTCCCATGGAGTGGGATGAGGACAACAGACATCTCCCAGAGTGGGATGAGGATGGAGGACATCTCCCAGCTCCCATCCTCCTCCCACAGGATGGAGGACATCCTGTGGCTTGGGAAGAGGAGAGTGAACATCTCCCAGCATGGGAAGTGGACAGCAAACATCCCCTGGCTTGGAAAGATGATGACAAACCTGCAGCATTTTGGGAAGAGGATGGAGAAGCTGCAGCATTTTGGGAAGAGGATGGAGAACCTCCCTCTGCTTGGGAAGAGGACAATGAAGCTCCCTCCGCTGTGGGATCCTGGGCTGAACATTCTGACAGCAGCACAGGCCTGCAGCCAGAGGGGAGAGGGGAGTGGTGCCTGATGCAGCTGAGTACGTCTGCTCTGTTCCTGGGTGCCCCAGCAGGTGCTGTGTGTGTGTCTCGGCATCAGCTGCAGCCAGTGTTGCTCTGCAGCTGAATGTCACCGAGCCATTTATTGTCCTTCCCCAGCTGACACCAAGGGGCTCACGGCCCCAGGGAGTGGGGCTGGTTCTGGCTCTGCTGCAAGGCGGGGTCTCACTCTGGGAGGGAGCGTCTTCCACGTGGTTTCTTTCAGGGAACACCGTGAGCGAGGCGGAGCCTGCCCAGAAATACCTGGAGGTGGAGCAGATTGGCCAAGGGTAAGTGCACGGCAGCAGCTACTGCTGCACAAGCAGGGCCGGGTGTTGTGCTGCTGCAGGATCAAGTGAGAAGTCAGGAGAGCTCCAAACACCTTCAGACACTGGGCTACCATCCTGCTGTCTCTCAGTCCTGATCAGAATTGATAACTGTGGTCAGAAGGCGCCGTCAAAGGCCCCTGAGGCTGGCAGTGTCCTGCCTGCAGCAAGGAGCAGGACCTGGAAGATCTTCTGCCCCTGGAACTGGATTGCCTAAAAGAGCAACTCACCATCTGGTGACTGTCAGAAAAACAGTTCTCAAGAAGATTTCTTTCAAATATTTTCCTTCAAAAAATATCCTCCAGTCAGGATTATCAACCTAATGGTTTAGAAACAGAAACCAGAGATGAACTAATAAGTGCTCTATTCTAGCACAGGCAGCAGACCCCATCCATTCAGTAACAGACACAGAGCTGATGCACTCTGGGGAAAATGCATCACCAGCCTGATGGCAGGGCCCTTGTGGAACCTGCAGGTCTTAGGCAGGAAATGGAAAAGGATGAAATGCATTCTTTTCCAGTTCTTTAGACACCCATTTCTCACCTCAGGTTTTGAACTAAAGCAATTCAGCGTGGACATTTGGGATTTGCTCCAGCCCAGTTCCTTCGTGTTGGGTCTCAGTTTTCTCTTGCACACCTTGCATGGCAGAGGGCTGGTGGCTGCTGTGCTGGTGTTGGAAGGGTCGATGCACCCAGGTGTTTGTGAAGAACGCTGCAGGCAGCAGAGATCTCCTGCCTGGGCTGGCTTTCACTGCCAGGGCCTAAAGCGCTGCTTCTTTCTTCTCTGCTCTTTTGTCTCCAGGGCTTTTGGAACCGTTTCTAAAGGACTCGACAGGGCCACTGGAGGAGAGGTCAGTGCCAACACGCCCAGCACGGCTGGCAGCTCCCCAGGGCTTTCCCCTCTGCTGGGAGCTGTGGCTGCAGCTTTGGGGGCCAGCAGAGCTTTCCTGCCCAGGCTGCTCCTCTGAAGGCAGAGCAGTGTCAGCCTGCAGAGCACAGCTGGGACAGACTTGGTCCTTCTGAAGTGCCAAAGGAATGCAAGGAGGGCAGCGGTGTCTGTCAGAGCAGGACACCCTGGCTTGGTCTTCATATGTAAAAGTGTGCATGCATCAGCTGCTGGAGACTGAGGCCCAACTTATCTTTATCCCAGCCTCGACAGGAACAATATTTAGCAGTTTTTCCATCCTGCCTTTCATCTTCAAAGGGTACCTCAAGGCCTAATTAGGGAGAGATCCTGCTTGGGCTCAGTTTGGGGTTTTAGTCCAACTTCAGCTGTTCACAGAGAGAGGGGAGAGAAATGAGAAGATGGATGTCCAGAGCAAAGCTCTCTCCTAAAGCCTGCAGTTGTGTTTGGGTCTGGTGTCAGTGACAGCCTGTGACAGGGATCACCTGAGCAATGGATGTGCGTGTTTGCTTTGTTGTGCAATCCCAAACAGAGCAGTTGCATTTGGAATCATGACCAAATCCCATAGAATTGCTAAAGGGTTCCTGGCTGTTTTGCTCTGTTTTCACAGAACCAGAATTACCTCCTGCTTGCAAAATGGGTTTGAATAATAATAATGAGAGTGTTGAGGCCATTTGAGAAGACCGTAGGTGCAGAGAATGTTGTTAGAGCTTTGAGGCTGACAGCTGAGGGACCATTTCTGCAGAGCTTGCAAGGCCAAATGTCTCTGGCCGTGTGTCCTGTAAGCAGCCCCCAGCTGGCAGAGCAATGGGCCGTGGGAATGGCCCTTGCTGAGCTCTGCTGTCCCATCCCAAGGCAGTTTGGCACAGCCCGGCTCCGTCGCTCCAAAAAGACTCGCTCCGTGTTTGCTGTGGCCTCCTGGCACAGACTCCTCCAGTTCAAGGGCTGCAATGTCCCTTCAGGTGGCCATCAAGAAAATGAGTCTCAGAGGGCAGAACAGGGAACGAGCTGTGAATGAGATCCTGCTCCTGAAGGACAAGAAGAACCCCAACATTGTCAACTTTCTGGACAGGTGAGTGCTTCAGCTCTTATCCCGTGCCTGGGCCCTGTGTTAACCTTTCCTGGCATCCGGAGTCTGTAGCCTGGTTTGAAAATGCCTGACCCAGCCACATCTTCCCAAAACAACAGCCTGGCAGTTCACTCCCTCCATGTGCTTTTGTTGCTTTGCTTTGGTTTTTCCTTCAAGTTCCTCCCCGTTTGCTGTGTCTTCCAACAAGTGCTGATGAACCACAGCAGAAATTATTTCCCTTGGCTTCTTCTTCCCAGCCCTTTTCCATTGCTAAAGATGCCAGGAAGACCAGGTTCTTGTTTCCAGAAATGCCTCATTTGCCCATTTTTCACTGGCCTTGCCTGTTTCTGAAGGACTTTCTGAAAGGTTTTCTGACTGCTTTTGTCCCAAGTGCTGCACGACCTCCTGCCCTGGATAACCCTGGGAGTTGTGTTGCCTTGTTCTGGAGGGAATGGTGGAACTGATGAGTTCAGAAGCTGAACCAGCTGGGGCCAAGGGTTGTGGTTCCACATTGATCTGGGCTGTTGCTAAACTGCATTTTTCACCTGCTTGCCATCTAAGGCCTCTCCTTTCTCACAGGTGTCTCCTTCCCCTTTAGACTGTGCAGATTCCAAGGGCTGTGCAGCCTGGCAGGAATGTCTCTCCATCTGATTCTGTCCTCACTGACAAGTGACCTGGAAACAAAACTCCACTCCAGGCTTTTCCATGGGGAATTGAGCTCTGCACATTCATCTCCATGCCATTGCTTTCCTCTTCCAGCTTCCTTGTTGATGGAGATCTCTGGCTGGTGATGCAATACATGGATGGAGGAACTTTGCAGGACATTGTCAGACAGACACGCATGGCTGAAGGAGAGATGGCAGCTGTCAGTCGGGAGGTGAGGGATCCTGCTTGTCACTCCCATGGCTGGGACACGATGGTCCTTCCAAACAGGGCGTGAGAACAGGAGTGGCTCCATGCTCAGGGCTTTGTTTCTGTGTTGTTTTTATGAGCTGGAGAAGAAAGAGCCTCTGCAGTGATCGGCCTGCCAGCATCACTGCACTTCTACTCTGTTCTTGTTCTCTCTCCTGCTGTTGTGGTACTCTCTGTCTGGTTTGGATTTGATTTGCTGTTCTCAGCTTTGCCTTGAACCCTTTGCCTGGAGCTTGTGTGCACTGCACTCCTGGCCTGGCACAGCAAAGCTGCTGCTGGCACAATTCTGAACTGTCCTTTCTTGTGGGATATATTGCGGCCATTGGTTTTTGCCCTCATGTTTCTTGTTCTCTCTCAGTGTCTGCAGGGCCTGGATTTCCTCCATTCCAAGCGGGTGATCCACAGGGATCTGAAGAGCTCCAACATCCTGCTGGGCATGGACGGCTCTGTCAGGCTGGGTGGGTGTTCCTGGCCAGGCACGGCGCTCCCGGGCTGCGGGTGTGGGGCTGCTTCCCAGTGAGGGCCAGAGCCCCACAAGGGCTGCTGGGGGCACTGCCCGGCCCCTGCTGCCAGCTGAGAGCGGCTGCCCCTGCAGAGAGCTCAGGAGAGGAGCAGGGTGCCAGCAGTGCCTTTGCTCTGGCCATGGCCCTGCCAGAGGGGCAGCAGTGGGAATCTAAAGCTCCAAGGGAATCAGTAAAAGCCACTGCACGAAAGCTGAGGGTTTCTTGAAGGGTCCAGTTCCATCTTTCCTTGGCTACAGCCCTGAGGGCTTTTCCAGCTGACTTCACTACTGCACTCTCAGACTGAGAGTGGGGAATCTTTGTGCTTGGTTTCCTCATGCCAGCTGCCTTTGACAGGGTTTGTTTCTGTCCTCAGCTGATTTTGGCCTCTGCGCTCAGCTCAGCCCTGAGCAGGACCAGCGCAGCTCCATGGTGGGCACTGCTCACTGGATGGCCCCAGAAGTTGTGACCAGATCTCCTTATGGCCCCAAGGTGGACATCTGGTCATTGGGCATTGTGACCATCGAGATGGTGGAAGGAGAACCTCCTTACTTCAGGGAAACGGCGGCCATGGTAAGAGGCAAATTCTCCAGTGGCTGCAGGGGCCTGTGAGCACAGGGGGACCCTGCACTGGGAGCAGCAGCTGGAGGTTTCTGCACAAGGGGAAGGGAATTCCCAGAGGACTCCAGCCTCAACACAGACGAAGATTCTGCAATCTCCAGCAACAATTTGCTTTGGGATTTATGTTATTGCAGCTCTTGTGGCTGTGAGGATGACCTGGAAATATGAAGCAAGTGCATCATCTCTAATGTTACCTTGCAAGAAAACCCCAAAGCATCCCCAAATCCCAGCTCCAAACCCAACAAGATTTCTGCAGGAGTTTCTAAAAGAGGTTTTGCGAGATGATCTCCCCCTTGATTCTTCTCACTGGGAAACTTGTCTAAAACCTAAAGACGATTGTTTAAGATCCCCATAGTCTAACGTATTTCTTTCCTAGTCCAAGCTACTTTCTCTGTGTCACCAAGCCTGAGCTTTCAGCAACACAAACCTCCTGTTTCTTGTCTGGCAGCTTCTGGGATGGGGCATCAGGAATGCATTTACTTGAGTGTCAGTGGCACTGCAGAGATGCACTTGATGGAAGAATCCTCTGAAATAACACAAGCAGACCACACTGACTCTGGAAAATGGCCAGTAAACTTGGTGTGCACATTTGGAGAAGGAAAATGTGCCATTTCTGATGGAGGTTCCTACTAACAATATCAGCCAATGAAACTGGCTCTCCAGGCGAGATCATTTGGATGTTGTGATGGCTGTGGCAGCCCCAGGGTTTGGGTTTTTTGGTTGGCATAGCAAAATGAGCTCTGAGCAGCATCTCTGGCAGGGAGGAAAGTGCCCCTGGAGCTGGGGCTGAGGCCCCGGGGTGGATGTGAGCCCGTGTGGGTGTGAAGGAAGCTGGCAGAGCGCTGAGTTTGCTTTCCCTGCAGGCTCGCGCTCTGATCCGGCAGAACGGGACCCCGCAGCTGCAGGAGCCCCGGCGCCTGTCGGCTCTGCTGCGGGACTTCCTCGAGTGCAGCCTGGAGCCGGACGAGGAGCGGCGCTGGGCTGCCCAGGAGCTGCTGCAGGTGAGTGCCAAGGGCTGCAGGGGAAGCAGCAGCGCCAGGGAGGGGTTTTCTTGTGGGGCCCCTCCGACAGTCTCCAGTCTCGCTGCGTTCCACACACGCAGAGCAAGCAGAATCCTCGCCTGCTGTGGCTTGGCAGGCTCCTTTCGAGCTCATCTGGACCTGGTGCCCCACAGCGAGCAGGGACATCTTCAAGCAGCTCAGGGGGCTCAGAGCCCTGCCTGACCTGAGCTTGGATGTTTCCAGGGAGGAGGCACCTCCCACATCTCTGGGCACCTTCTGTCAGTGTTTCCCCACTCTCCTGGTTAAAAAATTCTTCCTTAGATCTAATCTGAGCCTGCTTCCCTCGAGTTTCAAACCATTTCCCTTTGTCCTGTTGTAACAGAGCCTGTGAGGAACTTGACTCTGGAAAGTAACAGTTCATTTCTTTCTTTTCTATCCTTTGGCCAGCACCCATTTTTGTCATCAGCCAAGCCTCTCTCCAGCCTGACCCCTCTGATCACTGCAGCGAAGCAACTGAGGGAGCAGCGGAGGAGATGATGCCCTTGAGGACAGCTTTCAGTTACAGTAGTTAGGATAACTAGATAGTTATGGTAGTTAGCACTGGTAGTTGGTTATAGTAGGTAGCACTGCTAGTTGGTTATGGTAGTTAGGATAGCCTGTTTGTTATGGCAGTTTTTGAATAAAAACTCTCTTAAACCTCAACTCCCTTGACGTGTCCCTTCCTTCTCCCCCGCTGTGACTCAGCTGCCCGGAGCAATGTGAGGGGAGAGCGGGCCCAGCCTGGCCCAGAGCTGAGCCCCAGCAGAGCCCTGGCAGAGCCCAGAGCAGCCTCGGCACCTGCAGAGTCAGCCTGGAAGGAGGCGCTTGGAGCCTTCTCGGCTGCACCCGGCTCTTGGTTACAAACTGTGTGTGCTGGAAAATGCCACCGGCTCTGCAAGAGGGCAGAAGGGGCCCGGGAAGGCCCAAGTGCTCCTTGCAAGGGAAAAACCTGCCCTGGGTTTGTTATAAATAACTAGGTAGTGTTGGCTTTTGCTACTAGGCATTGACTTCTGCAAATTATTCTTAATCACAACGAGTTTGATATAGTACAGTTTGTAATCACTTTTAACTGCTTTTGCTACAGTATAATTTGTCAGCTTTTTGTGCCCTGGCCCCTGTGTAGCTCATATCCTCAGAACATCATTTATGGATGATATTTTAGTTTGTGGGCAGTGTGAAAAACATACATTATAATTTTGGCTTTTGCAAAATATTAAAGGGATGCCATGTGTTTTGCATTATAATGTTAACTTTTGCAGAAGTAGCTATAGTTGTGAAATAATAACTAATGCCTGTATTTTTGTGACTGACAATAACTGAGATATTTGTGAAATTGCTAATGTTCATTTCAAATACTTGTGGAAATAGCTAAAAGCATCTGCATGGTCAGATAACATTTAAGGAAGGGATGTGATGAGGACCCCTGCCACTGACCCTTCCACTGTCAATAACTCACCTGCTGGAACCACAGAACAGGGGCCCTTGTGAGGGAGTGACACACACCCCTCAAAACAGCAATCCACAATTCCTGCATGTATTCTAAAAAGGCCAGCTGGGGGTCAAACCAATCTAAAGAAATCCTGGAACATGTAAAGGAGTTCAAAGAAATGTTTCAACATGTATAATCATTACAAATATGTATGTGAATAATACAATGGCAAAACTAGACAAGAAGAGTTGCTGTGGTTAACCGGTGTGCCTCTGGCCATCGCCAAGCACCCAGCGCTGTTACTGATTTGTCCCTTATTGTTCCTTATTAAACTTGCAAAAATTCTAAAGAGTGAGGCTCATTTCTCACAAAACCCAAGGTGCTCACCCCTTTTTCTTCCCCCAAAGCCAGGAGTTGTCAATCCTAAACTTTGTCTGGACGGAGGAGAAGGAGGCTGCAAGGAAAAGGAAGATGCACTGGTGTGGAGGCCCATGGGAGTCTCAATCTCCCACCCGTGGAGGACTGGTCCCCAATAAGAGGAATAGATTTCAAGGTTATGGTGAGAGGCTTGCTTCTCCCATAGATCTTTGCAGGCACATGCTGATTTATGTAAAATTATGTTACCCCATTGGCCCCTTGGCCTAATTCCCCTAGTTCACACCCTATTACCCATCTCTGGTTAGTCCCTAGAATGTTCTCCCTCTCTGTCCCTCCAGTGGCCCTAATTTACTGCATTCCTCTGCCCCTGTTTCCCTATTAGCTGACCTGACCCTTAACCCCTCCTTTGCCTCATTTTCCCCCATATCCATTGGACCCTGACCCTCAGCTCCACCCTCCCTACCCCATATAAAAACCCCCCTGTGCCCTCAGCTTGCACCCTGTCTCTGTCCCTGGGCCCTGTTCAGCTCTGTCCCCTGTTCCTGTGCCAATAAACCCAGTTTGCTGCAGATCATACCCAGACCCATCCTGCCGACTTTGTCAGCTTTATAAAGCAGCCGTGAGCTTCGGGCTCCTGAGTGCCGGACGCTCCAAGGGCCTCGGCAGCGCCAGGACGCTCCAGACTGGGACAGCCAGGCAGGGGAGGAGGAATCACTGCCCCTTTGCCCTCCCTCCTGCTCCATCTCCCAGCCCAGCATCGCTGCAGGACAGCCTCACTACCAACACCATCCTGCAAGGGATGGACTGGGGGGATCTCCTTCCCCTTCCCTCTGCCATGGAGGCAAATCCCATCTTCTCCTTGTCCACCCTCCTTCCTCTCCTCATTCTGTCCTACATCCATCCATGTTCCTTTCCCATCTCCTTCCTCCCTTGTTCCTTCTTGTTCCTTCCTCTCCTCCTGCCTTTTCCCTTCTCCCTGCCTCTTCCTCTCCTGGTCCTTCCTCCCCCAGGCACTGAGCTGGTGACAGAGACCAGGGAGAACAAATCCCTTCCACAGAACCTCGTGGAAGAGGCCATTTGGAACGGCTCCACAGCGCAGGAATCCAATAGGGAGGAAAAGGCCCAGAGATCTCACACGAGGAGGGGCTGCAAACCCAGCCTAGGGAGCTGTGAGGAGGTAAAACCCTCCCAGTGCCAGGAAGGGTGTGGGGAATGTGAGAAGAGCTTCAGGCAGAGCTCAGCCTATTCCTGGTGCCTCTAAAAACGGTGGTGCTGGATGCAGAGGTCCATGGGGATGCAGAGATCCCCCTGCAGATCCATGGGGATGCAGAGATCCCCCTGCAGATCCATGGGGATGCAGAGATCCCCCAGCAGCCCCTGGAGCAGCCACGCTGGAGCACGGGGATGCCTGAGACGAGGCTGTGACCCCGTGGCCAGAGGGCCCCGCTGGAGCAGCCTGTCCTGGCAGGACTGACCCCGGGGCACAGTGACCCACGCTGCAGCACCTGGAGGGGGCTGTGCCCCATGGGATGGACTCAGCTTGGAGAAGTTCCTGGAGAAGTCTCCGGTGGGAGAGAGCCCAGGCTGCAGCAGGGGAACATCTCCTGTCCCTGAGCAGAAGGAGAAGCCTCAGGGCATGAACTGAGCATGATAGTGGGGCCCGGGAAAATATTAAAATAGACTCTGAAACGTTAGGCTTTGTGCTTTCCCAGATCAACTGCACCTGTGTAAGCAGTATGATAAATGAAATAATTGTTAGATGTAATGATTGTTTAGTAATTAAATATAATTATTATATAACCATAGGAAGAATAATGAGAAACTATGTTTGAAATTTAAAGGGGGCTATGCTTAGCTGAAATCTATGTATATAACAGAACAATATAAGTTTAATAATTAACATGAAAGTTATATAACTATAAAATATAAAAACATGTTCATCTCGGCCGTATGGTCGGAGTCAGATTTGGGTTCATACCCCTGGCACCCAGAGCTCTTCAATAAAAGCACCGACATAATCATTTCTCGTGGTTATGTGTTTCTGAACGCTAACAAGCACGGCCCCATTCCCTGTCTCCGGCACTGCCGGGTAGGAGGTGCAGCTGGAAGGAGGGAGGCGTGGAAAAAAGCTGGATTTAAGGGTCTTCACTCACTTCTCATTATCCTGCTCTGAGTTTTTTTTGAGTTTTCAGCCAGAAATCTCACCCCTCCTCCACTCATCCACAGGGGTTTGGGCAGTTTTCCCTTTTGGGGGGAAATCCAAGCGATGCACTGATGCTCCTAATTAGGGGTAGGAGAAGTGAGGCTCCAGGGCTTCCCGCTGAGCCGGAGCCACCGGACCCGAAGTGCCGGGAAAGCCGTGGCGGAAGCTGCGGAGAAGTTTGTTTCTGTTTTCAGCTCAATCCCCTCGGGTCCGGGCCCGTTCCAGGGCTGTTCCTCACCTCCGGCTCTGCCCTCACGCAGCCCGGGGGGCCCTGAGAGCGCGGGGCGAGGCTGTGCCGTGTGCAGAGCCCGCCCCTGGCTGCGATTGGGCGGTGGTGCCGTCAGTCGTGGTTGTGGCGCGCTGATTGGTGGGAGCGGGGCGGAGCAGGGCCCCGGTGGCGGGCTGAGGGCGGCCGTGGCTCGGCATTGTCGGCATTGTCGGAGCGTGTGTGCGGGCCCGGGAGCGCGGTGAGGCGGCGGCGGAGCTCGGAGGCGGCCGCAGCGCAGGTGGGAGCCGCGCTGGGTTGTGCGGGGGCTCGGGGCTCGCTGCGGGCCTCGGGGGCGGCAGGGGGCTCAGGCGGGTTGGTTGTGCCGTGTCCGGCCCGTGTTGCCGCTGGCGTGAGGGCGCTGCGGGAGCGGCTGCCCGCGGTCTCCTTGCCGCCGCCGCCGCTGTCTCGGCAGGAGCCGCTGGCGGAGCAGCGCTGGCTCGGCCCGGTTCCTGTGGCTGGGACAGAGGGGGCTGCCCCGTGCCCGGGGCTGTGCGGGGAAATTCCCGTGGCCGGAGGTTTGTGTGCCCAGAGGAGACAGAGGAGTCCTGTACAAGTGACTTTATTGCTGAGCAGAGGGAGAGGCCGTGGGGCATTTGCCGTGCGGTCTCTGCCGTTGTTGTAGTTCACAGCCTCCTTTTTATCCTCATTTTCCCGGCCTCATCTCCCTCTCCCTTTGCCCACTGGCTGAGGTACTTGGAAGGTTCAGACCTCCCGATCCGCCAACTGCGTGTCCTCGTTAATGTGCACCCCCAGTTTTGTAGAACAGCCGATATTCACGGCTCTGTTAAGTCTTTGTTCTTCTGGAAGTTCAGGAATTTAGCGGGACTTTGTCTGAGCAGCAGTCCATGTTAATTAGTAACATTTATTGAAGCTGGTGGTTTCGCCCCAGGCATTTCACTTCCTTATCTACGAGTCCCTGGCCCCCCCCATTCCCTGCTCAGCTGCTGGATCATGAGCTGCACTCAAATGGTGTGGTGGAGCATGGTAAAAGATGAGAATTGCTGTAGCACATGAGAGGAGAAAGAGCGTTCATTTAACCCATGGTCTGCCAGGGAACCACAAAACCGTGTCCCATTCCCATCCTTTTCACGTTTGGACTGGTACTGAGCTGCTTTTTTTTTTTTTTTTTTTTTGTCTGTTTAATCACTTTTCCTTTTGTCATCTATTTGCCAACAGCAGTTTGAGTCATTTAATTTTCCACAAACTCCTCCTTTTTCTGCTAAAAGGTAAAATGATCCTATCCCACGGTGAAGTGTTGTGTTCCTCATTTCAGTGGATTGGTCAGCAGGAAGGTCAGGAGCTGGAGCTGTCTGGTTGGGTATTCCGAGGCCAGCTTGTAATCTAATGATGCCATTGAAATGAGAAATGGGTTCTGTGGCTCCTGATATGAATTGGTTCAGGATCGCAGGGGCTGGTCCATGGTGTTGTAGGATTTGTTCTGCTGGCCGTTCATATTTTCCCCATTTTTGGCCGCTCTCTGCAGCCAGGGCTGCATCAGTTGACTGCTTTTCTCTAATTAAATCATCAAATCCCTGGATTCCCAGCTGATTTCCCTGAATTTTTGGTAGCCAAAAATCCCCGGTGCTCTAATATAGCCTATATGTCATAAACAGTGACAGCACATGTTGGAGTGGGCAGAGGGATGATTCCCCCCATTTATTTGTAGTGAAGTTTTCCCAACATTCTCCATTTGCTGTTTCCTTTGCAGCTTCACCGTTTCTGTTGCAGGGTCAGATATCCTCACCCTGGGCTGTGCCTTGAGCTGTGCAAATTCCATCAGTGCAAGCAGGCAGAGCTTGGGGTGAGGGGCAGAGGGAATCAGCCCAATTCCTGCCCCAGGCAAGAGACCCAGGTACATTGTCCAGGCTTTGCCCAGCAGTGTTCATTTGCATTTCTAAAGCTCCTCTGCAGGCTGCCTGGAATGAAGCTTCCCCATCTGCCATCTTTTAAAAAAAAAGAATCTGCTTTTTAAAAAAAAGTATTAACTATTTACGAGTTACAAAGTATTTATGGTTAAAGTTCTTCAGTTTTGCAAAATGCAACATAAAGGCGAACATGGAAAACCCAGACCAAAAACTGATTCTCACACTTCTGTCCCAAACCTACCTGACAATATAAAGTGGGAATATTATGAAAAATTTTTCTCATGTTGTAATTTTGTCAGTGAAACTGCAGGGAAAACAAAAACTCTCCAAGAATCTCTTTAGTGTTAGAGAGTCAAGGCATTGCTTGGTTCTGGCCAGGATGTGCAACAGAAATAATTTCTTTCACAAATAGCCCGGCTGTGCAGAGAAAATCATTCCATGCCATGTGAGTTTTAGGAGAAATCTAGTTTTCCTAAAACTTTATGTAGTCTGAACCAATCTAAATCCACTACTTTAATTTTCATTGTTTCCAAGTTGTGTAAGTTTTTGTATTTTGTTTCCTGTTGGATCCGGATTTCTTCCCCTCTGATGTGAATTCGATCCACACTCCTGGATTTCCTTCTCAGCCTTTTCCAGACCAGGTGTCTCCAGCTCTGCCGGGGGCAGTGTCTGGGGTGGCTGTTGGTTGCTGTTTGCTGCTGGGCGTTGATGTTTTGTTGCTGGTCGTTATCTCTGTGGGTATCTTTTGGGCTATTCCCAGTCTGTTCTGATGTTAAACTCATCTCCATTGAGTGGGTGTGAGATGCTTTAAAAAAAAAAACTTTTAAAGTTCTTTCCCAAAAAGCAAGCATTTGAGTAGAGAAACCTTTCTGAGCAGAGAAATAAGATTTAAAAGAAACAAAATCGGTACATTTTGCAGCAATGCAATCCCAGGCAGCCCAGAGTGTGGGGTGTCAGTGAGCCCCAGTGAGCTCCAGTGGGTTCCCCAGCAGCTGTTTGCAGGCCCAGAAATGCAGCAGTGGCAGCAAGGCTTGGTTGGAGATGCCAGAGGAGGGTGGCCAGGATTTCAGAGGGTTTCAGCAGAGGATGTGTGGGCAGTGGCCCTGGCTGCTGCTGCGTTGCCTTCAGGGCAGGCTCAGTGGCGGCCTCCCATCCTCCTGCAGGCGGGAAGTGCAAATCTCCGGGGCTTGCCCTTGAGCCCAGGCTGAGGGTGTTTAAATTGTTCAGCTGTGCTGGTGGCTGTTTCTGGCCTCAGGGACAGGCAGGGGCCCCTTGGCCACCAGTGGTGCTGCTTTGCACTCCTTAGGCAGGAGCCGATGTCCTGGCTGGGTGTTGGGAACAGCAAAGTCCCAGGGCAGGCTCTGTGCCAGCCCAGCTTCCTGTGGGAGAATATGAGATATGGATCCAGTGGTTGCTGAAGCAGTCAGAATTGCTTTTGCCCCCTGTTAGGTGCCATGGTCTCCATGAAGATGTTGAAGCCTTCCTGCTCAGGGCATTTCAGTGCCAGGCTCTCCCCACAGCTCCGTGGGTTGAGCTGAGCATGGGGTGTGACCTGCTTTTGTCTGATTCCCCTTCCTTCCCTCCCCTGGAACAGGGTGTTGCTTTTAGACACCACTTGTCCTGGTTGTCCAGAGTACTTTGGAGAGACTCCATATCTAATTTTCCCTCTTTCCCTGGGGCTGCCCACACTTCTGGGTTCACTTCAGCATAGGCCTTGCCAGACATTTGACACAGAGGTACAACAGAACTAGCCTCTGTATCACCTTTTATTATATTAATTTGTGGTCTGAGTTTAGCATCAAATCCCTTCCCAGTAAATGATGATAACAATTAGGAGAAAATAAAAATTCATGCATTTCAAATCCATCTCCCAGATCTACTAATAGTGGTTGAATAAAACCACTCCTTTTTCCACTTATCCCCTCACTAATCAAACATATTTTTAGCATTTTTCCCCCTTAGGTCTAAGATTCAGAGTGGATTGAGAGGCCCCTGTGTCCATCAGAAAATGCCTCCTCTCAATGCAGACCCACCCTGAATGTTCTCAAGGGCTCCAGTGTGGAGGGTCCCTGGTGTGATGGGAGCTGTGACAGCCCTGCCAATCCATGTCCATCAAGGGGTGGACTTGCTCGTCCTGCGGGTGCTGCTGTCTGTGCTTGCAGTGTCCTTGTGCCCTGCAGCTGGAGCCCTGATTCCTTGCCAGGGGCTGTTTGGGTGGGCTCTCCCCTGCCGAGGAGGGCAATGCCTGTGCCAGGTGCTTGTGGCCGAGCCCGTGCCCTGGGTGCTGGGGCCCCCTTGGGCCCTGGGGTTGATCCCTCAGGGGCTGTAGGAACTGTGCCCTGGCCTTTGCCTTCAGCTTGGCCTTTTGCTGCTCCCTTCTTGCATTCACCTGCTGTGCCTTTGTGCCCAAGTGCTGCAGGGCCTTCTTCTGCCCCTCCTGCAGCCCCCCTCAGTGCCTGTGGCTGCTCATCCTCTGACAGCTGCTGAGCTTTCAAAAAATCATTTGTATCTCCAGTAACCCTAACAAAATCCTTAAAAAGATAATCTCCATGCTAAAATGTATATTCCACATTTCCCAGATGTTCCTTGTTCCTCCTCCCTGTGCTCAGGGTGCCCTCCCAGCCCAGCCTGATCCAGAGAGCCGGTCCCTGTCCTGCCGCAGTGTCCAAAGGCGCCCCCCAGGGGCAGGGGGCCGGCAGCTCCACAGGGGCCGGGCAGCGGCTGGGCGTCCCCTTGCAGCCTCCTGGGGGCCTGGGCCACTGCCGCCCCTGCCTGGGGCTGGTGGGGTCAGGCAGCGCCTGGCGCTGAGCCCTGGCTGCCCCACAGCCCCAGCCCGGCCCCTTTGCTCCCCACAGGCCCCCAGCCTGTGTTCCCGGTCCCGCACCTCTGCACCCGGTGCTGCCGCTGCCCCCCACAGAGAAACCCCCCCTGAAACCCTGACCTCCTTGTTTTCCTGTCTTGGAAACCGAGGATACAAATGATCTGGATAGTTGGCAAATTTTGAGGCTAAGACCCTGCTGATAAACATCCCAATCCTCTGTATTTTTCTCTTCCTCCTCTTTTCCATCATCCTTTTCCTTCCCAATTAGATTCCTCCTGCTGCTTCTTGCCTTAACCATATTGCTGTGCACTCCCTTCACCCAATCCCTTTGCAGCACACCAACACCATCCATGCCCTGTTGTCCAAATGCAAGGGAATTTGGGATGGTGGGGAGGGGGGCAGCATGTCCCAAGGCCGGGCCCCCCCAGCGCTGTCCTGGCATGTAGTAAACCCCAGGGAAACAGGAAAAAGCTCCCCTTCAGCAGAATCAAATGTTGAGGCAGCAAAGAATAGCCTGTCCTTCTGACCCCCCAACTCAAACCCAAACTAGCTCTTTAACCATTTAAGGCAATACTATTGTAACCCTTAGCTATTGGTCATTTAGGAATATCCCTAACCTTTTGCCATTGGCTAAGCTTGGATGCTTGCTCCCTTTGCCTGGACAAGGCGTGGTGGCCTGGTTCCCAGAATTCATTCATTTTTTCCAAACCCAATGCTGCTTTTTACAGTGACACAGGAACCTGCTCCAAACAACATGGCAGATGGTCAAAGGCCTTTGAGCTAGCTCACCCTCCTGGGGTTATATAGTCTCAGGGGGCTTCACTCCCCTCGGGGGACATTTTCAGTACCTTCTATGGTCAGTATAGGGTGGAAAATAACTGGGGTCAGTGGAAAAGTACTAGGGCTAGTAGGAAAGTTGCTAGGACTGGGTGGGCTACATTCCTAGGTGATTCTTCTGGGGTCTCTTGAGGGCTAGGGAGAAGGTCAGGGAAGGGGTGCTCTCCCTGTCCCAGTGACAATCCCGTAATCTTCTGAACAAGCCCCCATTCTTGTCCCTGCTCTGCCACACCAAGGCTATAAAAATAGCTAACTGTACCCCATAATTTAGAAGAAGAAGCCCTGAAACTGAAAACCCTTGTTTTCCTCTCCCCAATAAACCATCTCTGTGGAATCGAACAGTGTCTCTTCCTTCTCCTCTCTCCTGTCTGTCTGCAGTACCTCAGCCCAGGGCATTCCTACCTTTTTAAGCAAGCTGAAATCCCCTAAAAGAGCTGGCAATCACTAAGAGCAGAATATCACCATGCTTGCTCTAGGGTAGCCCTGCACATTGGGAGGATTTGGCCTGTGCCTTTGATCAGTCACCCCATGCTCCTTTGGAGACTGAGCTCCTGAGCAGCAGCCTGGCATAATAATAAGGCCTGCCTAGAGGTTTTATTATTACTGGCTGGAGCGGCGGCTGCAGTGGGGACCGAGTGCGGGCGGGGCGGCCGAGAGCCCAGCCCTGCCCCCCAGCCTGACCTGCCCCAGCTCCATCCCTGCCCCTGCCGTGGGATGCTGTGGGTTTGGGGGAAGAGGGAGCTGGCAGTGGGTGCTGGGCCTGGGGCAGGAGGAGAAGGGAAGGAGAAGCAGGGGGGAGGAGAAAAGGTAGGATTGGGCAGGAGAAGGAGGAATTTTGCAGGAGGAAATAGGGAGGGAGGAGGAAGAGCAAGGACACTGGATGTGGAGGAGGAGGCACCACAAGGTTCCACTTCTCCCTGTATCTGAAGCCTCCCTCCCAGCCCCAGTAGCATTCCCCCCCACCATGCAGCAGGTGACCAGGGAAGGGAATCCACAATTTTCATGGGTGCTGTATCTTGGTGTTTCTGGGCTTTATTGAGCTAAATGTTGTTGCTTTGGGGTTTTTTTGGTGTGAATCCTTCTATTTTGGAGGGGGTTTTGCTGAATCATGATGTTTTGGGAGTTCTTGATCTGTGTCTTGAAGTTTGCAGGATTTTTGTGCTGAATCTTGGTGTTTTGGAGGTTCTTACATACACAGATTCCCAATGACTTCCTGAGATAAACTTGGGCAAGGAGGAACTCCCAGTCCAAGACACTCTCATTTTTTTTTTACCTATACCAGGATTTTTTTCTTCCTAGGGCATGTCTGGATGGAGGAGGAGGAAAAGCCCTGGAGATTCCACACGAGGAGGGGCTGCAAACCCAGCCCAGGGAGCTGCAGGGAGGAAAGAGCCCCCCTGAGCCAGGAAGGCGGCCGGAGATCCAGCCAGAGCTCAGAGCTGGTGGAGAAGCCTCATGGCAGGGAGAAGCCCCACAAGTGCTTGGAATGTGGGAAGGGTTTTAGTCAGAGCTTGCACCTGATCGAGCACCAGAGGATCCACACTGGGGAACAGCCCTATGAGTGTGAGGAATGTGGGAAGCGTTTCAGCTGGAGCTCCGGCCTGAGGCTGCACCAGGTGATCCACACTGGGGAGAGGCCCTTTGAGTGTGGGGAGTGTGGGAAGAGCTTCAGCCAGCGCTTCATCCTGATCCAACACCAGAGGATCCACACCAGTGAAAAGCCCTTTGAGTGTGGGGAATGTGGGAAGAGCTTCAGGCAGAGGGGGAACCTGATGCAACACCAGATGATCCACACTGGGGAGACCGCCCACACGAGTGTGGGGAATGTGGGATGAGCTTCAGCCAGAAGAGCCACCTGATGCAACACCAGAGGATCCACACAGGGGAAAGCCCTATGAGTGTGGAAATGGGGAAGTGCTTCAGCCAGAGTTCTAGCCTGAGGAAACATGAGAGGATCCACACCGGGAAAAAACCCTATGAGTGTGGGGAGTGTGGGAAGAGCTTCAGCATCAAGTGCCAGCTAACGGAACACCAGAAGATCCACACTGGGGAAAAGCCCTACAAGTGTGGGGAATGTGGGAGGAGCTTCAGAGAAAGCTCAGCCCTGATTCGGCACCAGGTGATCCACACGGGGGAATGGCCCTACACCTGCTTGGAATATGGGAAGAGCTATGGGTGGCACACTGACCTGAGAAAACAGCACCAGCGTGTTCACTCTGGGGAGAAGCCCTACAAGTGTCCCCAATGTGGGAAGAGGTTTCACAGGAGCTGCGATCTCCTCGTACATGAGCGGATTCACACCGAGGAGAGGCCCTTCCGCTGCCCCGATTGTGGGAGGGGCTTCAAGCTAAACTCCACCCTCACCCTGCACCGGCGCATCCACACTGGGGAGAGGCCCTACGAGTGTGGGGAGTGTGGGATGAGATTCTCATCGAGCTCAATCTTGACCAAACACCAACAGAGGCGCCACTGAGGAAAGCCCTGTGAGTGCCCCGAGTGTGGGAAGAGCTTTGTGTGCTCCTCCAGCTCCATCCCCCAGGGGAGGATCTGTGTTGGATGATCCCCAGTGACCCCCGTTGGGCAGAGCCCTGGTGATCTGTGGTCCTGGTGATCCAAGTTGGAAGGCATCTGGCTGGGGGGCTCCACATCTTCCTGAGGGTACCTAGATAAACCCAGCAGCAGGAACATCCATCACGACACAGACCTACAATGGGAATTCATTGGGAGGGCAGATTTGTTGACTTTCAACCCCATAAAATCTTTTGTATTCAATCTTATCTTCTGGTGACACCAAGGAGTACTGAATGGTCCCTGAGGTATATTCTGGGTTGGCTGTTTGGTGCTTGTATCCCCAGTCTGTTCTGTTTGTGCTGAATAATAAGTTTTGTACCTTCAAGACTTGTCCTGAGAGTGAAGGGGGAGAGAAGAAGCGCGCAGTTTGTTTTCAGACACTGCACTCACTCCTCCACATTTGTGCTCCTGCACTGTGTTGTCTGCGGATGGACAGACAGCAGGACAGAGCTCTCCTTTGCTTTTAGTTAGTTTTAGCTAGCTGAACCATACAAAAGCATCAAGAGGTTTTATTGTTTAATATTGTTTAGATTTTATTGTTTAATAAACAGTTTTTTCCACTTTTCTCCAAGGAGGTATTTTATTTTTCCTGAACCATTTGGGGGAGGGGCCTCTGTTTTCTAGAGGATCTCCTTTGGGAGTTCTCTCCCAAATTTGCCCTGAACCAGGACAAGGTCTTTTCCAACTTCAGGGATTCCACGATTTTGATTTCCTGTTGCCCAAGGGTGTCTTCTGCAGCCAAATGGTGAAAAACTGGGGAAAAGGCCAAGATTTTAGAGACAGTGGGGTAGAAATTCCACCAAAAAAGGTTCTTCCCTTCTACCTAAGCAGTGGATTCTCAGCTGGTATGGACAAGGAAATCCTTTTCTTTTGGCCTTGATTTTGTTTTCATTTCTCTTTATCCCTTTAAAATATCCAATATTGAGGTAAAAACAGACATTGAACTAAGACGTGGGTGTGGTCATGGTAGGACACATGGACACAGGAGAGTGACTTGGGGACACATGGATATGAACAGGGATGGGGCCATTTGTGGGGACATGGGGACATGGACATGGATGGAGATGTGAAGGACAATGACAGGGATGGAAACATGGTGGGGGGAGACAGCCATGGGTGAGGACATGGCGGGACATGGGCAGTGACATGTGGGGACATGGCCATGGCCAGAGTCATGGGGGAAGATGTGGGGATGCTGGGTTGGAGGGGTTGAGGGTTCCTGGGAGGGACTTGGGGCTTCCTGAGGCCTTTGGGGACCCCAGGCTGAGCAGCTCCAGCTGTGCTGGGAGACCCTGGGGAGGTTCTGGGGCAGCTGCTCAAGGACCCCTGACCTGGAGCCCCAGCCGGGCATTGGGCTCCTGGAAGGAGATGAACGTCCTTGTCCCCAGGAGGGAAATCCAGCACCCCAGGGTGTCAGGGGCAGTTGAGAGGCCACAACAGGAGAGGAAAGCCAGAGAGAGCTGTCACTCTTCTGAGCTATGCCCCAAAAGTCCCAAAACTGAGGGATTCCTCCCAGGAAAAAGCAGCCAGGAGCTGCCAGAATTGAGAGGGAAAGGGGGGGATGTGACCCTCCAGACTGAGGAGGGGGGGCCTCCCCCCCAAAACCAAGAACAGGTATGAGGGCTGGGGCTGGAGGGACAATGGGATAGGGGCAGAAGAGCAGGGAAAAGAGGATTCAGAGTGCATGAGGGATGGGACCCCCCAAACTGAGTTGGGAGGGGTCTTTGGGTTGGGGGAATGATGGGTATGGGGAGGGAAAGGTGGGGATGGGACAGAAAAAGAGCGGTTCCATGGGGATCCGATTGTGTCCCCATCATTCGATTCCTGGAGTGATTCCCTGGGGCTCTGGGGGAGAATGGATCCGCACTGGGTGGGTCCCCAAGCCCCCTGCCCATCCCTGGGGGGCTCACGGGGGTTCTCTCCACCCAAATGCTGGTGGTGCTGCAGCCATGTGTGAGAGTCTGTCTGAAAATATCTCCATTTTTCTGCCTCCCGATTGCCTTTTGGGAGACCACTGCGACCTCTGGACCAGTGGGGAGGATCATGTGCTTCTCAGTCCACTCTTCGCTGCAGGTGCTGTTTGCACAGCACGCCACGCTGAACTCGGAGGGAACGTCCTGACCTTTCCTGAACAATGGACTGGACTTTTCTCTCCGCTTCTTGGCCTGGCTGGCTTGAGTTCTGGGAGGGTCCCTCCTCTAGAAGAAGACCCCCTCTTGCCTGCTTCTCACCATCGTGACAGACAACCAGAAGTGCAAGCCTCCTCATCAAGGGATTGAGACAACATGATCCCGTGCAAGGAACCCCCCTTGCACCCCCTTTCCTAGAGACTGGGACTGAAACCCCCCCTCCCAACTCGGGGGGAGTGTGTAGTGAGAGCTGCAGGGGGAAAAGGTTGCCCAGCGCAAGCGCAAGCGCAACCGTTGAGCCATGAAAACAATAGTACCTGTTGCCTGGTTTGAGTCTGCATGTCTCCTTCTCCATTCTTTCCTTGTGACAACCTTTGTTTCAGTTGATTTATTAGCCCCCTTCCCTCATGAAAAAAGAGTATAAGTAAAGACCAGTTTCAGCCGTGTTTCGAGATCTCCCTGGACATAACCTGACAAGCTTTGACGACGGCTGGACCCTCGATAAAGCAACAACCACATCTCGGTAGCTATAACCCTCCCCCCAAACCTATATCCCCTTTTCCTCCTTTTTTCCTTATCTTCTCCTTTGTTTCCCCGGACCCCTCCAACACCAACACCCTTTTCTGTTGTGATTCAATAAAGCAAAGTGGTTTATTTTGAATACTGCAAATCCTCTGTGCCTGTAGTGGTTTATTTTCCACCTTAAAATCACCGCGTAACCCGTTCACTTGGGACGGGTCGCAACACCATGGGGGAGAGGTGGGATCTGGAGGGGATCTGGAAGGAGGAGCAATAGGAAGAGGAGGGAGAGGAGGAGGAGGATGGGGAAAAGGAGGAGCAGGAGCAGGAACAGGAGGATGAAGAGGAGGAGCCCCAGCAGAACCACGCCTTTCCCCACCTGCCCGCTGAGTCTGCATCTCCCCTGGCCCTGGCAGCATCGATCCCCCAGATCCCACAGGTGAGCAGGGAGGGGGAGCTCGCTCTAAATCCATTGGGGTATTTTGGTTTTTGTTTCAGAGGAGGGGATGTTTGGATCTTGCAGGGCTCCAAAGGTGAGATGCAGATGCCCCTTTGGAGACTTGTGGAGGGTTCCTGTGCCAAACTGTCTGTACTGGCTGGGCCAGTGGTACCATTTGGGGGGGCACATTGGCATCAGAGTGGGGAGAGCAGCAAAGTCCAATCCCAGAGCTGAGGGATCCCAGCAGCCTGGAGGGGTGGGGGAGGCTGGAAATGAGCAGGGTCTGGGCCCATCCAACCGTGACCAGGGCAGTTACTTCTGAAGCTGTACTTGGGCAGCAGGACCAAGGGCTCTCCCATTGTTTTTCCCCCAAGCCAGGATTTGTCAATCCCAAACTTTGTCTGGATGGAGCTGGGGAAGGCTGCAAGAAAAACGAAAATGACATGGGACACGGAGGCAGGTGAGGAGGAAGTCACTGTTCCTTTCCACCCTCTCCTCTGCTCCATGTCTCAGCCCAGCATTGCCCCTGTCTGCAGGACAACACCACTGCTGACACCGTCCTGCCAGGGATGAATTGGTGGGATCTCTTTGTGAGAGTCTGTCCGAAATATCCCTCATCTGCCTCACGATCGTCATTTGGGGACCACTGAAGAGAAGACCTCCCTGTCTAGAATCTCTTGCTCTGAAGGAGAAAGTTACACATACCAAAGGCCCTGAGACCCAAGAGCACAGTGCTAAGTTATTGTTTTCACAGGCGTTGTTTGCTGTATGCTACACTGAGCCCAGTAAGAAGAAGAAGGGGGCACCGTGCCTTTTTGCAACAACAGCCTTGGGAGCTGTCCCACCTCTCGGCCGGGCTGGACTTCTCCTGAGTTTCAGGTGGTCTCCCACAGAAGACCCTCACCTGTTTTACAACCACCGTGACAGACAGACTGAGATGTAAGGAGCCTCTCCATCAAGGACTGAGACATGGAACCCCCATGTGAAAAGGCCCCTCTACTCCTTCCAAGGACTGGGACTGAAACCCCCAGCCCGGGGGAGGTGTGTGGGGGAGGCAAGCTGACCAAAGCGAGATGTTTGCCTGCAGGTTGTGACTGCTGGACCAGGAAGACAATGGCTCTCGCTTACTGCTGAGAGCATGGACTGCCTGTTACATCTATTCATTATTGTATCTGTTTCCCCCCCTCACAATTTCCAATAGAGTTATCATAATAAAAACCTCAGAGTTAGTGAGAGACTTCGAGATCTCCCCGATGTAACAGGCGGATCCTTGACTGGACTGGACCAAAGGACTTCGTCTCCAGGTTTGGTAGCTCTATCGCCCTCTTTCTCTCTCTCTCTCTCTCTTTTGTCTCTCTCTTCCTCTATCTTTTTCTCTCCCTTAATCCCTCTATCGCATTTTGCTGTGGTCATTCAATAAAGGTGCATTTCTTTCGATTGTCGTTGCAAACCCCCTTGTACCGTGTCGGTTCTTTTTGCACCCTGAGATCAAATCCACAAACCATCACGAAACCCGTCCGTGAGGACGGATCGTGACACCCCCCAAGGACCCCTTACCAAATCCCCCCCAAAGCTCCCCCACCACCCCCAGACCCCACTAAAACCCCCTCAAGTTCCCCCCAGACCCTCCCCAAATCCCCCCCAAACCTCCTCAAGACCCCTCCCCAAATTCCCCTCACGACCCCTCCAGGACCCCTCACCTGTCCCTGCGCCTCCTCAGCAGCTCCCGGAGCCCCCCGGCCTCTCCCAGCGCCTCCCCCGCTCTCTCCAGCGCCTCCCGCAGGCCCCGCCCGAGCCCGGGGCGGCTCCCGGGGGTCCCTGAGGGGGTCCCGGGGCGGCGGGGGGGGGGGGCGCCCGCTCCATGCCCGGCCCCGGGGTCAGGGGGCGCCGCTTCGGGCTCGGCTCTGATTGGCTGGAGCGGCGCAGGGAGGGTGGGAGTTACTGAGGGGCGATGCCCGGTGATTGGTTGGTTTCATAGAGGACGCGGTGATCGACAGGCGAGGGGTGGGGGAGGCAGGCTTTGCAGAGGGGAGGCGCGCGGTGATTGGTTGGATGGAGGCAAAGAAAGTGGGAGTTGCTGGGGGGAGACCCGCGGTGATTGGTTAGTTCAGCTCGAGAGAGGCGAGAGTAGCTCAGGAGAGGCCTGCGGTGATTGGTTGGTTCGGCGCGTGACAGGCAGGCGTGTCTGAGGGGAGACGTGCAGTGATTGGTTGGATTGGCGCACGGGGAGGCCGGTGTTCCTGAGGGGAGACCCACGGTGATTGGTTGGTTTGGGGCAGGGTGCGCTGCTATTGGCTGGGAAAAAGTCCGGGATTTTTAAGGGAACATTTCGGGTTCTTTGGGGAAAAACTCTCGGATTTTTAAGGAATATTTCCTGGTTTTTGCAGGAGAAACATTCCTGGATTTTTTGACCCTACATGACCCCAAAAAACCCAAATAATCCCAAAGCACTCAAAATAAACCCCAAATAACCCCAAAACACCCCAAACAATACATAAAAGTCCCCCAAAACTTGCAAAGAAATCCAAAAATCCCCCAAAAAACAAAGAAACCCCAAATTAAACCCAAAAATCCCCAAATTATTTCAAGTAAACCTAAACAAACACCATATAAAACAGCATAAACTCTTAAGAACTCCAAATAAACCCAAAAAAGCCCAAATAAACCCAAATAATTCCAAATAACCCCAAATAAACAGAAACAAACCAAATAAAACCTAAGATAAACCCCAAATAGTCCATAAATAACCCCAAATAAACCCCAAGCAACCCGTTTCTCCCGTTCCCACCCCAAAACAGATCCCAACCAATCAGAATGCACGGCACTGATGACGATTCAGTTGCTGGGCTCAAACTCAGAGCACTGGCCCCGCTCAGCGATTTTCAGCCAATCAGCGCCCGGCCCGACTCTGACTCATCACTTGCCAGGCACAGACCAAGGCCTCTCACTGCAGTAAATAATCAGAGACCGCGCGGGGTAATTTCCAGCCAATCAGAGCGTGTCTCGCTGATGACTCATCAGTTGCCAGGACCGGAATTTGAGGAGGGGGGGGAAGGTGACTCTCGGGATGGGCTGGGGACCCCAATTAATCCAAAACGGGGTCATGACCCCAAAACGGAGTAGAAGGGGCCTGGAGCCCCCAAAACCAAACACGGGGCAGGGGACTGGGGAACGATCGAAAAGGAGAGGGAAAGCAGGGAAAAGAGGGGGGTGGGACCCCAAAATTGAGCTGGGAGTGGGATGGGACCCCAAATTGAGGTGGGAGGGGAATGGGACCCCCAAATGAAGCTGGAAGGCGTATGGCATCCCAAAACTGAGCTGAGAGGGGAATGGGATGACCCAAAGAGAGCTGGGAGGGGGGTTGGACCGCCAAACAGGATGAAGCTAATTTTCTTCCTGGAATATGTAAAGTAGTTTATGGATATGCAAAAAGTCTATGAATATGCAATAGGCTGGTGTAATGGGAGACAAGGACCATTAAACAAAGGTTGTTATGGCCACCAAGACCCCCCAGTTATGTTCCGGGACACCCCTTAATTAATCTGTTTTTAATTACATCAGCCTGATGCATATTCATAGACCGTCATGCATATCCATGAACTAATTTACATACTTCAGGAACTATTTTAAATGGCCCATCCTTGGTGGTGTCTCCCCATTTCAGAGCCTCCACTGAAATGGAAAATGTAAACCCCCTCGTTTTGAATATTATTATTATTATTATTATTATTATTATTATTATTATTAATAATAATAATAATAATAATAATAATAATAATATATTATTATTATTATTATTATTATTATTATTATTATTTTAATTTTGAATTTAAGGGGCTCTCAGGCAAAGATACGGGAGTAGAAATAACAGTTCTTTATTAGGGACAATTCAAAATACAAATGCAGTAGTACAAACAAAAAAAAACAGTGACAGAATCAGAATCCTCTGGGAATCCAGCGAAAAAGGTTGATCCTCTTGGAATCCAGTGGGAAAAGGGCTAATCCAGTGGGAAAAGATTTATCCTCTGGGAATCCAGGGGGAAAAGAGATTATCCTTTGGGAATCCATTTCTTCCCCACCAAAGACAGGGCAAAGGCAGGGCCGTGGAGTTTTTATAGGGTATCCCAAGGGTGGAGTTGGGGTTTGGGTCAGGGGAGGAGTTCTTAGCAACACAAGAAGGGTGAGATCAAATTCCTGCCTCTTAGCAACAGCAGCACTCTACACAGAACCTGTCCCCAAATCCTAAATTCCCTCTAAAACAACTGAGAAGTTATGGAACTGCAGATAGATTCGATCAATTTCCTTCATTTAACCCAGTTTTGGGCATTTTTAAAGGATGAAGGTGAAGCCAAGGAAAGTTAAGGCCAAACCAAAAGGAGAAGCAGCCAGGGGTGTTCCCAACATGGATCACAGGGAATGTGAGTGACCAGGGCTGTGCCCAAAGTGCCTCCTCTGTGGGGGATGGAGCTGGAGCAGCGCACGAAGCTCTGCCCGCACTCAGGGCACTCGCAGGGCTTCCCTTAGTGGTGCCTCCGTTGGTGTTGGGTCAAGTGAGAGCTCCTGGAGAAGCTCTTCCCACACTGGGGACACTCGTAGGGCCTCTCCCCAGTGTGGATGCGCCGGTGGGTGACGAGGGTGGGGTTCTGCTTGAATCCCTTCCCACACTCAGGGCACTGGAAGGGCCTCTCCTCTGTGTGACTCTGATAGTGCTGGAGGACATGGGAGCTGATCTTAAAACCCTTCCCATACTTGGAACACTTGTATGGCCTCTCCCCAGTGTGGGTCCTCTGGCGCAGGATCAGGCTGGAACTCTGGCTTAAGCTCTTCCCACACTCCCCACACTCGTGGGGCTTCTTTCCAGTGTGGATCCTCTGGTGGCTGATCAGGTTGGAGCGCCGGCTGAAGCTCTTCCCACACTCCCCACATTCATGGGGCTTCTCCCCAGTGTGGGTCCTTTGGTGCCTGATAAGGCTGGATCTCTCTTTGAAGCTCTTCCCACACTCCCCACACTCAAAGGGCTTCTCTCCAGTGTGGGTCCTCTGGTGGCTGATCAGGTTGGAGCTCCTCTTTGAAGCTCTTCCACACTCCCCACATTCATGGGGCTTCTCCCCAGTGTGGGTCCTATGGTGCCTGATAAGGCTGGATCTCTTTGAAGCTCTTCCCACACTCCCCACACTCATAGGGCCGTTCCCCAGAGTGGGTCCTCTGGTGCACAATCAGGTGAGAGCTC
>JALJVW010001192.1:0-21867 GCA_024865655.1 Emberiza elegans | reverse complement strand
GAACACTGGAGAACATTGTAACCAATGGAATCTCATGGAACCAGGTGTCCATGGTGACTGATGGAACACATGGAATGTCATAGGACCAGGTGTCCATGGTGACAGAGCCTGATGGAATACTGGACAACATTGTTTCCCAAATGGAATGTCATGGACCAGGTGTCCATGGTGACAGAGCCTGATGGAACCCTGGAGAAAATTGTTACCCAATGGAATCTCATGGAACCAGGTGTCCATGGTGACAGTGCTGGACCTGATGGAACACTGGAGAACATTGTTACCCAATGGAATCTCATGGAACCAGGTGTCCATGGTGACCTGATGGAACACTGGAGAACATTGTTACCCAATGGAATCTCATGGAACCAGGTGTCCATGGTGACCTGATGGATGGAACACAGGAGAACATTTTTACCCCAATGGAATCTCATGGAACCAGGTGTCCATGGTGACAGAGCCTGATGGAACCCTGGAGAAAATTGTTACCCAATGGAATCTCATGGAACCAGGTGTCCATGGTGACCTGATGGAACACTGGAGAAAATTTTCCCAACAAATGGAATGTCATGGAACCAGGTGTCCATGGTGACAGATGGAACTCATGGAACCCAATGGAATCTCATGTCCATGGGTGACAGAGCCTGATGGAACACTGGAGAACATTGTTACCAAATGGAATCTCATGGAAACCAGGTGTCCATGGTGACAGATGGAACACTGGAGAACATTGTTACCCAATGGAATCTCATGGAAGCAGATATCCATGGTGACAGAGCCTGATGGAACACTGGAGAACATTGTTACCCAATGGAATCTCATGGACCCAGGTGTCCATGGTGACAGGCCTGATGGAACACTGGAGAACATTGTTACCCCATGGAATCTCATGGAACCAGGTGTCCATGGTGACAGATGGAACACTGGAGAACATTGTTACCCAATGGAATCTCATGGAACCAGGTGTCCATGGTGACAGATGGAACACTGGAGAAAATTGTTACCAATGGAATCTCATGGAACCAGGTGTCCATGGTGACTGATGGAACACTGGAGAACATTGTTTCCAATGGAATCTCATGGAACCAGGTGTCCATGGTGACAGAGCCCTGATGGAACACAGGAGAACATTGTTACCCAATGGAATCTCATGGAACCAGGTGTCCATGGTGACAGAGCCTGATGGAACACTGGAGAACATTGTTACCCAATGGAATCTCATGGATCCAGGTGTCCATGGTGAGCTGATGGAACACTGGAGAACATTGTTACCCAATGGAATCTCATGGAACCAGGTGTCCATGGTGACAGAGATGGAACACTGGAGAACATTGTTACCCAATGGAATCTCATGGAACCAGGTGTCCATGGTGACAGAACACTGATGGAACACTGGAGAACATTGTTACCCAATGGAATCTCATGGAACCAGGTGTCCATGGTGACAGAGCCTGATGGAACACTGGAGAACATTGTTACCCAATGGAATCTCATGGAACCAGGTGTCCATGGTGACAGATGGAACACTGGAGAACATTGTTACCCAATGGAATCTCATGGAACCAGGTGTCCATGGTGACAGAGCCTGATGGAATGGACCCTGGAGAACATTGTTACCCAATGGAATCTCATGGAACCAGGTGTCCATGGTGACAGAGCCTGATGGAACACTGGAGAACATTGTTACCCAATGGAATCTCATGGAACCAGGTGTCCATGGTGACACAGCCTGATGGAACACTGGAGAACATTGTTACCCAATGGAATCTCATGGAACCAGTGTCCCATGGTGACAGAGCCTGATGGAACACTGGAGAACATTGTTACCCAATGGAATCTCATGGAACCAGGTGTCCATGGTGGAGCCTGATGGAACACTGGAGAACATTGTTACCCCATGGAATCTCATGGAACCAGGTGTCCATGGTGACAGAGCCTGATGGAACACTGGAGAACATTGTTACCCAATGGAATCTCATGGAACCAGGTGTCCATGGTGACAGAGCCTGATGGAACACTGGAGAACATTGTTACCCAATGGAATCTCATGGAACCAGGTGTCCATGGTGGTGAGAGCTGATGGAACACTGGAGAACATTGTTACCCAATGGAATCTCATGGAACCAGGTGTGTCCATGGTGGTGACAGAGCCAGATGGAACACTGGAGAACATTTTACCCCAATGGAATCTCATGGAACCAGGTGTCCATGGTGACAGATGATGGAACACTGGAGAACATTGTTACCCAATGGAATCTCATGGAACCAGGTGTCCATGGTGACAGAGCCTGATGATGGAACACTGGAGAACATTGTTACCCAATGGAATCTCATGGAACCAGGTGTCCATGGTGACAGAGCCGATGGAACACTGGAGAACATTGTTACCCAATGGAATCTCATGGAACCAGGTGTCCATGGTGACAGATGGAACACTGGAGAACATTGTTACCCAATGGAATCTCATGGAACCAGGTGTCCATGGTGACAGAGCCTGATGGAACACTGGAGAACATTGTTACCCCAATGGAATCTCATGGACCCAGGTGTCCATGGTGACAGAGCCTGGGAACACTGGAGAAGAACATTGTTACCAATGGAATCTCATGGAACCAGGTGTCCATGGTGACAGAGACTGATGGAACACTGGAGAACATTGTTACCCAATGGAATCTCATGGAACCAGGTGTCCATGGTGACAGAGCCTGATGGAACACTGGAGAACATTGTTACCCAATGGAATCTCATGGAACCAGGTGTCCATGGTGACAGAGCCATGGAACACTGGAGAACATTGTTACCCCAATGGAATCTCATGGAACCAGGTGTCCATGGTGACAGAGCCTGATGGAACACTGGAGAACATTGTTACCCAATGGAATCTCATGGAACCAGGTGTCCATGGTGACAGAGCCTGATGGAACACTGGAGAACATTGTTACCCAATGGAATCTCATGGAACCAGGTGTCCATGGTGACAGAGCCTGATGGAACACTGGAGAACATTGTTACCCAATGGAATCTCATGGAACCAGGTGTCCATGGTGACAGAGAGCCTGATGGAACACTGGAGAACATTGTTACCCAATGGAATCTCATGGAACCAGGTGTCCATGGTGAAGACAGATGGAACACTGGAGAACATTGTTACCCAATGGAATCTCATGGAACCAGGTGTCCATGGTGACAGAGCTGATGGAACACTGGAGAACATTGTTACCCAATGGAATCTCATGGAACCAGGTGTCCATGGTGACAGAGCCATGGAACACTGGAGAACATTGTTACCCAATGGAATCTCATGGAACCAGGTGTCCATGGTGACAGAGCCTGATGGAACACTGGAGAACATTGTTACCCAATGGAATCTCATGGAACCAGGTGTCCATGGTGGGCCTGATGGAACACTGGAGAACATTGTTACCCAATGGAATCTCATGGAACCAGGTGTCCATGGTGACAGAGCCTGATGGAACACTGGAGAACATTGTTTCCCAATGGAATCTCATGGAACCAGGTGTCCCATGGTGACAGAGCCTGATGGAACACTGGAGAACATTGTTTCCCAATGGAATCTCATGGAACCAGGTGTCCATGGTGACAGAGCCTGATGGAACACTGGAGAACATTGTTTAATGGATGGAATCTCTCATGGAACCAGGTGTGTCCATGGTGACAGAGCTGATGGAACACTGGAGAACATTGTTACCCATGGAATCTCATGGAACCAGGTGTCCATGGTGACAGAGCCTGATGGAACACTGGAGAAAATTGTTACCCAATGGAATCTCATGGAACCAGGTGTCCATGGTGACAGATGGAACACTGGAGAACATTGTTTTACCCAATGGAATCTCATGGAACCAGGTGTCCATGGTGACAGACCTGATGGAACACTGGAGAACATTGTTACCCAATGGAATCTCATGGAACCAGGTGTCCATGGTGACAGAGCCTGATGGAACACTGGAGAACATTGTTACCCAATGGAATCTCATGGAACCAGGTGTCCATGGTGACAGAGCCTGATGGAACACTGGAGAACATTGTTACCCAATGGAATCTCATGGAACCAGGTGTCCATGGTGACAGAGCCATGATGGAACACTGGAGAACATTGTTACCCAATGGAATCTCATGGAACCAGGTGTCCATGGTGACAGAGCTGACCTGATGGAACACTGGAGAACATTGTTTCCCAATGGAATCTCATGGAACCAGGTGTCCATGGTGACAGAGCCCTGATGGAACACTGGAGAACATTGTTACCCAATGGAATCTCATGGAACCAGGTGTCCATGGTGACAGAGCCTGATGGAACACTGGAGAACATTGTTACCCAATGGAATCTCATGGAACCAGGTGTCCATGGTGACAGAGCCTGATGGAACACTGGAGAACATTGTTACCCAATGGAATCTCATGGAACCAGGTGTGTCCATGGTGACAGATGGAACACTGGAGAACATTGTTACCCAATGGAATCTCATGGAACCAGGTGTCCATGGTGACAGAGCCATGGAACACTGGAGAACATTGTTACCCCATGGAATCTCATGGAACCAGGTGTCCATGGTGACAGAGCCTGATGGAACACTGGAGAACATTGTTACCCAATGGAATCTCATGGAACCAGGTGTCCATGGTGACAGATGGAACACTGGAGAACATTGTTACCCAATGGAATCTCATGGAACCAGGTGTCCATGGTGACCTGATGGAACACTGGAGAACATTGTTACCCCATGGAATCTCATGGAACCAGGTGTCCATGGTGACAGAGCCTGATGGAACACTGGAGAACATTGTTACCCAATGGAATCTCATGGAACCAGGTGTCCATGGTGACAGAGCCTGATGGAACACTGGAGAACATTGTTACCAATGGAATCTCATGGAACCAGGTGTCCATGGTGACAGAGCCATGGAACACTGGAGAACATTGTTACCCCAATGGAATCATGGAACCAGGTGTCCATGGTGACAGAGCCTGATGGAACACTGGAGAACATTGTTACCCAATGGAATCTCATGGAACCAGGTGTCCATGGTGACAGAGATGGAACACTGGAGAAAACATTGTTACCCAATGGAATCTCATGGAACCAGGTGTCCATGGTGACAGAGCCTGATGGAACACTGGAGAACATTGTTACCCAATGGAATCTCATGGAACCAGGTGTCCATGGTGACAGAGCCTGATGGAACACTGGAGAACATTGTTACCCAATGGAATCTCATGGAACCAGGTGTCCATGGTGACAGAGCCTGATGGAACACTGGAGAACATTGTTACCCCAATGGAATCTCATGGAACCAGGTGTCCATGGTGACAGAGCTGATGGAACACTGGAGAACATTGTTACCCCATGGAATCTCATGGAACCAGGTGTCCATGGTGACAGACTGATGGAACACTGGAGAACATTGTTACCCAATGGAATCTCATGGAACCAGGTGTCCATGTGACAGAGCCTGATGGAACACTGGAGAACATTGTTACCCAATGGAATCTCATGGAACCAGGTGTCCATGGTGACAGAGCCTGATGGAACACTGGAGAACATTGTTACCCAATGGAATCTCATGGAACCAGGTGTCCATGGTGACAGAGCCTGATGGAACACTGGAGAACATTGTTACCCAATGGAATCTCATGGAACCAGGTGTCCATGGTGACAGATGATGGAACACTGGAGAACATTGTTACCCAATGGAATCTCATGGAACCAGGTGTCCATGGTGACAGAGCCTGATGGAACACTGGAGAACATTGTTACCCAATGGAATCTCATGGAACCAGGTGTCCATGGTGACAGAGCCTGATGGAACACTGGAGAACATTGTTACCCAATGGAATCTCATGGAACCAGGTGTCCATGGTGACAGCCTGGACCTGATGAACACTGGAGAACATTGTTTCCCAATGGAATCTCATGGAACCAGGTGTCCATGGTGACCCTGATGGAACACTGGAGAACATTGTTACCCAATGGAATCTCATGGAACCAGGTGTCCATGGTGACAGAGCTGATGGAACACTGGAGAACATTGTTACCCAATGGAATCTCATGGAACCAGGTGTCCATGGTGACAGAGCCATGGAACACTGGAGAACATTTTACCCAATGGAATCTCATGGAACCAGGTGTCCATGGTGACCTGATGGAACACTGGAGAACATTGTTACCCAATGGAATCTCATGGAACCAGGTGTCCATGGTGGAGCCTGATGGAACACTGGAGAACATTGTTACCCAATGGAATCTCATGGAACCAGGTGTCCATGGTGACAGAGCCTGATGGAACACTGGAGAACATTGTTACCCCATGGAATCTCATGGAACCAGGTGTCCATGGTGACAGAGCCTGATGGAACACTGGAGAACATTGTTACCCAATGGAATCTCATGGAACCAGGTGTCCATGGTGACAGAGCCTGATGGAACACTGGAGAACATTGTTACCCAATGGAATCTCATGGAACCAGGTGTCCATGGTGACAGAGCCACCTGATGGAACACTGGAGAACATTGTTACCCAATGGAATCTCATGGAACCAGGTGTCCATGGTGACAGATGGAACACTGGAGAAAATTGTTACCCAATGGAATCTCATGGAACCAGGTGTCCATGGTGACAGCCTGACCTGATGGAACACTGGAGAACATTGTTACCCCATGGAATCTCATGGAACCAGGTGTCCATGGTGACAGGAGCCTGATGGAACACTGGAGAACATTGTTACCCCATGGAATCTCATGGAACCCAGGTGTCCATGGTGACAGAGCCTGATGGAACACTGGAGAACATTGTTACCCCCAATGGAATCTCATGGAACCAGGTGTCCATGGTGACAGAGCCTGATGGAACACTGGAGAACATTGTTTACCCAATGGAATCTCATGGAACCAGGTGTCCATGGTGACAGAGCCTGATGGAACACTGGAGAACATTGTTACCCAATGGAATCTCATGGAACCAGGTGTCCATGGTGACAGAGCCTGATGGAACACTGGAGAACATTGTTACCCAATGGAATCTCATGGAACCAGGTGTCCATGGTGACAGAGCCATGGATGGAACACTGGAGAAAATTGTTACCCAATGGAATCTCATGGAACCAGGTGTCCATGGTGACAGAGATGGAACACTGGAGAACATTGTTACCCAATGGAATCTCATGGAACCAGGTGTCCATGGTGACAGAGCCTGATGGAACACTGGAGAACATTGTTACCTAATGGAATCTCATGGAACCAGGTGTCCATGGTGATCAGAGGACCTGATGGAACACTGGAGAACATTGTTACCCAATGGAATCTCATGGAACCAGGTGTCCATGGTGACCCATGGAACACTGGAGAACATTGTTACCCAATGGAATCTCATGGAACCAGGTGTCCATGGTGACAGAGCCTGATGGAACACTGGAGAGAACATTGTTACCCAATGGAATCTCATGGAACCAGGTGTCCATGGTGACAGAGCCTGATGGAACACTGGAGAACATTGTTACCCAATGGAATCTCATGGAACCAGGTGTCCATGGGTGACACCTGATGGAACACTGGAGAACATTGTTACCCAAATGGAATCTCATGGAACCAGGTGTCCATGGTGACAGAGCCTGATGGAACACTGGAGAACATTGTTACCCAATGGAATCTCATGGAACCAGGTGTCCATGGTGACAGAGCCAGACCTGAACACTGGAGAACATTGTTACCCAATGGAATCTCATGGAACCAGGTGTCCATGGTGACAGAGCCTGATGGAACACTGGAGAACATTGTTACCCAATGGAATCTCTCATGGAACCAGGTGTCCATGGTGACAGAGCCATGGAACACTGGAGAACATTGTTACCCAATGGAATCTCATGGAACCAGGTGTCCATGGTGACAGAGCCTGATGGAACACTGGAGAACATTGTTACCCCATGGAATCTCATGGAACCAGGTGTCCATGGTGACAGAACTGGATGGAACACTGGAGAACATTGTTACCCCAATGGAATCTCATGGAACCAGGTGTCCATGGTGACAGATGCCTGATGAAACACTGGAGAACATTGTTACCCCAATGGAATCTCATGGAACCAGGTGTCCATGGTGACAGAGCCTGATGGAACACTGGAGAACATTGTTACCCAATGGAATCTCATGGAACCAGGTGTCCATGGTGACAGAGCCTGATGGAACACTGGAGAACATTGTTACCAATGGAATCTCATGGAACCAGGTGTCCATGGTGACAGAGGATGGAACATGAGGAACCTGATGGAACACTGGAAACACCCCAATGGAATGGAATTGTCATGGAACCAGGTGTCCCATGGTGTCCATGGTGACAGATGGAACACTGGAGAACATTGTTTTACCCCATGGAATCTCATGGAACCAGGTGTCCATGGTGGAGCCTGATGGAACACTGGAGAACATTGTTACCCAATGGAATCTCATGGAACCAGGTGTCCATGGTGACAGAGCCTGATGGAACACTGGAGAACATTGTTACCCAATGGAATCTCATGGAACCAGGTGTCCATGGTGACAGAGCCATGGAACACTGGAGAACATTGTTACCCAATGGAATCTCATGGAACCAGGTGTCCATGGTGACAGAGCCTGATGGAACACTGGAGAACATTGTTACCCAATGGAATCTCATGGAACCAGGTGTCCATGGTGACAGAGCCTGATGGAACACTGGAGAACATTGTTACCCAATGGAATCTCATGGAACCAGGTGTCCATGGTGACAGAGCCTGATGGAACACTGGAGAACATTGTTTCCCAATGGAATCTCATGGAACCAGGTGTCCATGGTGACAGATGATGGAACACTGGAGAACATTGTTACCCAATGGAATCTCATGGAACCAGGTGTCCATGGTGACAGATGGAACACTGGAGAACATTGTTACCCAATGGAATCTCATGGAACCAGGTGTCCATGGTGACAGAGCCTGATGGAACACTGGAGAACATTGTTACCCAATGGAATCTCATGGAACCAGGTGTCCATGGTGACAGAGCCTGATGGAACACTGGAGAACATTGTTACCCAATGGAATCTCATGGAACCAGGTGTCCATGGTGACAGAGCAGATGGAACACTGGAGAACATTGTTACCCCAATGGAATCTCATGGAACCAGGTGTCCATGGTGACAGAGCCTGATGGAACACTGGAGAACATTGTTACCCAATGGAATCTCATGGAACCAGGTGTCCATGGTGACAGAGCCTGATGGAACACTGGAGAACATTGTTACCCAATGGAATCTCATGGAACCAGTGTCCATGGTGACAGATGGAACACTGGAGAACATTGTTACCCCAATGGAATCTCATGGAACCAGGTGTCCATGGTGACAGATGGATGGAACACTGGAGAACATTGTTACCCAATGGAATCTCATGGAACCAGGTGTCCATGGTGACAGAGCCATGGAACACTGGAGAACATTTTTACCAATGGAATCTCATGGAACCAGGTGTCCATGGTGACAGAGCCTGATGGAACACTGGAGAACATTGTTACCCCAATGGAATCTCATGGAACCAGGTGTCCATGGTGACAGAGCCTGATGGAACACTGGAGAACATTTTTTACCAATGGAATCTCATGGAACCAGGTGTCCATGGTGACAGAGCCTGATGGAACACTGGAGAACATTGTTTACCAATGGAATCTCATGGAACCAGGTGTCCATGGTGACAGAGCCTGATGGAACACTGGAGAACATTGTTACCCAATGGAATCTCATGGAACCAGGTGTCCATGGTGACAGACCTGATGGAACACTGGAGAACATTGTTACCCAATGGAATCTCATGGAACCAGGTGTCCATGGTGACTGATGGAACACTGGAGAACATTGTTACCCCATGGAATCTCATGGAACCAGGTGTCCATGGTGACAGAGCCTGATGGAACACTGGAGAACATTGTTACCCAATGGAATCTCATGGAACCAGGTGTCCATGGTGACAGATGGAAACACTGGAGAACATTGTTACCCAATGGAATCTCATGGAACCAGGTGTCCATGGTGACAGAGACCTGATGGAACACTGGAGAACATTGTTACCCAATGGAATCTCATGGAACCAGGTGTCCATGGTGGGCCAGATGGAACACTGGAGAACATTGTTACCCAATGGAATCTCATGGAACCAGGTGTCCATGGTGACAGGCCTGATGGAACACTGGAGAACATTGTTACCCAATGGAATCTCATGGAACCAGGTGTCCATGGTGACACCTGATGGAACACTGGAGAACATTTTTACCCAATGGAATCTCATGGAACCAGGTGTCCATGGTGACAGAGCCTGATGGAACACTGGAGAACATTGTTACCAATGGAATCTCATGGAACCAGGTGTCCATGGTGACAGAGATGGAACACTGGAGAACATTGTTACCCAATGGAATCTCATGGAACCAGGTGTCCATGGTGACAGAGCCTGATGGAACACTGGAGAAAATTGTTACCCATGGAATCTCATGGAACCCAGGTGTCCATGGTGACAGAGACCTGATGGAACACTGGAGAACATTGTTACCCAATGGAATCTCATGGAACCAGGTGTCCATGGTGGGCCTGATGGAACACTGGAGAACATTGTTACCCATGGAATCTCATGGAACCAGGTGTCCATGGTGACAGAGCAGATGGAAACACTGGAGAACATTGTTACCCAATGGAATCTCATGGAACCAGGTGTCCATGGTGACAGAGCCTGATGGAACACTGGAGAACATTGTTACCCAATGGAATCTCATGGAACCAGGTGTCCATGGTGACAGATGGAACACTGGAGAACATTGTTACCCAATGGAATCTCATGGAACCAGGTGTCCATGGTGACAGAGCCTGATGGAACACTGGAGAACATTGTTACCCCATGGAATCTCATGGAACCAGGTGTCCATGGTGACAGAGCCTGATGGAACACTGGAGAACATTGTTACCCAATGGAATCTCATGGAACCAGGTGTCCATGGTGACAGAGCCTGATGGAACACTGGAGAACATTGTTACCCCATGGAATCTCATGGAACCAGGTGTCCATGGTGGTGACAGAGCCTGATGGAACACTGGAGAACATTGTTACCCAATGGAATCTCATGGAACCAGGTGTCCATGGTGACAGAGCCATGGAACACACTGGAGAACATTGTTACCCAATGGAATCTCATGGAACCAGGTGTCCATGGTGACAGACTGAGCCTGATGGAACACAAACACTGGAGAACATTGTTACCCAATGGAATCTCATGGAACCAGGTGTCCATGGTGACAGAGCCTGATGGAACACTGGAGAACATTGTTACCCAATGGAATCTCATGGAACCAGGTGTCCATGGTGACAGAGCCTGATGGAACACTGGAGAACATTGTTACCCAATGGAATCTCATGGAACCAGGTGTCCATGGTGACAGAGCCTGATGGAACACTGGAGAACATTGTTACCCAATGGAATCTCATGGAACCAGGTGTCCATGGTGACAGAGCCTGATGGAACACTGGAGAAAATTGTTACCCAAATGGAATCTCATGGAACCAGGTGTCCATGGTGACAGAGCCTGATGGAACACTGGAGAACATTGTTACCCCCATGGAATCTCATGGAACCAGGTGTCCATGGTGACAGAGCCATGGAACACTGGAGAACAACATTGTTACCCCATGGAATCTCATGGAACCAGGTGTCCATGGTGACAGAGCCTGATGGAACACTGGAGAACATTGTTTTTACAATGGAATCTCATGGAACCAGGTGTCCATGGTGACAGAGCCTGATGGAACACTGGAGAACATTGTTACCCAATGGAATCTCATGGAACCAGGTGTCCATGGTGACAGAGGACCTGATGGAACACTGGAGAACATTGTTACCCAATGGAATCTCATGGAACCAGGTGTCCATGGTGACCTGATGGAACAACACTGGAGAACATTGTTACCCAATGGAATCTCATGGAACCAGGTGTCCATGGTGACAGAGCCTGATGGAACACTGGAGAACATTGTTACCAATGGAATCTCATGGAACCAGGTGTCCATGGTGACAGAGCCCTGATGGAACACTGGAGAACATTGTTTACCCAATGGAATCTCATGGAACCAGGTGTCCATGGTGACAGAGCCATGGAACACTGGAAACATTGTTACCCAATGGAATCTCATGGAACCAGGTGTCCATGGTGACAGAGCCTGATGGAACACTGGAGAAATTGTTACCCAATGGAATCTCATGGAACCAGGTGTCCATGGTGACAGATGGAACACTGGAGAACATTGTTACCCATGGAATCTCATGGAACCAGGTGTCCATGGTGACAGATGGAACACACAACACTGAGAACATTGTTACCCAATGGAATCTCATGGAACCAGGTGTCCATGGTGACAGAGCCATGGAACACTGGAACACATTGTTTCCCAATGGAATCTCATGGAACCAGGTGTCCATGGTGACAGATGGAACACTGGAGAACATTGTTACCCAATGGAATCTCATGGAACCAGGTGTCCATGGTGACAGACCTGATGGAACACTGGAGAACATTGTTACCCCCATGGAATCTCATGGAACCAGGTGTCCATGGTGACAGAGCCTGATGGAACACTGGAGAACATTGTTTCCCAATGGAATCTCATGGAACCAGGTGTCCATGGTGACAGAGCCCTGATGGAACACTGGAGAACATTGAACCAATGGAATCTCATGGACCAGGTGTCCATGGTGAGAGCCTGATGGAACTCTCATGAATCTCATGGAACCATGGTGTCCATGGTGACAGGACCTGATGGAACACTGGAGAACATTGTTACCCAATGGAATCTCATGGAACCAGGTGTCCATGGTGACAGACCTGATGGAACACTGGAGAACATTGTTACCCCATGGAATCTCATGGAACCAGGTGTCCATGGTGACAGAGCCATGGAACACTGGAGAACATTGTTACCCAATGGAATCTCATGGAACCAGGTGTCCATGGTGACAGAGCCTGATGGAACACTGGAGAAAATTGTTACCCAATGGAATCTCATGGAACCAGGTGTCCATGGTGACAGCCTGATGGAACACTGAGAACATTGTTACCCAATGGAATCTCATGGAACCAGGTGTCCATGGTGATGGTGATGATGGAACACTGGAGAACATTGTTACCCAATGGAATCTCATGGAACCAGGTGTCCATGGTGACAGAGCCTGATGGAACACTGGAGAACATTGTTTACCCCATGGAATCTCATGGAACCAGGTGTCCATGGTGACAGAGCCTGATGGAACACTGGAGAACATTGTTACCCAATGGAATCTCATGGAACCAGGTGTCCATGGTGACAGACCTGATGGAACACTGGAGAACATTGTTTCCCAATGGAATCTCATGGAACCAGGTGTCCATGGTGACAGAGGACCTGATGGAACACTGGAGAACATTGTTTCCCAATGGAATCTCATGGAACCAGGTGTCCATGGTGACAGAGCCATGGAACACTGGAGAACATTGTTACCCAATGGATCTCATGGAACCAGGTGTCCATGGTGACAGAGCCTGATGGAACACTGGAGAACATTGTTACCCAATGGAATCTCATGGAACCAGGTGTCCATGGTGACAGAGCCCTGGAACACTGGAGAACATTGGAGAACATTGAATCCAATGGAATGTCCATGGAACCAGGATGTCCATGGTGGTTGTTTCCCCCAATGGAATCTCATGGAACCTGATGGAACACTGGGAACACTGGAACATTGTTACCCAATGGAATCTCATGGAACCAGGTGTCCATGGTGACAGATGATGAAACACTGGAGAACATTGTTTCCCAATGGAATCTCATGGAACCAGGTGTCCATGGTGACAGAGCCTGATGGAACACTGGAGAACATTGTTTCCCAATGGAATCTCATGGAACCAGGTGTCCATGGTGACAGAGCCTGATGGAACACTGGAGAACATTGTTACCCAATGGAATCTCATGGAACCAGGTGTCCATGGTGACAGATGATGAAACACTGGAGAAAATTGTTACCCAATGGAATCTCATGGAACCAGGTGTCCATGGTGACAGAGCCTGATGGAACACTGGAGAACATTGTTACCCAATGGAATCTCATGGAACCAGGTGTCCATGGTGGAACCAGGTGAGTGACTGATGGAACACTGGAGAACATTGTTACCCAATGGAATCTCATGGAACCAGGTGTCCATGGTGACAGAGCCTGATGGAACACTGGAGAACATTGTTTACCAATGGAATCTCATGGAACCAGGTGTCCATGGTGACAGAGCCTGATGGAACACTGGAGAACATTGTTACCCAATGGAATCTCATGGAACCAGGTGTCCATGGGTGACAGAGCCCTGATGGAACACTGGAGAACATTGTTACCCAATGGAATCTCATGGAACCAGGTGTCCATGGTGACAGATGCCTGATGGAACCCTGGAGAACATTGTTACCCAATGGAATCTCATGGAACCAGGTGTCCATGGTGACAGATGGATGATGGAACACTGGAGAACATTGTTACCCAATGGAATCTCATGGAACCAGGTGTCCATGGTGACAGAGCCTGATGGAACACTGGAGAAAATTGTTACCCAATGGAATCTCATGGAACCAGGTGTCCATGGTGACAGACCTGATGGAACACTGGAGAACATTGTTACCCAATGGAATCTCATGGAACCAGGTGTCCATGGTGACAGATCCTGATGGAACACTGGAATTGTTTCCTGGAATCTCAACATTGTTGACCCAATGGAACACTGAGAAAATTGTTACCCCATGGAATCCATGGAATGTCCATGGTGACAGAGCTGATGGAACACTGGAGAACATTGTTACCCAATGGAATCTCATGGAACCAGGTGTCCATGGTGACCTGATGGAACACTGGAGAACATTGTTGTTACCCATGGAATGGAATCTCATGGAACCCCATGGTGACAGAGCCTGATGGAACACTGGAGAACATTGTGGAACATGGAACCAGGTGTCCATGGTGGGCCTGATGGAACACTGGGAACCAGGTGTCCCATGGTGTCCATGGTGCCATGGAACACTGGAGAACATTGTTACCCAATGGAATCTCATGGAACCAGGTGTCCATGGTGACAGGCCTGATGGAACACTGGAGAACATTGTTACCTAATGGAATGGAATTCATGGAACCAGGTGTCCATGGTGGGCCTGATGGAACACTGGAGAACATTGTTACCCAATGGAATCTCATGGAACCAGGTCCATGGTGACATGGAACACACTGAGAACATTGTTACCAATGGATGGAAACACTGGAGAACATTGTTTTTTACCAACATGAATTTCTTATTCATGGAACCATGGAACCAGTGTCCATGGTGACAGAGCCTGATGGAACACTGGAGAACATTGTTACCCAATGGAATCTCATGGAACCAGGTGTCCATGGTGACAGAGCCTGATGGAACACTGGAGAACATTGTTACCCAATGGAATCTCATGGAACCAGGTGTCCATGGTGACAGAGCACCTGATGGAACACTGGAGAACATTGTTACCTAATGGAATCTCATGGAACCAGGTGTCCATGGTGACAGAGCCATGGAACACTGGAGAACATTTTTACCCAATGGAATCTCATGGAACCAGGTGTCCATGGTGGTGGAACAAAGTGATGGAACACTGGAGAACATTGTTACCCAATGGAATCTCATGGAACCAGATGTCCCATGGTGGGCTGGGCCTGATGGAACACTGGAGAACATTGTTACCCAATGGAATCTCATGGAACCAGGTGTCCATGTTGACAGAGCCTGATGGAACACTGGAGAACATTGTTACCAATGGAATCTCAGGTGGAACCAGGTGGCCATAGTGATACAGCCGGATGGAACACAGGAGAACATTGTTACTCAATGGAATGACATGGAACAAGGTGTTGATGGTCACAGAGACTAATGGAACACTGGAGAATTTTTTACTCAATGGAATGTCATGGAACTATGTGTCCATGGTCACAGAGCCATGGAACAATGGAGAATATTGTTACCCCATGGAATCTCATGGATCCAGATGTCCATGGTGGGGCTGACGGAACACAGGAGAACATTGTAATGCAATGGAATCTCATGGAACCAGGTGTCCATGGTGACTGATGGAACACAGGATAACATTGTTTCCCAATGGAATGTCATAGGACCTGGTGTCCAGGGTGACAGAGCCTGATGGAATACTGGACAATATTGTTTCCCAATGGAATGCCATAGAACCAGGTGTCCATGGTGACAGAGCCTCAGGGAATACTGGACAACACTGTTAACTAATGGAATCTAATAGAACCAGGTGTCAATTGTGACAGATGTTACACTGCAGACCATTGTTACTACATGGAATCACATGGAAGCAGATATCCATGGTGGGCCCAATGGAAAACAGGAGAACACTGTTACCCAATGGAGTCTCAGAGGATCACGGTTTCCATAGTCACACAGCCTGATGGAACACAGGAGAACATTGTTACCCCATGGAATCTGATGGAACCAGGTGTCCATGGTGACAGATCTGGGCCTAATAGGACACTGGAGAAGGTTGTTACACAATGGAATCTCATGGAACCAGGTGTCCATGGTGACAGAGCCATGGAACAGTGGAGAAAATGGTTACCTAATGGAATCTCATGGAACCAGGTGTCCATGGTGACTGATGGAACACTGGTGAACATTGTTGCCCCACTGAATCTCAAGGGACCTGTTGTCCCTTGTGGGCCTGATGGAACACTTGAGAACATTGTTACCCAATGGAGTCTCAGAGGACCAGGTGTCCATGGTGACTGAGCCTGATGGAACACTGGAGAACATCGTTACCCAATGGAATCTCATGGAACCTGGTGTCTAAGGATGGCCTGAGGGGACACTGGAGAACGTTGTTACCTAATGGAATCTCATGGAAGCAGGTGTTTATCCTGACAGACCCGTGTCGCCCCGGTTTTTTAAGATTTTCTAAGCCTTCTGATCTTGACATTCTTGTTGTGAACTTTGACACATACTTTCTGTAAATAACTCATTGTTTTCCATTCCTTTATGGAGGTGAAGAATTTTGATAGACTTTTGTATTTACCAGTTTCATTGGAGAGCTGGCACTGTCACCCTCCAATCCACTTTCACTCTAGGAAAACTACAAATGTTGGAGTCAGAAAATAAACTTCCCTTTTTCCTTCTCCTTTAGAACAGCCGTGTGCACTTGTGGTTTTTCATGTCTTATAGCGACAAGGGGGCACCGTGTCCTTTTTGCAATAAAAGCCTTGGAAGCTGTCCCACCTCTCGGCCTGGCTGGACTCCTCGTGAGGTCTGGGTGGTCCCCCCACAGAAGATCCCTCTCACTCATTTGCAACCACCATGACAGACAGACTGAGATGGAAGAAGCCTCTCCATCAAGGACTGAGACATGGAACCCCCATGTGAAAAGGCCCCTCTGCTCCTTCCAAGGACTGGGACTGAAACCCCCAACCCGGGGGAGGTGTGTGGGGACCAAAGCGAGATGTTTGCCTGCAGGTTGTGACTGCTGGGCCAAGGAGACAATGGCTCTCGTTTACTGCTGAGAACATGGACTACCTGTCACATCTATTCCTTATTGTATCTGTTCCCCCCCCCCACAATTTCCAATAGAGTTATCATAATAAAATCCTCAGAGTTAGCGAGAGACTTGAGATCTCCCCAACGTAACAGGCGGATCCTCGACTGGACTGGACCAAAGGACTTCGTCTCTATGTTTGGTAGCTCTATCCCCTCTCTCTCTCTCTCTCTCTCTTTGTCTCTCTCTTCCTCTTTTTCTCTCCCTTAATCCCTCTATCACATTTTGCTGTGGTCATTCAATAAAGGTGCATTTGTTTCCATTATCATTGCAAACCCCCTTGTACCGTGTCAGTTCTTTTTGCACCCTGAGATCAAATCCACGAACCACCACGAAACCCGTCCGTGAGGATGGATCGTGACACCCCCGAGGACCCCTCCCCAAATTTCCCCCAAAGCCCCCCCCCACCCCCCCAGACCCCGCGAAAACCCCCTCAAGTTCCCCCAGACCCTCCCAAATCCCCCCCAACCTCCTCAAGACCCCTCCCCAAATTCCCCTCACGACCCCTCCAGGACCCCTCACCTGTCCCTGCGCCTCCTCAGCAGCTCCCGGAGCCCCCCGTGCTCTCCCAGCGCCTCCCCCGCTCTCTCCAGCGCCTCCCGCAGGACCCGCCCGAGCCCGGGGCGGCTCCCGGGGGTCCCTGAGGGGTCCCGGGGGGCGGCGCGGGGGGGGGGGGCGCCGGCTCCATGCCCGGCCCCGGGGTCAGGGGCCCGCCTCGCTCGGCTCTGATTGGCTGGAGCTGCGCGGGAGGGCGGGAGTTGCTGAAGGGAGACCCCGTGATGATTGGTTGGATCAAGGGAAAGGAGGCGGGGAGAGTTGCTGAGGAGGGAGAACTGCACAGTGATTGGTTGGTTCAGCCCGTTCGGGGGGAGGAGAGATTGGTTGAGGGAGGCGAGGAGGCGGCGGTGATTGGTTAATTTGGGACAGGGTGCACCGTGATTGGGTAATTTGGGGACGAACGCGGTGAGTGGATGGTTTGGAGCGGGCGCGCCGCTATTGGCTGGGAAAGGTCCGGGAGTTTTAAAGAACATTCCCGGTTTTGGGGAAAAACTCTTGGATTTTTAGGAAAAATTCCCGTTTTTAGAGGAGAAACATTCCCTTTTTTTTTGACCCCACATGACCCCAAATAACCCAAAATAACCCCAAAACTCTCGAAATAAACCCCAGATAACCCCCCAAAAACCCAAACAATACCTAAAAATCCCCCAAAAACCCCAAAAAAACCAAAAAAAAAAAAAAACCCTCCAAACTAAATCCAAATAACACCAAATGATTTCACGTACACCTAAAAAAAACCCATATACAAATATAAAACCCAAGAACCCCAAATAATTCCAAATAAGCCAAAATAAACCCAAATAAACCCAAATACTTCCCAATAACCCCAAATAAACAGAAATAAACCAAGTAAAACCAAGATAAACCCCAAACAGTCCATAAAGGACCCCAAAATACCCCCAAACAATCCCTAAATAAACACCAAGTTACCCCCAGTTCCTCCCGTCCCCACCCCAAAACAGATCCTGGCCAATCAGAACACGCGGCGCTGATGACGACAGAGTTGCTTGGCAGAAACTCAGAGCACTGGCCCCCTCAGCGATTTTCAGCGAATCAGCGCCCGCCTCGACTCTGACTCATCAGTTCCCAGGCAGAGACCAAGGCCTCACTGCGTAATAATCAGAGACCACACGGGTAATTTCCAGCCAATCAGCGCGTGTCTCGCTGATGACTCATCAGTTGCCAGGATCGGAATTTAAGGAGGGGGGGGAGGTGACCCTGGGGATGGGGTGGGGACCCCAAATTAATCCAAAACAGGGTCAGGACCCCAAAACGAAGGAGGAGGGGCCTGGAGCTCCCAAACCAAACACGAGGGAGGGGATGGGACCCCAAAATTGAGCTGAGAGGGGGATGGGACCCCCAAAATTGAGCTGGGAGGTGGATAGGACCCCCAAACAGGATGAAGCCAATTTTGTTCCTGGAATATGTAAAGTAGTTTATGAATATGCAAAAGAAGCTATGAATATGCAACAGGCTGATGTAATGGGAGACAAGGACCATTGAGCAAAGGTTATTATGGCCACCAAGGACCCCCCCAGTTATTTTTGGGGACACCCCTTAATTAATCTGGTTTTAACTACATCAGCCTCTTGCACATTCATGGGCCCTCATGCATATCCATACACTAATTTACATATTTCAGGAAGTATTTCATATGGCCCCTCCTTGGGGGTGTCTCCTCATTTAAGGAGAGTCCCCTGGATAGGAAAATGTAAATCCCACTCCCTCAGAATAACAAGAATATGAATATGAATATTAATATTATTAAAAAATAGTAAATAATTTAGAAATCTAGGGGCTCTCAGGGAGTAGAAATACGAGTTCTTTATTAGGAAAAATTAAAAATACAAATGCAGTAGTACAAACAAAAAAAGAAACAGTGACAGAATCAGAATCCTCTGGGAATCCAGTGGGAAAAGATGAAATTTTGGGAATCCAGCGGGAAAAGGGCTGATCCTCAGTGAATGCAGTGGGAAAAGCTTGATCCTCAGGGAATCCAGTGGTGCATGAGGATGATCCTCTGGGAATCCAGTGGGAAAAGGGCTGATCCTCCAGGAATACATTTCTTACCCCCCAAAGACAGGGCAAAGGCAGGGCCACGGGGTTTTTATAGGATATCCCAAGGGTAGACTTGGGGTTTGGGGCAGGGGAGGAGTTCTTAGCAACACAAGAAGGGTGAGATCAAATTCCTGCCACTTAGCAACAGCAGCACTCCACACAGAATGTGTCCCCAAATCTTAAATTCCCTCTAAAACAACTGAGAAATTATGGAACTTCAGATATATTCCATCAATTTCCTTCATTTAACCCAGTTTTGGGTGTTTTTAAGGGATGAAGGTGAAGCAGAGGAAAATTAAGGTTAAACCAAAAGGACAAGCAGCCAGGTGTGTTCCCAACATGGATCACAGGGAATGTGAGTGACCAGGGCTGTGCCCAAAGTGCCTCCTCCAGTGGGGGATGGAGCTGGAGCAGCGCACGAAGCTCTGCCCACACTCAGGGCACTCACAGGGCTTCCCTTACCGGTGCCTCCGTTGGTGTCGGGTCAAGTTAGAGCTGCTGGAGAAGCTCTTCCCACACTGGGGACACTCATGGGGCCTCTCCCAGTGTGGATGCGCCGTGGGTGATGAGGTGGGAGTTCTGCTTGAATCCCTTCCCACAGTCGGGGCAGCGGAAGGGCCTCTCCTCTGTGTGAATCCGATAGTGCAGGAGGAGATGGGAGCTGGTCTGAAACCTCTTCCTGCATTTATCACACTCGTAGGGCCTCTCCCCAGTGTGGATGCGCCGGTGTCTGATGAGGTGGGAGTTGTGCTTGAATCCCTTCCCGCAGTCAGGGCATTGGAAGGGCCTGTCCTCCGTGTGACTCTGATAGTGCAGGAGGAGACAGGAGCTGGTCTGAAACCTCTTACCACACTTGGAACACTCGCAGGGCCTCTCCCCAGTGTGGATCCTCTGGTGCCTGATCAGGTGGGAGCTCCACCTGAAGCTCTTCCCACACTCCCCACACTCGTAGGGCCTCTCCCCAGTGTGGATCCTCTGGTGCCTGATCAGGTGGGAGCTCCACCTGAAGCTCTTCCCACACTCCATGCACGTGTGGGGCTTCTCCCCATCATGGCACTGCTCATGGAGCACCAGCTCCGAGCTCTGGCTCCATCTCCGGCCGCCTTCCCGGCCCAGGCTGGCTCTTTCCCCCTCAGATCCCCGCCAGCTGCGTTTGCAGCCCCTCCTCGTGCGGCATCTCCGGGCTTTTCCTCCCCGTTGGCTTCCTGTGCCCTGGAGCCGCTCAAAACGGCCTCTTCCACCAGGTTCTGCCGTGGGCATTTGTCCTCCCTGCTCTCCATGCTCAGCTCCTGCTCTGGGGGAGGAAGGACAAGGACAGGATGGGATTTGCCTCCATGCCACAGGCAAGGGCAAGGAGATCCCCCCAGGGCTGAGCTGCAGCTGGGGCCGTGCTGGGCTGGGAGATGGAGCAGCACAGAGGGGAAAGGGGCACTCATCGCCAGCTCGGGGCTGTGCACAAATCACAAACAGGATGGGACTGCCAGGAACGCGTCTTGAGCTGTTTTATTTTCCAGCATCTGTCTCATTACTTGGTTATGACAATGGGAAGATGCCAGCAGCTCACATCCCAGGTAGCAGACAAAGAACTTCATGTTAACACT
>JALJVW010001190.1:0-10776 GCA_024865655.1 Emberiza elegans | reverse complement strand
TCCACAGCAGCACTGGCTCAGCAGCCCCTGTTTGCACTGTACACACAGGCGGGAGCACTGCCATTCTGTTGCTGTGGGACATGAACCTGAGGGAGCACAAAATGCCATCAGCCCCTGGGGCCAGCAAGGGCTGGGGACACCAGGAAACCACTCAGCTTTTGTCCTGGCCTCTGCAGTCAGCCAGAAAGTTTGTTCCCATCAGCTGGGAGTTTCCTGTCCCACTGCAGACGCTGTTGCTCAGAGCCAGGCTGCCTGGCAGCCACCCCAAACTGCCCTCAGCATTTCCTCTTCACCTTTGCTTTCTTTACTCCCTGCTACAAATTTCTTCCCATTGCCCTCCCTGTTCCCCTCCCCTGCAAACAGCCCATCCCTGTTTGCCCTTTCCTCTGGCCCCACTCCCCATTGCAGTTCCTGACTTGGCCCCATGGGAACGTCCCTTGGGAGCAGGATCATCCTAAGTGCTGCAGGAATTGTCTGCAGGCTCCTGCAGTGCCTGGTGCTGCTCCTTGCCAGAGGCACCCCAGGCCAGGGGGGCACATCTGGGCTGCTGTGTCTGGCTCTGGGGCTCCCTGTTCTGGGCAATGAGGAGGAGCTGCAGAGGCTCTGCAGGACTGACAGGATGGGCTTTGGGGCTGGCCTGTGAAGCTGAGGGACCTGGGCTGCTGGAGGTGCTGCTGAAGAGGAGGCCCAGGGCTCATCCTGCAACTGCTCCAAGGGTGGTTTCAGAGAATCCCAGAATCAGCAAGGTTGGAAAAGACCTTGAGATCATCAAGTCCAACCTGTGCCCTGACACTGCCTTGTCTCCCTGAGCCTCCTCTTCTCCAGGATAAACAACCCCAGCTCCCTCAGCCATCCTCACAGGACTTGTGCTCCAGACCCCTCCCCAGCCTTGTTGCTGTTCTTCGGACAATACTCCAGCCCCTCCATGTCCTTCCAAAATTGGGGGCCTGGAACTGGACACAGCACTCAGGTGCTGCCCAACCAGTGCCCAGCACAGGGAAGAATCACTGCCCTGCTCCTGTTTTCAATACACCATTCCTGATCCTTCTCCAGGCCAGAGCCATTGGGACAAAGTCTTCTTTGCCCACCTGGGCACACTGCTGGCTCATGTCCAGACCTGCTGTCCAATATCAGTCCCTTACAGGTCCCTTTCTGCCTGGCTGCTCTCCAGCCACTCTGTCCCCAGCCTGTGGTGCTGCAGGGGTTGTTGTGGCCAAAGTGCAGGAACCAGCACTTGGACTTGTTAAACCTCACCTTGTTGGATTTGGGTCCTGGATCCAGCCTGTCCAGGGCCCTGTGCAGAGCCCTCCTACCCTCCAGCAGATCTACACTCCCAGACAACTTGGTGTCACCACAATTCCATGAGGGCCCCAGAGTGTCACAATGGTTTCCATGATTCCATGAGGCCTCCCAGTGTCACAATGTCCCTTTGGTTTCATGGGGCTCATTGGTGTCACAAAGTCCCTTGGATCCTTGAGCCCCACAGTGTCACAATGGCCCCATCATGACACCAGGTCCTGCTCTGTCACAATGCTCTGCATGGTTCCAGAGCAGCCTGGCCTGAAGGCCCTGGGCTGGGGAGGGTCACAGCTGGCAAAGCTTGGTTCCATGAGGCCTCAGAGTGGCACAATGAATTCCTTGGTGCTGCAGTGTCACAATGGAGCCCTGCTGACACAAGATCCTGCAGTGTCACAAGGGACCCTTGGTTCCATGGGGCGCCGCGGTGTCACAATTGCTCCCTCAGTTCCCAGAGTCCTTGCAATGGGACAATGGCCCATTGATTCCATTGTCCCCAGGATCTCCCAAGGGTCTCCTTAGTTCCGCAGTGGCACAATGGACCCTTGGTTCCACAAAGCCCCTGAGGCTGGCAGAGCCTGGGGCAGGGCTGTCTGTGCAGCCCCACAGGTGCCAGGGGCTCTGCAGGAGCTGGCAGAGGCTGCCCAGCAGGGAGGCCATGGGGCACAGAGCCCCAAGGCTGCTGTGGGAACCATGGCACAGGGGCTGTTCCCAGCCGCAATGCTCCTGGCCTGGGCTGGGCCTGCACAGGAGCTGGGCCACCATGGCTGGGCCAGCACAGGGCCACAAAGGGGCCACGCAGCCGCTGCTGGGGCTGACAGCAAGGCCAGGCACACACAAGCAATTGCTGAGCATGGCCTGCACTGGCCAGGCCTGACTGTGCCAAAGGCAGAGCTCAGCTGCCCTTGGGGGCTGCAGCAACAGTCCAGAGCCCAAAGAGCCTCCATGGCTGGGCTGGAGACCAAGGCTGCTGGAGGGAAATGCAGGGCTGCTGCGGGATGGGGAGGGCATTGAATTCCAGCACACACCTCAGCTCACTGATGATCCCGGCACCATGCTGGGCCCTGTTTCAGACTGGAGCAGAGCAGATGTTGATGGGAAAGGAGCCCTGCGGGGCTGGCAGGGACCTGCAGCTTTCAAGATGCTCTGCTCTCCCTCAGGTGCTCTGGGAGAGATCCAATCCCAGCTGGGCACCTCAGGGCACAAGTGGCACTGCCTGTTCATGGGCACACAACTGATTCCTGCCTGGAAAGGGGCACAGCTCTTATTACCTGTTAGTTTCCTAATATACAAGCAAATCTTTATTATCTGGGTCATTTGAGTACTTCTAAGAAATGGCAAATTTTTCCTGCCAGGAACAGGAATTTCCTGGATCTACTGGATTCTTCTCATGATGGCAGGAGAAGAAATACTGATCTTCCCCTCTACCTTTCCCACCAACATTCAGTCTAATATTTCATGGCTCTCTTCCTTCAGGTGTTTCCAGCTCTCCTGTTGAAACAGCCATGTCTAATGATGTGTTTTCATTTAAAGCAGCTGGATCTATTTCCTTCCTGTTTCTCCCAGATTTCCTACTGTCGCATTTCTCTGGTCATTCCAATGTGTTTCCCTTGACTGGTTTCGTGCTTTGAGTTTCATGGAGTTTCAAAATCTTTCAGGAGTTTAAATAACTTCTTAGTCAGCATCTTAGTTGTAGTTTTACCTTTTATATCACCCCTTCTTCAGTCTTTGCCTAAAATCCTTCTGGTATGGCAATCTCTGTGGGTGGTGGACATTTCAGATGTTGCTGGGGTATCACAAGGAGCTCAGCGAAGGGGTTTGATGTTTATTAAATTTTATCATTTTCACATATTTTATGTGTGCCATGAAGAGAAACCTTTCTGTGCCTCTGAGTCTCACCAGTTCCTGACCCCCAAAGGGCACAAACCTGATGAGTTGTGGTTCCCAATCCAGTGGCTGCACTTGGACCCCCCCTCCATAGCCAGAGCAGAGCTTCCTTGTCCCACAAAGTCCCTGGCAAAGGAGGGATGAAAGAAACAGGACAGGCTTTGGGGATCAGGGTCAGGGCAGAGCCAGGGAGAAGAATGACTTTTGCATTTGATGGAGCTGTGCCTTCCCTTGGCTTTGTTGGCTGACAAGAAATGAACATCCCTCTGTGTCTCAGACAGCTCCTTCTCCAAGGAAAGCAGGTGGGAGTCGGAGCCAAGGAGCTGAAAGCTGCAGGTGCAGCCTGGGCTGGAGGAAGCTCAGATTTGCACAAGGCTGCTCTGAGTGGCAGGGCTTGGATGGGGGAAATGGTGGGGTGAGGGTAGGGACAGAGTCTGATTGATTGTCAGCCATGACGAGTCTTCATTTTCATCTCTATTCAAACTGCATGAGGAGGTACTTGGATTCAGTTTCAAATGGAGACTGCACATATCAATAAATTAACAGGAAAACAAAACTAAACAGGACCTAAAAAAATCTCCTCATTGTCTTTTTAAATATCATGTATTCACTTTGAATACACTACTGAGATCTACCTAACCACAAAAGATTTGAAAATTAAAATCAAATTATTCCCAGAGGCTTGGATTGTTAAGGTGTTCTCAATGTTAATGAGCCCTGGGACACTGAATTCCTGCACTGAAGAGCTGAAGGCTGAACAAGCCTCTGCAGCAGGAACATTCAGCAGCAGCCTCCAAGTTGCTGAGGATGTCAGCAGCCCCCACTGAGGCCATCCCTGCCCAGAGACCATGGGGGAATGGGCAGACAAGGAGAGCGTCCCTGGGGCTGGGGCAGCACAACTCAGAGGCACCAGCGGCTCCAGCTGGGAAATGGAGTGTGGAATGTGGCTGGGAAAGCCCTGCCTGGGCTGTGCCAAGCAAGACAGACAAACCCTGACTCCCATCCCCAAACAACTCTCTTAAACAAGAAGACATTTAAAAGGAATTGCAGTTGTTTCTGTACCCTGAGTTGGACACACTGGAGAAATTCTGACAAGAGATCCTCAAGAGGTCAAAACAACAAAACAGCCTTTATTGGTAATTTTAGAAAATTAGGGAAATTTGGCAAATGGATTAATATGGCCTTCAATTAAAAAACCCCACTTATCAAAGCTTTACTTTGGCCCATTCCATTTATCAAATTTTAAGCCTTTTCAGTTTTAACTTACTCAAAATTTGCAAGAGAACACAAATAGAAGAAATTGACACAGAGAGAAAAAAACCAAAAAATATATAGAGAAGCACACACACGGGTACCAACTCCTGGGTTGCAGCGCTGTTCAGATGGAAATTCCAAGAGGAGGTAGGGTCGACATGTGTGCTTGCCTTGTGGTCAGCCTTAAATACCCCTTGGTCTTCCCCTCCCTGTACTGTGCCAGGGACTGGCAGACACTGCTGGGCTGGCATAGAGGCTCTGGGGGGATTGGGGTTCCAGGGCAGGGCAGGGCTGGGGTTCCAGGGCAGGGCAAGGCTGGACCTGCCCCTTCCTCCCCCCCACACAGAATGTTTTGAGCCAACAATCTCCTCCAGTCTGTCACAACAGGGAATGTTGGAGGTGAAATCCCAATTCTGGCCATGGGCACCTGGAGAACAAGGACAGCTCTTTTCCATAGGAAGGAAAGCACAGAGGCTCAGTGTTTGGAATGCAGGTGAGAGTGTCACTAGGCCAAGGCCAGCCAGACTTGTCAGGAATGGCAGATTTTGTCTGGGGGTAGTCTTTGGATTAAAGGAATTTTGGAGGTGGAACCCAATCTCAACCATGGGCACCCAGAGAAGCAGGGCAGCTCTTTCCATAGGAAGGAATGTACGGAGCCTTCCCCAGTGTTTTGGGGACTGATGGGAAGTGACGCTTGGGAAATCATTGCCAGCCAGACTTGTCCTGTCAATATTCCTATTGGAACAATCCCTGGATATAAGGAAATTTGGAGGTGAAATCCCATTTCTGGCCATGGGTGCCTGGAGAAGGAGAAGTTCTTTTCCATAGGAAGGAAAGCACAGAGCCCCAGTATTTCAGCAGGAGATGGGAAGAGACCCTCAACATGCCAAGTTCAGTTGGACCAGTCAGGTGGCCCCTGGGAGGCCAAACTAGCCAAACCTGTTCATGTTCCCTTGGTTTTGTGGGGCCCCACAGTGTCACAATGGTCCCTTGCATCCATGAGGCCCGACAGTGCCATAATATTGACTTGTTTCCTGGGGGTCCAGCAGTGTCACAATGGACCCTTGATTCAGCCGGGTCCTACAGTGTCACAGTGGCCCCCAGGTTCCATGAGGTTCTGCAGTGTCACAATGGTCTCCGTGGTTCCCCAGGCCCCACAATGTCATGTGACTCCTCTGTTCCATGAGTCCTACAATGTCACAGTGGACCTTTGGACCCTGGGGGTTTGTGGTGTCCCAATGGTCTCCTTTGGCTCTAGAGTGTCACAATGGACCAGTGATAACAGGAGGTCCCTCTGTGTCACCCTGGAGCTTTGGTTCCATGCAGCCCTGCAGTGTCACAAAGGCCTCTTGGTTTCACCAGGCCCCTGAGTATCACAATGGTCCTCTTGGTTCTGTGGGGACCCCCAGGCTCACAATGGTCTCACTGGTTCCATGAGGCCTGAGACTGTCACAATGCTTTGCTTATTCCATGGGGCCTCACATTGTCACACAATGGTCTCCATGATTCCATGAGTCCCCTGAGTGTCACACTGGTCTCTGTGATTCCATGGTGCCCCTCAATGTCACAATGGCCCCTTGGTTCCATGACACCCGAAAGTGTCATAATGGTCTCCACAATTCCATGAGGCCGCGTGGTGTCACAATGGATCCTTTGTTCGATGGGGCCTCTCAGTGTCACAATGATCCCTATATTCCATTGAGCCACACAGCATCAGTACAGTTCCCTTGGTTCCATGAGGCCCAGAAATGGCACAGTGCTCTCCATGATTCCACGAGGCCCCACAGTGTCACAATGGTCCCTTGTGAAATAAACAGGGCAGGAGACTTTTTCTCCTTTTAATGCCTTTATTAAAAATGATCAGCTCAGGATGAGGGTTGTTCGACGGATCGGCAGCTTCCGTTGGTTCTCTCCCAGGTGGCTCGCAGGAGGAGGATAAGGCGCAGCTTTGTCCCCTGGAGGCAGAGTTGCAAGTCCCGTCCTCGTAGAAGCTGTGGGCGTGCCAGATCTTGCTTGACTGCTCTCCAGGGGTCGGGGTCCTGGCATTTGGATGACTCTTTCAGTCAGGGCGAGGGGCTCCAAAGGTTTTCAGCATCTCTGCAGGCTCAGTACCTTGTTCCTCACACCTGGACATCACCCTAATTTCTCAATTTCATTTTGGCTCATTGTTTTGGGGTTCTTTTCTGCATGTCTGGGATCGCAGCTTCCCAAAGCACGATGGTCTTTACAATTTCATTTGCATGTTCCTCCCCAGATTTCCTCTCTCTTCCTAATTGTCTCTGGAGGTCCCCACCCATCTCTCCTTTCACTGTCACCAAGGGGCTATTTACTCAGCCCGCTAAGGTTTTCACTCGATACAAAAGAAGCTATCAGTGATAATGACCCGTAATTAACACAGCAAAAGAGCTGGCATTTCAGTAGCAACTCTGGTTAAACTCGTAAACTCGTTTTTGTAACTTGTTCCCTTACACAAAAAAATTGACAGTTCTTTGTTCATAACACCTTAGTGTCACAGGGCCCCACAGTGTCACACTGGTCCCTTGATGTCACAGGGCCCCGCAGTGTCCCAATGGTCCCTTGGTCTCACAGGGCCCCACAATGTCACAATGGTCCCTTGGTTCCATGGGCCCTGTGCTGCTGCATTCTCCCCTCCCCTTCTCAGGCCATGCTGCCAGCTGAGAAATGCTCCTTGGGCCTCGGCCTTGGCCAACAGCCCCTGGGCTCAGCTCCTCTGCAGCTCATCACAAACACTGTCTGCTCCAGGCACTGCTGCTGCCCAACCAGCTCCTGTTTTCTGTAGGAGCAGCCCTGGGAACTGGTTTTTGTTCCCTCAGTGGCACAAGATCCCTGTTCTCACACTGTCTAAGAAAGCTGTTGGTGCCAAGTGTGGCCAGGATGAACCATTGCTGGGACTGAAGTCCCTCTCTTGGGGCCCTGCAAACAGCGCTCCAAAAGGAGCCCTTGGAGCTCTTCTGGGCCAGCGACTCCCTCTGAGTGGGGCCTCTCCCAGCCGGGAACTCTCCCGTTTGCTGCACTCGGGGATCCCGAACAACGACAGAGCCGGGGTCGGTTCCCCCACTCCTCCAGGCTCAACCCTTCACCCACTGGGGAGATGCCAAAGCATCAGCAGGGAGCATTCCCTGCCCTCAGGGGAATTGCTCACAGGTGCCTTGCACTGACTCTTTGTGTCTGTGTGCACACAGGAGTGCCTGTGCTGGGGAAATGTGGCAGAAATGCTGCTCTCTGAGGGGTTTGAGTGCCTTGGAGAGCTGAGTCAGCCAGATATCCAGATAGCAGTAAGTAAGGTTGAGTCACGAGGTCTAAGCTAAGTTAAATGCTGCTAAGAGTTGTTCTTTTGCTAAGTTGTTAAGTTTAATTTAATTTATTAGCTAAGTTGAATATTAAATGTTAATCCCCCATAAATTGCTAAGTCCTATGTTTTAAGTTAGGTTAAATACTGTTAAGTGCTGTTCTTTTGCTAAATTGTGAAATTGAAGGTATCACTTAATGTTAAGGTATAAGTTAAGTCCTGTTAAGTTTGAGCTCTGTTAAGCTTTTAGGCCATATTCCTTTTATCCTTGCCCTCACTGTCCTTGTGTCACACACACACACACACAGGGACAGTTCTTGGTTCATTTCTGGTTTGGTTGCCTGGATTCTGTTTGGTTTAGTTTGTTCCCCTGGTGTGCCTGAAGTGTCCAGTCAGGAGCAGAGTGACTCTTGCCAAGGAACTTTGTGCTGCTGTCCCTTAATATTCAATCTGTTTTTTGCTGCTTCCTTGCTGGAGATTTTTTCAGCGCTCTCAAGGCCTCGTTGGTACCAGGGTGAAGGAGGCCTGGCCCAGGCTCTGGCCCTGGGGGACACGGGGATGCTTCTGTGGGGTCCCTGTACCCCTGTGCCACCCCCAGGGCCCCGGCCCCTCGTCCCCGTGTCAGGCTCTGGGGTCGATCTCGTGGAACATCCTCTGGGGGAGGCTGCGGGGCCGGGGGCAGGGGACCCCGGGGACAGGGGACCCCCTGTGCACGAGCAGGGTTGGACTGCTCTGGGGGAACTGTGGGGGCTGGGGGGGGACCTCCCAGCCCCTATGAGAGTGACCTCCACAGCCCCTGTGATGTCACACAGCCCTGTGATGTCACACACAGCCCCCTGTGATGTCACACAGCCCCTGTGATGTCACACAGCCTCTGTGATGTCACACTGTCCATGTGATGTCACAGAGCCCCTGAGATGTCACACAGCCCATGTGATGTCACACAACCATCTGTGGTGTCAAAAACTCACCCTGTGATGTCACAGTCTGTTCTGTGATGTCGGACCCTCCTCTATGATGTTACTCTGACACCCAGTGATGTCACAACCCACTCTTTGATGTCACAGAGCCACCCTCTATGATGGCAGAATCCACGCTCTGGCCTCAAACCCTACTCTGTGATGTCACGCCCAGCTCTGTGCTGTCACAACCTCCTCAGTGATGTCACAAAACCCTCTCTGTGATGTCCTACTGACACTCTGTAATGTCAAAGCACACAATTTTACCTCACAGCCCGCTCTATGATGTCATACAGCCATGCCATGATCTCACAGCCTGCTCTGTGATGTCACACAGTCCCCTCTATGATGTCGTAGCTGCTCAATGACCTCACACAACAAACTCTGTGATGTCATAGCCCAATCTGTGACCTCACACAACCCACTCTGTGTTGTCACACAGCCCCTTGCTGACATCACAGCTGCTCTGTGCCTCCATGACACAGCCACAGAGGTGCTGCTGTGACACAGCCCCCTCTGGGACATGCCACAGCCCCTGCCTGTGCTGAGCCCCTGTGAGCTCTGTCTGTGCCTTGCTGGTGTCCCTGAGGGTCTCTGGCAGTGCCCCAGCCCTGCTGGGCTGTGCACAGGAGCTGCTCCTGGGCAGAGCTGTCTCTCTGCAGCGCTGCCCTTGCCAGGAGCTGCCTCCGGGCCAGGACGCCGGCCCAGCTCACCAGCACAGACACAGCATGAGGACTTTAATGACCCTCTGGGGCTTTGGTGCTTTTTGCATCAGACTCAGTCCCTCAGAGTGTGCTCAGAAATTTCTCAAGAACTCAAAGTGAGATTGAAACACTGAAGTTCCTTGTAGTGTTAATGGACACTGTGGGACACAACTCATGTGAAAGTGCTCCCAGGTTCCAGGTAGAGCAGAACACTGGTGGCAGTGATGACAGCTGGGGACAAGCAAGGCAAAGGTGTCTCTGGTGCTGAGCAAATGTGTTTCAGGAATGCAAAGGGCCAAGGCCTGAGCCCCAGCCCCTGGCAAGGCAGATCCTGTCCCTCCCTCATTGCTCAGGGCTCTTCCGGGATGGGCACTGGGATGTGGGGATGTGCAATGCCAAGGGCAGGACTGGGGCGGCCCCTGCCAGTGTCCCCAGGGACAAAGAGGCAGCAATGAGGCCCCAGGCCTGCAGGGTCACTTGTCCCCTCGTGGCCTCAGGCCCAGGGCCAGCAGCCATGGCCAAAGTGCTGCCCAAGTTGTCTCTGTCAGGGCCTTGCAGCTGCTGCCCATCCCTGTGCCCTGTGCAGCCCAGGCTGTCCTACGGTGTCCCTGCCCTGCGCCTCTGTCCCTGCAGGCTGTCAGCATCCCCTGGCTGCCCCACCTGGCTGGGCCCTTCCTTTGCTGACAGCTCTGCCTCCTGCCTGCCTCTGCCTGCCCACACAAAGCCTTGGGCTGTTCCAGGCTCCTTCTGGGGACGTGCTGCACCACAGCCCTGCCCTGGCAGGGAAATTCCTTTCTCCTGGTGTCCAGTCTGGGCCTCCCCAGCTGCCTTGGTGCTATTATGTCTTCTTCAGGCTCATTCCCACTATGAAGAAAAAGCTCCAGCCTCTGAAACCACCCTTCCATCCCTCCCAGGCTATTCCTGTTCTGTCCTCAGTCTCCACACCACTGAGCCCAGAGCCATCAGCCCTCTCCCTGCTGGTTATGTGATGAGGCCTCCAAACCCCATCTTGGGAGATTTTTTGGGTCCTCTCCAAGGTCTGTGAAAATGGAAAAATAGTGATCAAAGTTATTTTCTCCCAAATCTTGCAGTGATAGAACAAGGGTCAATATCTTTAAACTGAATGAGGGTGGATTTACATTTGTTAGAAGAGGAAATATTTTACAGTTACAAGTGGCACAAAACTGCAGCTGTTTTTCCAGAGAAGTGGATGCCCCATCCCAGGAATTGTCCAAGAGCAGGAGCTTTGTGCAACCTGACCCAGTGAAACCCTCTCATCCCCAGGGACAGAATTCCTGTAGTGTGGGTTCTCTGATGTGCTGGGTGCCCTCACAATGCTTCTGGCCAGAATGTCTGCTGAGGGGCA
>JALJVW010001187.1:0-56987 GCA_024865655.1 Emberiza elegans | reverse complement strand
TGCCCCCTGTTAGGTGCCATGGTGCAGCAGAAGATGTTGAAGCCTTCCTGCTCAGGGCATTTCAGTGCCAGGCTCTCACAAGCACCCACAGCTCCGCGGGTTGAGCTGAGCATGGGGCGGTGACCTGCGCTTTGTCTGATTCCCTTCCTTCCCTCCCCTAACAGCCTGTCTTGTAGCTCTTTTGTCCTGGTTCTCCAGCCCTTTTGCAGAGCCATCCACAAACACATTTTCTCCCTCAGGCCAGGGAATGTCCCATCAATCTCTCCCAGCCTGGCTCTGGAGCTCTGTCCCTTGAGTGCAGTCCTGGGTTCCTTGCCAGCCCCCTCTGTGTCACCTTCCAACAGGAGGCTGGGTTAAACCCTTGCCCTGTCCTCAGTTCTAAATCCTCCTGTGCCATTGAACAAGTTTCATACTGTAATAAAAATTCACTGCTCATCCATTTAGAGGCTCTTTTGGTTGTCAAAACCACACATCTTTCCTTGATGCCAGACATGAACTATAGGAGATTTTTACCTGTTGTCATCAGTTTTCAGGCCTCAGCTCCCATGAAAGCTGTGTCTGCACAAAATCTGCAGACAATGAGGCCCACTCTCTGGCCACTGGGTTAAACATTTTAGCACAAGAATTCCTTTGGCAAGACCCTGTTTAACATCCACCCATAATTCAAATTCTTTTTCCCTGTCTGGAAGGCCCAGGCCAGCTGCCTCAGTTAATCTTCATTTTAATACTTGAAAATTCTGTGTTTCCTCCTTGTGTCAATCCATACAGTTTATTGACTGGCAGGATAGGAGTGTTGCAGGGAGACATCCTTGGCTTCAAAAGCCCTGCCATTACAGGGACTCAATACCAGGCTGTGAGCCCTTCCTTCCCTCTCTTGGAACAGGGTGTTGCTTGTCCTGGTTGCTTTAAAGTAATTTGTAGAGGCTCCATATCTAATGTTCCGTATTTCCCTGGGGCTGCCCACACTTCCTGGTTCACTTCAGCATGGGCCTTGCCAGACATTTGACACAGAAGTACAACAGAACTGGCCTCTGTATCACTTATTATAATATTAATTTGTGTTCCTAATTTAGTGATCAAATTCCTTCCCAGTAAATTATAATCACAATTAGGAGAAAATAAAAATTCATGCATTTCAAACCCATCTCCCACATCTGCTTACAGTGGTTGAATAAAACCACACATCTTTACCACTTATCCCATGAATAATCAAAGACATTTTTGGCATTTTTCCCCCTTATGTCTAAGATTCAGAGTGGATTGAGAGGCCCCTGTGTCCATCAGAAAATGCCTCCTCTCAATGCAGACCCACCTGAATGTTCTCAAGAGCTCCAGTGTGGAGGATCCCTGGTGTGATGGGAGCTATGACAGCCCTGCCAATTCATGTCAATCAAGGGGTGGACTTGCTCGTCCTGCGGGTGCTGCTGTCTGTGCTTGCAGTGTCCTTGTGCCCTGCAGCTGGAGCCCTGATTCCTTGCCAGGGGCTGTTTGGGTGGGCTCTCCCCTGGCGAGGAGGGCAATGCCTGTGCCAGGTGCTTGTGGCCGAGCCCGTGCCCTGGGTGCTGGGGCCCCCTTGGGGTTGATCCCTCAGGGGCTGTAGGAACTGTGCCGTGGCCTTTGCCTTCAGCTTGGCCTTTTGCTGCTCCCTTCTTGCATTCACCTGCTGTGCCTTTGTGCCCAAGTGCTGCAGGGCCTTCTTCTGCCCCTCCTGCAGCCCCCCTCAGTGCCTGTGGGTGTTTGTCTTGCTTTACAAGAGAGGTGTCTGCTCGGGAAGGCAGAAAAAGCCTCTCTTGGAATGGAGAATGCAAACCCCCTCCCTCCTAATTTTTAGAATAGTGAAATCAAGGGGCTCTCAGGCAAAGATATGAGAATAGGAATAGCAGTTCTTTACTAGTGTGTATAATAAAGCAAACAAACAACAACAGCTCCAGCACTGACAGCAAACAGAGCCCGGACCCAGTCCCGGCCTTTCAGCTGCTGCACTTTCCCCTTGGGTGCAGTTCTGGGCATGGCCAGCAGGGGCGCTGGTGACTCCCGCGGGGCAGGGCAGCGCATCCCTCCCATGGGAACCTCTCTGAATGGAAATAGACCAATCCCTTCATCTAACTCTTTCACTTATTTACCTTCTGTAGCCTTTCTCCTGTGTTCTGGGAAAGAATTTGGAGAGGGCTGCCTTTTAACTGAGCTCCTAGTGTTTCGATAAGGTGCTTCCTTTAGAGAGAGAGTTTCCCTGAACAGCTGGAGCTGTGGTTACCAAGGGGATGTAACTCAGAGCAGGATGGGGTGGTCAGGGGAGGATATCCCACTGAGGCTCAGTTGGAGTGTGGGCAGGGTCTGCTGCTGGAATCACCAGAGGGGGATCTTCCCGTGGAGACTGAGCCGGAGCATGGGTAGCCCCCACATGGCTCATGGCGGCTGATCCGGCAGCTCCCGGCAGAGAAAAGGCAGGTGGGAGACCCTGGCAGCAGCGGTGGTGCCCAGCGCAGCTGGCACGAGCAGGGCAGCTGGGGATGGGATGGCTGGGACCCCCTCTCGGTGCGGTCGGCGCGGTGACCTCGGAGCACGCGGCAGGACAGACCAACCCCCATCTTCCCCAGCATGGCCGGCAGAGCGGCCGCGGGCCAGGCAGTGGGAGCAGGGCACACAAAGTCACCGATAGCACCGGGGCAGGTGGAGCTGCCCTGGGCAGTGAGCCCACACCTGGGATGGAAACCAGGGCAGGCGGAGCTGAGGCGGGCAGCAAGCCGGGACCCGGGACAGGCGCCTTGGCCATGAACGGAGGGGGCGAGACCTGCAGAGGATCCCACACTCTTTCTGATTTTTCCTCTTGTTCCCCTCCCTTTCATTTCCCCTTTTTCTTTTCTTGTTTTGTCTCGGGTGTTTCTGATAATGCAAAGAATTTTATTCTCCTAAAATCTCCTGTCTAACATATGGCATATTCTCTTTCTTCTAGATTAAACCGTTTTTTTTACAAATAAATCTGGAATCTAACATATCTAACCTTCTGCTTGGATACTTTGAAATGGTCGATGAGGTAACTCACGACCTCCTAATGTGGTTTTTCTCATCACCATTTTATTTATCCTTTGGCAAATTAAGCATCTTTCAGTTACTTGCTTTCCTAGTCCAAAAATGCCAGTGCACACACAGTTCCTTAAAAAATGATCACACAAAGCTTCAGTACCCCAGTGGGTTTTCTGATGCATGTCTTCTAATATTTTCCTAGAAGCACATTTTATTAAGTAATTGTCTTCCATCAAGAAGTTTCCATTTCCCTGATTTATCTTGTTCACTTGCTGTCTTGTTTAATTCTTTTTTCTCAACTTCCCTAAACTTTGGAATTTCCAGTTTTTCCTTGTTTGGCGTTAATATTAACAGTTTTTTCAGCTCCATTTTCTGCTGCATCCTTAGCTTTGTGATGTGCCCCCAGTTTTCCCAGTTTGCCTCTCCTTTGGCCCGGGCCAGGCTCCCCCCACCCGCAGCCGAGAGCCCCGCGCTGCCCATCCCAACCTGTCCCGGCTCCATCCCCGCTCCTGCCGCAGGCTGTGAGGGCTGCGGGAACGGGGCACCGAGGGTGTGGCTGCTGCTGGGGGAGGAGGAGGAGGAGGGAAGGGCAGGGATGGAGGGGGAGGAGGAGGCGGGGTTAGGGAGGAGGAGCAGGGGGAGGGATGGAAGAGGAGGGAGGAAGGCGGAGAGAGAGCAGCGATGGAAGGAGGAGAAGGAGGTGGGGTTAGCAAGGAGGAGGAGGAGAAGGGATGGAAGGGGAGGGATGGAAGAAGAGAAGGAGGTGGGGATAAGACAGAGGAAGAGAAGGAGGGGGAATGGAAGAGGAGGGGTGGGAGGAAGAAGAAGAGGAGGGACAAAGGCGGATCAAGGCTGAGCTGAAGGAACCACGCCGTCGATCCCTGCCTGAAGTCGCAGCCCCCACCTGTGGGATCATCGCCCCTCCCATCGCGCCATTGAGCAGGAAGGGGGAGCTTGGTCTGGATATCCCGGGGGGTTCCTGGGTTTGGGTGTTTGGGGGGATGTTTGGAGAAGGAAGAAGTCCAAGGCGGAGCGGAAAAGGCCCCTTGGGGGGGGGCATCGGGGGGCGGTGGCGGCTGGCCTCAGGGCAGCCTGGAGGAGCAGAGCCCTGTGTCCCCCCAGGAGCCCAAAGTGGGGAGCCCAGAGAGGGGGAGCGCCATTGGGCGGGAGCCTCAAGAGCCTGGAGAGGGGCAGGGGGGACTCCTTGGAGCCGCTGCAGCCCAGAGCAGAGAATGAGGGGAGAAGGGAGCCCGGGAGCCCAAACAGCCCCAGCATCCCAAAAATGGGGAGAGCCCAGAGGGGGGGGAGCTTTGGGATTGCTGGGACTGCCAGCAGCCTGGGCAGGGCGGGCACCAATCCAAGCGTGACCCCAGCAGCTGGGACAGGGGGGAACCCCCGAACAGCAGAGGGGAGGGACCAGGGACGGGGAACTCCTGGGAGGCTTTTTCAGGGCTGAATCTTGGTGTTTGGGAGGTTTTTCTGGAGCTCAGATGGCCAGTGACTTGTAGAGATGGACTCGGGCAGGGGGACCTTCAAACTCAGTGTGTGTTGGGGAAGATGCAACAGGAAAGCCTTATAAATATGATTGTCTGGCAAAAGATTTTGAGAATGTAGAAAGTATAAGGAAGATTGAAATGAAAGCAAGCTTTGAGATACCTTAGTTAGTGAACAACTGGAAAACAATGGTGTGGCCCAACTGAAGGTAATCCCCTTTTGATGAAACAATTCCCTCTGCTTGCAGACAGGTCCAAGGGTCAGAGCAGACCCTACTAGCTCAGCAGAAGGGGTCCAAAGAGGAGTTTTTAGGGTTTAAAATGTAACACAGTATGGTGATGTAATGATTGTTACAGGCTGTATGTAAATGCTATAGGATTTGTATCTTGTACTAGATTGGTTAGTGAGAAATAGAATATTCAACACAGATGAAAATTTATTGTATTGTAACAGGAACATTACTCTCTTACGCTCTTACCCTCTTATCTCTCTCTCATCCTCTCTTTTTTCCTCTCTCTCTCGGCCTGCTCCGAGCTGTGCCTGGCAGCTCCCAGCAGGGCCCTGCACCCAGGCCCTTTGCAATAAACCGCAAGTTCCACGACCTGGCTGCAGAGATCTCTTGTCTCCCATCCATCCCAACCCATCCTACCCCCCATGCGCTCCTACAAATGTGCTCATCCCTTGTTTTCCCCAAACCAGGATTTCCCATTGGTCCTGGGTCCCCAGGGAGGCTGTGAGGAAGAGGAAGATGCCCCAGGACACTGAGGCAGGTGAGGAGGAAGTCAGTGCCCCTTTCCCCTCTGTGCTGCTCCATCTCCCAGCCCAGCACGGCCCCCAGCTGCAGCTCAGCCCTGGGGGGATCTCCTTGCCCTTGGCTGTGGCACGGAGGCAAATCCCATCCTGTCCTTGTCCTTCCTCCCCCAGAGCAGGAGCTGAGCATGGAGAGCAGGGAGGACAAATGCCCATGGCAGAACCTGGTGGAAGAGGCCGTTTTGAGCGGCTCCACGGGGCAGGAAGGCAACGGGGAGGAAAAGCCCCGGAGATGCCGCACGAGGAGGGGCTGCAAACGCAGCTGGCGGGGATCTGAGGGGGAAAGAGCCAGCCTGGGCCGGGAAGGCGGCCGGAGATGGAGCCAGAGCTCGGAGCTGGTGCTCCATGAGCAGCTCCATGATGGGGAGAAGCCCCACACGTGCATGGAGTGTGGGAAGAGCTTCAGGTGGAACTGCTCTCCTGATTGATTGTGCACCAGAGGATCCACACTGGGGAACGGCCCCCCACGAGTGTGGGGAGTGGGAAGAGAGCTCAGCCTGAGGCTCCAGCCTGATCAGACCAGAGGATCCCACACTGGGTTTTTGGTTTGGATCCACACAAGGTTCCAAATGTGTGGGATGAGCTTCAGCCAGAGCTCCAGCCTGATCAGCCACCAGAGGACCCACACTGGGGAGAGGCCCTATGAGTGTTCCAAGTGTGGGAAGGGTTTAAGACCAGCTCCCATCTCCTCCAGCACTATCAGATTCACAGGGAGGAGAGGCCCTTCCAATGCCCTGAGTGTGGGAAAGGATTCAAGGAGAACTCCACCCTTGTCAGGCACCAGCACATCCACACTGGGGAGAGGCCCTACGAGTGTGATAAATGCAGGAAGAGGTTTCAGACCAGCTCCGATCTCCTCCGCACTATCGGATTCACACAGAGGAGAGGCCCTTCCGCTGCCCCGACTGTGGGAAGGGATTCAAGCACAACTCCACCTCATCACCCATCAGGCGCATCCACACCGGGAGAGGCCCTACCTTCTGTCCCCAGTGGGAAGAGCTTCTCCAGGAGCTCTAACTTGACCCAACACCAACGGAGGCACCACTAAGGGAAGCCCTGCAGGTGCCCCCAGTGCGTGCAGGCAGAGCTTCGTGCGCTGCTCCAGCTCCATCCCCCGCTGGAGGAGGCACTTTGGGCACAGCCCTGGTCACTCCCATTCCCTGTGATCCATGTTGGGAACACCCCTGGCTGCTTCTCCTTTTGGTTTGGCCTTAATTTTCCTTGGCTTCACCTTCATCCTTTAAAAACACCCCAAACTGGGTTAAATGAAGGAAATTGATCGAATCTATCTAAAGTTCCATAATTTCTCAGTTGTTTTAGAGGGAATTTAGGATTTGGGGACATTTTCTGTGTGGAGTGCTGCTGTTGCTAAGAGGCAGGAATTTGATCTCACCCTTCTTGTGTTGCTAAGAACTCCTCCCCTGACCCAAACCCCAACTCCACCCTTGGGATACCCTATAAAAACTCCACGGCCCTGCCTTTGCCCTGTCTTTGGGGGGTAAGAAATGGATTCCCAAAGGATCAGCCCTTTTCCCACTGGATTCCCAAAATTTCAGCTTTTTCCTCTGGATCCCCAGGGGATCAGCCCTTTTCCCACTGGATTCCAAAGGATCAGCATCATTCTCCACTGGATTCCTAGAGGATCAAGCTTTTCCCACTGGATTCCCAAAGGATCAGCCCTTTCCACAAAGGATCCCAAAATTTCAGCTTTTCCCACTGGATTCTCAAAATTTCAACCTTTTTTCCACTGGATTCCCAGATGATCAACCTTTTCCCACTGGATTCCCAGAGGATAAATCTTTCTCACTGGTTTCCCAGAGAATCAGCCTTTTTCCACTGGCTTCCCAGAGGATTGGCCCTTTTCCCACTGGATTCCCAGAGGATCAACATTTTTCACTGGATTCCCAGAGGATTCTGACTCTGTCACTGGTTTTTTTTTTTTTGTTTGTACTACTGCATTTGTATTTTTAATTTTTCCTAATAAAAACTGTTATTTCTACTCCCTTATCTTTGCCTGAGAGCCCCTTAATTTCAAAATAATAATTATTATTGTTTACTATTATGATTATGATTATTAATAATAATAATCATCATCATCATCATCATGAAAGGCAGGGGGTTTACATTTTCCATTTCAGTGGAGGCTCCTGAAATGGGGAGACACCCCAAGGACAGGCCATGTAAAATAGTTCCTGAAATATGTAAATTAGTTTATGGATATGCATAAGGGTCTATGAATATGCAACAGGCTGATGTAATTAAAACCAGATTAATTAAGGGGTGTCCCCGAAAATAACTGGGGGTTCTTGGTGGCCATAACAACCTTTGCTTGATGGTCCTTGTCTCCCATTACATCAGCCTGTTGCATATTCCTAGACCTCCTTTTTGCATATCCATAAACTACTGCAGCTCTGGGGGGGTTTCGGGAAACTCAGGGTTCTGGTGCTGCTGCTCTTCCTCCTCCTCCTCCTCCTCCTCCTCCTCCTCCTCCCCCCTCCCCAGCCCCCACCCTTTGTCCCCCCCCTTTGCCCAAATCCCATCCCATCGCCCCCCCCAAACCCCCCCCCCATCGCCCCCAATAAACGGCCCCGGGCCCAACTGGGAGCTTTATTGGGAGCACTGGGAGCAGGCACTGGGCGGGGCAGAGAGCGCCAGCGGGGCTGGGGGACACAGGACCCGCCCAAAATCAGCGGAGCGGGGACGGAGCGGGGGTCCCGCCGGGCCCGAGCCCACGGGAGGGGCTGCGGCCGCCGCCCGGCTCAGGAGCTCTGTGGGCAGAGAAAGGGGTGACACCGGGCTGGGGCCCCGGCGGGCGCACACGGGGCTCCGCCACGGCCCGGACGCCACCCCCGGCACCCGGCCTGACCTTCTTGCGCAGGGAGAAGCCGAGCCCCAGCGCCAGGAAGACCAAGCCCAAGACGAAGCCCCCGATGCCCGTCAGCATCTTGCTGCGGGCGGCGTCCGGCGGCATCTCTGGGGGTCCGCAGGGCTCAGCACCCCCAAAACCTCTCAGCGACCCCCGAGCCCCTCCCAGCGCCCTCCCTGTGGCCCCCAGCCCAGCCAGGACCCCTGAAACCTCCCCCCGATCCCTTTTTGTCCTGGCCAGGAGCCACCAAAGCCCCTCCCGTCCCTCTCAGCATCCCACAGCCCCCTCCCAGTTGCCCCCAGCGCCCCAGGAGCCCCAAAGCCTCTCGCAGTCCCTTGGCAGCCCCAGCAGGACTCAGCCAGAGCCCTCCCAGGCTGTGCCCAGCACAACCGAGCTCATGGCGAGCCCCGCTTTGCCATCGCCGATCTCCTTCCAGCCCCTCCGGGCTCCCTGCGATCCCTCCCAGTCACACCCAGCACCCCCAAACTCCCTCCCAGTCACACCCAGCACCCCCAAACTCCCTCCCAGTGCCCACCAGGACCCCCCCCAACCCCATCCCACCCTCCCCAGCATCCCCCAAACCCCTTCCCAGCCCTTGCCCAGCCCCCAGCCCCTCTCCCAGTTCCAGCCCGGCTCTCTCCAGCTCCCTCCCAGTGGCTCCCAGCACAGCCCAGTGGCTCTGCCAGCGCCCCCAGGGGCTCCCCCGTACCCCAGTGCCGGCTCAGGGGCTGCTCCAGGCTGACGTGCTCCACCTGGCAGCTGTAGGTGAGCCCGCGCCGGGGCGGGGTTTCCAGCAGCACCAGCAGCTGGTAGGTCCAGTCCCCGTTGGGGACCACGTCGGTGGCCACCACGTGCTCCGAGAGCTCCTGCTGGCCCTGGAACCACCTCACCTGGATGGCAGCAGGGTAGAAATCCATCACGGAGCAGAGCAGGCGGCCGGGGCCGGGCTGGGAGCTCGAGGGGGGCACCAGCGAGATGGACACGCTGGGGGGCACTGGGAGAGAGAGAGAGAGAGAGCGGGGACACACTGGGATCAGCTGGGGGGCACTGGGAGAGAGGGAGGGGGGGGGGCTGGGGGACTGGGATGGACTGGGAATGGACTGGGAATGGGGACTTTGGAGGGACTGGGAATGGACTGGGAGGGACTGGGAATGGGGGTTTACTGGGGGACTGGGATTTATTGGGTTGGCACTGAGAGATGGGGGGAACGGGGGGGGGGAGAACTGGGAGAGAGGGTGGAGGTCTGAGAGTGAACCGGGAATGAACTGGGAAAAGACTGGAAATGGACTGGGAGAGACTGGGGAGGAATTGGATGGTCTTGGAGGGACTGGGATGGCACTGGGAGGGATTTTGGTGGCACTGGGAGGAACTGGGAATGAAGTGCGCGGCACTGGGAGGCCGAGTCCAGCGCGGGGCACTCGGCGCTGCGGGTCTGCCTAGCAACAGATGAGTCATCAAAGAGACGCGATCTGATTGGCTGAGAAGCGTCAGCTTTACGCGTCGCTGAAATGGACGCGCGGGGGGGCACTGGGAGGGACTGGAGGTTCCGGGGATGGGCACAAGGAGGGCTGAGGGCTCTGGGGCGATTCCCAGGGAGGTTTTGAGGGGCTCCAGGGTCATTGGCAGGGCAGGGCCCGAGGGGACACGCTCTGCCCCGCGCTCACCTCGGCGCTCCGTAAGGAACGGGGTGGAATGCTCGTAGTTGGGCCGGCAGTACCAGTCCACCGAAGCCCGCATGTCCTCCATCCATTCCGGTTTGCTGTTCTTGTTCCACCTGGTACCGACCTTCTTCTCCCCATAGCGGGTGAACCCCACGTACAGCCCCACGTCGCTGTCGTACATCAGGTACTGCTCCCGGTTATAGATGAGCCTCTCCACGGACCTTATCTTCTCCGTGCCGTTAATGAAGTAACACTCGGACTTTAACATCCACTGAAACACCCCTGTGAGTGCAGCACACACATGTCAAGGGATGCCCTCCAGCAACCCCCAGCAGCAGCACCCCCAGAGCTCCGGGGGCCACCCCGGATCCCCACTCCGCACCCCCTGTGCCCCACGGCCGCCATGGGACCCTCCTGCCCGCGCTGCCGCTTCCTCTTTGCCGCCCTTCCCCCATTTCCCCTTCCACATCCTCTCCCCTCCCACCTCCGGCCGCTCCCCAAATCACTTTTGGGGTCCCATTTCCCCATTTTCCCACAAATCCCCCAATCCCCAGCCCCCTCGGGCTCAGTTTTGGGATCCCCCCCCCTTTTCCCCCTTCCCCACCCTCTCCCACCCCTCCCCCCCACCCCCCAGCCCCTCCCGCTCTCCCTTTGGGGGGTCCCCTCCTCCTCCCCCTCCATTCCGGGCTCCCCCCTTCGCCCCCTTTTCCCCCTTCTCCCCCCTGTCCCAGCGCCTCCCGCCCCCCGCTCACCCGAGAGCTCCGCGCCCGCAGCCGGGGGGGCTCCCAGCACCACCAGTGCCACCAGCAGGGCCCCAGCTGCCGCCCCTCGCCCCATGGCCGGGGCCGGGCAGGGAGCAGCAGCCCCGAAGCAGCCGCGCTGCGCTGGGAGCGCCAGTCCGGAGCAGGGCGGGCTCGGCAGCGCCGCGCGCTCTCATTGGCTGCCGCCGCTTGTGGGCAGCGATCGGCCACGGGCTCTGCCCGGCAACCGATGAGGCAATCCAACGCCCCGACCTCTCATTGGCTAAGCCGCCTCCTGCCTGCGCTGCCATTGGCTGAGGCCTTTCCGGGACGCTGCAGCCCCGGGCTGGGGGTTTTTTGGGCAGGGGAACCTTGGGGCGCTGGGCAGGTGGGAGCTCAGGTGAGCCCAGCAATGCGTGCCCAGGTGCGCGGGATCTCAGCGGTGCCCGTGGCGAGCGGTGACGCTGGCCCGATGCCGGGCACCCCCAGAGCCGCTCTGTCCCTGCCCCCCGCAGCCGCACAGGGACAGAAAATGGAACCGAGGGTTCCTGCGTGGGGACAAGGACCGGGAGAGATCCCGCAGCAAATCCCGCACGGGCACAACAGACCCGGCCTGGGCACACGGAGGGAATTTATTACCAACCAAATCACAGCAGCACAAGGAGAGGGGAAAGAAATCTCTCCAACACCCAACAGGGATCACTTGGAATGGGGGTCAGCAGGGCTCTGCCCAACGGGGGTCACTGGGGATCATCCAGCGCGGATCCTCCCATGGGGGATGGAGCTGGAGCAGCGCACGAAGCTCTTCCCACACTCAGGACACTCGCAGGGCCTCTCCCTGGTGTGGAAGTGCTGGTGAGTGACGATCTCTGAATCCCACCTGAAGCTCTTCTGACATTCCAAGCACTCCTAGGGCCATTCCCCAGTGTGGATCTTGTGGTGCTTGCTGAGGTCGGAGGTCCCACTGAAGCTCTTCCCACATTCCCCACACTCCCAGGGCCTCTCCCTAGTGTGGATGTTCTGGTGTTCCATCAGGGTGGAGCTGGAGCTGAAACCCTTCCCACATTCCAGCACTTGTGGGGCTTCTCCCTGCCATGAGGCTTCTCCACCAGCTCTGAGCTCTGGCTGGATCTCCGGCCCCCTTCCAGGCTCAGGGGGGCTCTTTCCTCCTCACAGCTCCCTGGGCTGGGTTTGCAGCCCCTCCTCGTGAGGGATCTCTGGGGCTTTTCCTCCTCCTCCATCTGGCCACAGCTTGGGAATGACAAACCCTGGTTTGGGGGAAACCAAGGTGGGAGCGCCTTGGAGTAGAGGCTCCTCCTGGCCAGGTCCATCTCTAGAACTCAGCAGGAGTCTTGTGTCCATGAAAATCTCCACAATATCAAGATTCAGCCTGAAAAACCTCTCCCAGGAGTTCCCTATTGCTGATCTCTCCACTTTTGGGGTTCCAGAGGTTTCCTTTCCTTGGGATCATGGGGGTCCAATGGTTCCAGGGGTTCTCCATTCCCCGGCCTCCTGCTTAGGGATGATCCAGGGGCTTTTGGGGGTCCATGGGGGCCCTTCTCCCCTGATGCTCTGCTTTGAGATCCCAGGGATCCCAGGGGTCCCTCCTCTCCAGGCTCCCCCCTTTCCAGTCTGCCGGGGTCCCCCAGCTCTGGGATCGCCCCTCTCTGCTCTCCCCTCTGGGGGTCCCAGGGGTTCCCCCCTGCTCTGCTCCCCCCCCCCAGGACCAATGTCCTCCCCTGCCCATACTGGGCAATGGCCACGTGGGCCCCCCCAAAGATCCCCCAAGGGATCCTCTCCCTCCTCCTCCTCCTCCTCCTCCTCCTCCCCCACCTCCTCCCCAGTTCCTGCCTTCCTTGTGTATTTTAGAGTGGAGAACCTTGCTTGTTTTTAGAACTAGAACAAAGATCCCAGATGGAACAAGGCTTGCTGCTTTTAGTCAGAAGTGTCAGTGACTGAAGGTCACGTTTCCTTTGGTTTGGAGCCGTCCTTGTTCCTCCTCAGTGTTCAGGCTGGGCTATGGGGTGTCCTTGTTTGCTGCATTTCCCGAGTTCCTCTTGCATCCTTTGGGCCATAGGCTGTGCCCTGGGAGGGTTCTTTGTGCTCCTTTGTGACACAGGAGAACCTTCCAGGCGGTTTCTGCGTGAGCTGCTGCTGGGATGTCACAGGAACAGCGCCACGTCCCCGTGCTGTTCCCGTTGCTGTGGGACACGGAGGCCTCAGTGCCCAGAGTGGCTCTGGGCTCGTTGCCGGAGGATCCTCCTGCCCGAGGCATTCTCAGCAGCCAGCCCAGCCCTGACGGGTGTCCTTCTGTGCTTGCGGGGCTACAGGCTGCAGACGTGTGCAGCGCAGCCAAAATGATCCAGCACGTGGCTGCTGCAGTTTGCACTCTGTACACTGTGGCTTATTCGGGGTATTTTTTAACCCACTTGGCACGTAAGTCGAGGTTTTCCTTTGGTGCAGCATCTGTGGCTTTGGGCTGGCTGTGTGCTTTCTGTTCTTCCTCTGGAGCTGAGTTGACTTTGGAACCAAATTGCCATGAAGACACCATTGCTTTGGGAGAGCTCCTGCCCGCAGCTGCAGCTGAAAAAAAGGGGTGTCTGCAGCCAGCGGGGCGTGCACAGCATCTGCAATGAGCCCTGGGGGGTTCTGTTCCCTCAAGCAGGGAGTCTGTGCCAGCAGAGCCTGGAACTCCCTCCCTCCCTTTGCTGCTCCAGCCAAGAACTGACCCAGCCCAGTATTTTGTGCTGTTCTCTTGCTTGCTGTGGGAAGGGACTGTGGCTCCTGGAGGGATGCTGTGAAAGCAAAATGCTCTCTGGGGGGCTGCCTTGCTCTGTGGCATTTCCCACCACAGTTTTTCTCCTAACAGCATCTGGTTCATGTTCCCTCTCCCATTGCAGGGCACCTCATGTCTGGATTGCGAGCAGCTCCTCCTTCGGTGAGTGGGAAAGGAACCTTTGGTGTTTGGAATTGTGCAGCAAGTTGTGAGCTCGGCATGTGGCAGCCGAGTGCCAGCCTGGGAGGCTGAAGGAAAGTTCCTGTCAGTGTCTTTGCAGCAGCAGCAGCAGCAAAAAGGATCCCCAGCAGTTTTCTCCTTTTCTGCTGAAGAGCTTTTGAAGAGCTGCAGGTCTGGCTTTGCAGGCAGAGGATTGCTTGCTGGCTTTAGCCATGGTGGAATATCGAATTCCCAACAATAATTGGCAATGTCCACTTTAGCCCATTGTTAGTTGGAACAGCTCCAAACCCAATTTCTGCTTAGTGCAGCTGGATGTGCAGCTGAGGATAAATAAGGTGATAACTGAGATAGAACTTCCCGTCCCTCACGCTGCCGTCTGTCCACAGGGCACAAAAGCAGCACCAGCACCTCCCTGGGGCTCCCTCTGCTTCCAAAGAGGAGGCCAAAGAGGAGGCAGACAGCAGTGAGCTTCCCGCTGCTCTGGGAGACGAGGGCGAACATCCCGCGGTGTGGGAATGCAACAGCGAGGCTCCCGCGGGGTGGGACAAGGACAGGGGACATCTCCCGGCGTGGGACGAGGACGGTGGATGTCCCCTGGTGTGGGACCAGAATGGCCAAGCTCCCATGGAGGGAGGGACGAGGACAACGGACATCTCCCAGAGTGGGATGAGGATGGAGGGATGAGGATGGAGGACATCTCCCATCTCCCATCCTCCTCCCACAGGATGGAGGACATCCTGTGGCTTGGGAAGAGGAGAGTGAACATCTCCCAGCATGGGAAGTGGACAGCAAACATCCCCTGGCTTGGAAAGATGATGACAAACCTGCAGCATTTTGGGAAGAGGATGGAGAAGCTGCAGCATTTTGGGAAGAGGATGGACAATGAACCTCCCTCCGCTGTGGGATCCTGGGCTGAACATTCTGACAGCAGCACAGGCCTGCAGCCAGAGGGGAGAGGGGAGTGGTGCCTGATGCAGCTGAGTACGTCTGCTCTGTTCCTGGGTGCCCCAGCAGGTGCTGTGTGTGTGTCTCGGCATCAGCTGCAGCCAGTGTTGCTCTGCAGCTGAATGTCACCGAGCCATTTATTGTCCTTCCCCAGCTGACACCAAGGGGCTCACGGCCCCAGGGAGTGGGGCTGGTTCTGGCTCTGCTGCAAGGCGGGGTCTCACTCTGGGAGGGAGCGTCTTCCACGTGGTTTCTTTCAGGGAACACCGTGAGCGAGGCGGAGCCTGCCCAGAAATACCTGGAGGTGGAGCAGATTGGCCAAGGGTAAGTGCACGGCAGCAGCTACTGCTGCACAAGCAGGGCCGGGTGTTGTGCTGCTGCAGGATCAAGTGAGAAGTCAGGAGAGCTCCAAACACCTTCAGACACTGGGCTACCATCCTGCTGTCTCTCAGTCCTGATCAGAATTGATATCTGTGGTCAGAAGGAACTGGCAAAGGCCCCTGAGGCTGGCAGTGTCCTGCCTGCAGCAAGGAGCAGGACCTGGAAGATCTTCTGCCCCTGGAACTGGATTGACTAATAGAGCAACTCACCATCTGGTGCCTGTCAGAAAAACAGTTCTCAGTAAGATTTCTTTCAAATATTTTCCTTCAAAAAATATCCACTGGTCAGGATAATCAACCTAATGGTTTAGAAACTGAAACCAGAGATGAACTAATAAGTGCTCTATTCTAGCACAGGTAGCAGACCCCATCCATTCAGTAACAGACACAGAGCTGGTGCACTCTGGGGAAAATGCATCACCAGCTTGATGGCAGGGCCCTTGTGGAACCTGCAGGTCTTAGGCAGGAAATGGAAAAGGATGAAATGCATTCTTTTCCAGTTCTTTAGACACCCATTTCTCACCTCAGGTTTTGAACTAAAGCAATTCAGCGTGGACATTTGGGATGTGCTCCAGCCCAGTTCCTTCGTGTTGGGTCTCAGTTTTCTCTTGCACACCTTGCATGGCAGAGGGCTGGTGGCTGCTGTGCTGGTGTTGGAAGGGTCGATGCACCCAGGTGTTTGTGAACGCTGCAGGCAGCAGAGATCTCCTGCCTGGGCTGGCTTTCACTGCCAGGGCCTAAAGCGCTTCTTTCTTTCTTCTCTGCTTTTTTGTCTCCAGGGCTTTTGGACCGTTTCTAAAGGACTCGACAGGGCCACTGGAGGAGAGGTCAGTGCCAACACGCCCAGCACGGCTGGCAGCTCCCCAGGGCTTTCCCCTCTGCTGGGAGCTGTGGCTGCAGCTTTGGGGGCCAGCAGAGCTTTCCTGCCCAGGCTGCTCCTCTGAAGGCAGAGCAGTGTCAGCCTGCAGAGCACAGCTGGGACAGACTTGGTCCTTCTGAAGTGCCAAAGGAATGCAAGGAGGGCAGCGGTGTCTGTCAGAGCAGGACACCCTGGCTTGGTCTTCATATGTAAAAGTGTGCATGCATCAGCTGCTGGAGACTGAGGCCCAACTTATCTTTATCCCAGCCTCAGACAGGAACAATATTTAGCAGTTTTTCCATCCTGCCTTTCATCTTCAAAGGGTACCTCAAGGCCTAATTAGGGAGAGATCCTGCTTGGGCTCAGTTTGGGGTTTTAGTCCAACTTCAGCTGGTCACAGAGAGAGAGGGAGAGAAATGAGAAGATGGATGTCCAGAGCAAAGCTCTCTCCTAAAGCCTGCAGTTGTGTTTGGGTCTGGTGTCAGTGACAGCCTGTGACAGGGATCACCTGAGCAATGGATGTGCGTGTTTGCTTTGTTGTGCAATCCCAAACAGAGCAGTTGCATTTGGAATCATGACCAAATCCCATAGAATTGCTAAAGGGTTCCCGGCTGTTTTGCTCTGTTTTCACAGAACCAGAATTACCTCCTGCTTGCAAAATGGGTTTGAATAATAATAATGAGAGTGTTGAGGCCATTTGAGAAGACCGTAGGTGCAGAGAATGTTGTTAGAGCTTTGAGGCTGACAGCTGAGGGACCATTTCTGCAGAGCTTGCAAGGCCAAATGTCTCTGGCCGTGTGTCCTGTAAGCAGCCCCCAGCTGGCAGAGCAATGGGCCGTGGGAATGGCCCTTGCTGAGCTCTGGTGTCCCATCCCAAGGCAGTTTGGCACAGCCCGGCTCCGTCGCTCCAAAAAGACTCGCTCCGTGTTTGCTGTGGCCTCCTGGCACAGACTCCTCCAGTTCAAGGGCTGCAATGTCCCTTCAGGTGGCCATCAAGAAAATGAGTCTCAGAGGGCAGAACAGGGAACGAGCTGTGAATGAGATCCTGCTCCTGAAGGACAAGAAGAACCCCAACATTGTCAACTTTCTGGACAGGTGAGTGCTTCAGCTCTTATCCCGTGCCCGGGCCCTGTGTTAACCTTTCCTGGCATCCGGAGTCTGTAGCCTGTTTTGAAAATGCCTGACCCAGCCACATCTTCCCAAAACAACAGCCTGGCAGTTCACTCCCTCCAGGTGCTTTTGTTGCTTTGCTTTGGTTTTTCCTTCAAGTTCCTTCCCGTTTGCAGTGTCTTCCAACAAGTGCTGATGAACCACAGCAGAAATTATTTCTCTTGGCTTCTTCTTCCCAGCCCTTTTCCACTGCTAGAGATGCCAGTAAGACCAGGTTCTTGTTTCCAGAAATGCCTCATTTGCCCATTTTTCACTGGCCTTGCCTGTTTCTGAAGGGACTTTCTGAAAGGTTTTCTGACTGCTTTTGTCCCAAGTGCTGCACGACCTCCTGCCCTGGATAACCCTGGGAGTTGTGTTGCCTTGTTCTGGAGGGAATGGTGGAACTGATGAGTTCAGAAGCTGAACCAGCTGGGGCCAAGGGTTGTGGTTCCACATTGATCTGGGCTGTTGCTAAACTGCATTTTTCACCTGCTTGCCATCTAAGGCCTCTCCTTTCTCACAGGTGTCTCCTTCCCTTTAGAGTATGTGCAGATCCCAAGGGCTGTGCAGCCTGGCAGGAATGTCTCTCCATCTGATTCTGTCCTCACTGACAAGTGACCTGGAAACAAAACTCCACTCCAGGCTTTTCCATGGGGAATTGAGCTCTGCACATTCATCTCCATGCCATTGCTTTCCTCTTCCAGCTTCCTTGTTGATGGAGATCTCTGGCTGGTGATGCAATACATGGATGGAGGAACTTTGCAGGACATTGTCAGACAGACACGCATGGCTGAAGGAGAGATGGCAGCTGTCAGTCGGGAGGTGAGGGATCCTGCTTGTCACTCCCATGGCTGGGACACGATGGTCCTTCCAAACAGGGCGTGAGAACAGGAGTGGCTCCATGCTCAGGGCTTTGTTTCTGTGTTGTTTTTTTTATGAGCTGGAGAAGAAAGAGCCTCTGCAGTGATCGGCCTGCCAGCATCACTGCACTTCTACTCTGTTCTTGTTCTCTCTCCTGCTGTTGTGGTACTCTCTGTCTGGTTTGGATTTGATTTGCTGTTCTCAGCTTTGCCTTGAACCCTTTGCCTGGAGCTTGTGTGCACTGCACTCCTGGCCTGGCACAGCAAAGCTGCTGCTGGCACAATTCTGAACTGTCCTTTCTTGTGGGATATATTGCGCCATTGGTTTTGCCCTCATGTTTCTTGTTCTCTCTCAGTGTCTGCAGGGCCTGGATTTCCTCCATTCCAAGCGGGTGATCCACAGGGATCTGAAGAGCTCCAACATCCTGCTGGGCATGGACGGCTCTGTCAGGCTGGGTGGGTGTTCCTGGCCAGGCACGGCGCCCCGGGCTGCGGGTGTGGGGCTGCTTCCCAGTGAGGGCCAGAGCCCCACAAGGGCTGCTGGGGGCACTGCCCGGCCCCTGCTGCCAGCTGAGAGCGGCTGCCCCTGCAGAGAGCTCAGGAGAGGAGCAGGGTGCCAGCAGTGCCTTTGCTCTGGCCATGGCCCTGCCAGAGGGGCAGCAGTGGGAATCTAAAGCTCCAAGGGAATCAGTAAAAGCCACTGCATGAAAGCTGAGGGTTTCTTGAAGGGTCCAGTTCCATCTTTCCTTGGCTACAGCCCTGAGGACTTTTCCAGCTGACTTCACTACTGCACTCTCAGACTGAGAGTGGGGAATCTTTGTGCTTGGTTTCCTCATTCCAGCTGCCTTTGACAGGGTTTGTTTCTGTCCTCAGCTGATTTTGGCCTCTGCGCTCAGCTCAGCCCTGAGCAGGACCAGCGCAGCTCCATGGTGGGCACTGCTCACTGGATGGCCCCAGAAGTTGTGACCAGATCTCCTTATGGCCCCAAGGTGGACATCTGGTCATTGGGCATTGTGACCATCGAGATGGTGGAAGGAGAACCTCCTTACTTCAGGGAAACGGCGGCCATGGTAAGAGGCAAATTCTCCAGTGGCTGCAGGGGCCTGTGAGCACAGGGGGACCCTGCACTGGGAGCAGCAGCTGGAGGTTTCTGCACATGGGGAAGGGAATTCCCAGAGGACTCCAGCCTCAACACAGATGAATATTCTGCAATCTCCAGCAACAATTTGCTTTGGGATTTATGTTATTGCAGCTCTTCTGGCTGTGAGGATGACCTGAAAATATGAAGCAAGTGCATCAGCTCTAATGTTACCTTGCAAGAAAACCCCACACCAACCCCCCACATCCCAGCCCCAAACCCAACAAGATTTCTGCAGGAGTTTCTAAAAGAGGTTTTGCGAGACGATTTCTCCTGATTCTTCTCACTGGGAAACTTGTCTAAAACCTAAAGATGATTGTTTAACATCCCCATAGTCTAACGTATTTCTTTCCTAGTCCAAGCTACTTTCTCTGTGTCACCAAGCCTGAGCTTTCAGCAACACAAACCTCCTGTTTCTTGTCTGGCAGCTTCTGGGATGGGGCATCAGGAATGCATTTACTTGAGTGTCAGTGGCACTGCAGAGATGCACTTGATGGAAGAATCCTCTGAAATAACACAAGCAGACCACACTGACTCTGGAAAATGGCCAGTAAACTTGGTGTGCACATTTGGAGAAGGAAAATGTGCTCTTTCTGATGGAGGTTCCTACTAACAAAGTCAGCCAATGAAACTGGCTCTCAAGGCGAGATCATTTGGATGTTGTGATGGCTGTGGCAGCCCCAGGGTTTGGGTTTTTGGTTGGCATAGCAAAATGAGCTCTGAGCAGCATCTCTGGCAGGGAGGAAAGTGCCCCTGGAGCTGGGGCTGAGGCCCCGGGGTGGATGTGAGCCCGTGTGGGTGTGAAGGAAGCTGGCAGAGCGCTGAGTTTGCTTTCCCTGCAGGCTCGCGCTCTGATCCGGCAGAACGGGACCCCGCAGCTGCAGGAGCCCCGGCGCCTGTCGGCTCTGCTGCGGGACTTCCTCGAGTGCAGCCTGGAGCCGGACGAGGAGCGGCGCTGGGCTGCCCAGGAGCTGCTGCAGGTGAGTGCCAAGGGCTGCAGGGGAAGCAGCAGCGCCAGGGAGGGGTTTTCTTGTGGGGCCCCTCCGACAGTCTCCAGTCTCGCTGCGTTCCACACGCAGAGCAAGCAGAATCCTCGCCTGCTGTGGCTTGGCAGGCTCCTTTCGAGCTCATCTGGACCTGGTGCCCCACAGCGAGCAGGGACATCTTCAAGCAGCTCAGGGGGCTCAGAGCCCTGCCTGACCTGAGCTTGGATGTTTCCAGGGAGGAGGCACCTCCCACATCTCTGGGCACCTTCTGTCAGTGTTTCCCCACTCTCCTGGTTAAAAAATTCTTCCTTAGATCTAATCTGAGCCTGCTTCCCTCGAGTTTCAAACCATTTCCCTTGGTCCTGTTGCAACAGAGCCTGTGAGGAACTTGACTCTGGAAAGTAACAGTTCATTTCTTTCTTTTCTATCCTTTGGCCAGCACCCATTTTTATCATCAGCCAAGCCTCTCTCCAGCCTGACCCCTCTGATCACTGCAGCGAAGCAACTGAGGGAGCAGCGGAGGAGATGAAGCACTTGAGGACAGCTTTCAGTTCCAGTAGTTAGGACAACTAGTTAGTTATGGTAGTTAGCACTGCTAGTTTGGTTATAGTAGTTAGCACTGGTGTTTAGTTATGGTAGTTAGGACAGCTTGTTTGTTATGGTTCTTATGACAGCCTGTTTGTTATGGCAGTTTTTGAATAAAAACTCTCTTAAACCTCAACTCCCTTGACGTGTCCCTTCCTTCTCCCGCTGTGACTCAGCTGCCCGGAGCAATGTGAGGGGAGAGCGGGCCCAGCCTGGCCCAGAGCTGAGCCCCAGCAGAGCCCTGGCAGAGCCCAGAGCAGCCTCGACTGAAACCCCCAGCCCGGGGCAGGTGTGTGGGGGGGCGAGGCTGACCAAAGCCAGATGTTTGCCTGCAGCTGTGGCCATTGGACCAAGAAGACAATGGCTCTCACCCACTGCTGAGAACATGGACTGTTTGTACCCTTCTTCAATACCTTTTTTTTTCCCCAGAAAATACAATAGACTATTCTTTACTGCTTTTGATTCATTTCCAGACTCATCCCCTTCCCCATCTAAAAGGACAATAACAGGAGTTTGAATTGACCAGAATCTCTGAGATCTCCCCTGACATGACCAGGGAACTCCATCGACTGAAGACTTCAAAGGATTTTTGTTTCTCTACGTTTGGTAGCTCTATACCTTCCTTTCTCTTCCTCCCTCTTTTTCTTATTCTTCCCCTTTTCCCCAATTCCCCCAACGCATTTTGCTGTGGTCATTCAATAAAGGTGCATTGGTTTTTGATTATTACTGCAAATCCCCTGTGCTGTGTCGGGTTTTTGCACTCTGAGATCAATTCAGGAACCATCACAAACCCGTTTGTAAGGATGGATCGTGACATTAAATTGGTGTCACGGACAGGATTCTGACAGACAGAGGGGTTTGCAGGGTTGTGTGCAGTCTGTACCAGGGGAAGGAAGTTTCACTCCACAAGGGGTGGGATTCGAATTTCCTGCAAACTGCACATGCCCAGGTGAAAAGCAATCCCCATACTCTGTTGAGGGTTCTGTCTCCAGAATTTCACAGATCTCTCAGTGCAAAAGGGGGAACTGTTTCTGTTGTGTTTGTGTGCATCTGCACTGTCTGTGAAGGAAGGGGCAACTTGAAGAAATTAAGCAGGATCTCCCAGGCAGATTTTGTCTCTTCACCCACCCAGGGGAGCGAAGGGGAACACAGCAGAGGCTGTGAGATTGTGTAACTTAAGTTTGCACCTCCCTGTCATGGTTTTGGTCCCTTCCCAAAATGACTCAAAACCTCAGTGCAAAAGGTAAAGCTGAATTTTATGCTCTGCTTGCTAAATACAATGCCACACCTTCTCCAGGAGGGGAAGAATGGGCAAACTGCAACTGGTTTAATTTAGAAAATGTTATTGATAGAATATGTTCTTTGTAATATGAAACAAAATTCAAACTGGGCAAATTTAAAACCCTCCTCTGCTCAGTTTTGGGAGTTTGTCCACAGCAGCCATAGAAACTCACTTTAAGTGAAGAAGTGAGGAAAATGCTACAATGGACTCCCTTCAAAACCCAGTTGAAGTTTTGCAAGAACAATTAGATGAAGAAAGAAATGTAAATTATTTATTATGAGCTGCCTTGAGAGAGGAGCATGTTAAAAATTCACAGAACGCTGATTCCTCAAAAGAGGCAGAAGAGAAAGGAAACTCCTCACATTAATCAAAATTACTCTCAAACAGAATTAGCTCTGATGAAAAATTGTGGGGAACACTGTTGCTACAATAGAACAAAACCTCTAATTAAAACAGAATGCAGCTACATCAATAATGAGGACCTTGACCCACACATAACCACCAAAAGAAATCCCATACACTGCTACTGAATTAACAAAACTTGCAAAAGCAGTACGGGCTTCTCCCCACAAATCTGAAACAGAACACAAATGCCAAGTGTCTCTCACTGGGGGAGATCAGATTCTTTTGTCAGAACAAGAAGCCGGTGGGTGCTGGGGACATGGGGTGATCTTAACAACGGGAGACAGACGCATCCCATGGTCCCTAACTCAGTGTGCAGCTCACTGGGCAGGGGGGCTGAACCCCTTGGAAAGGGGAGACCTTTTAACCAGAGCTGGTACCCCCGGCCAACCCCTGGAAAACATTCCCAAAGCTGCTTGCTTGCAAATGATGCATGAAAGAAAATCAACTACAAGCTCTGAGTTACCAATGCAATCATCTGTAAAGCCTGAAATTATGACCCCTTTAACTCTAGGGCTTTCAGAACACTTAAACCTACAACAACTCTCCTTCAAAAAAACCATAGTAGCTATGTCACCTGTAGAAACACCTAATAGATTTCTTAGTAACCAGAACGACCCATTTGTTCCCCTTTATGACTTGCTGAGCAAAGGGGTGAAATGGGATTGGACTCCTTCTCAGGAGGAAACATTGCAATTGCTGATTTTTGAAGCAACAGCTCACCAAGCACTGGACCCTGTCCATCCCACAGATCCCTTTCAGGTGGAATGGGGATTTGCCTCCTCAGGGCTGTCAGTGCACATTTGGCAGCAGGGTCCTGAGGGTCCAACAAGGCCTGTTGGTTTCTATTCCCGTGGTTTCAGAGATACTGAGAAAAGATTCACTACCTGGGAAAAAGGATTGTTTGTGGTTAGCTTAGCTCCCATAGAAGTGGAAAAAAATCTTAGCAATACAAGAAACTGAGAGCTTGGATAGCAGCCAAGACAAACTTGCCTCTGTGATTAAAGCAACCCCTCCTTTCTCCTCTGCTTCTGCTAACAGAGAGGGAGAAGGCAGTGCTCAGGCTGAGGAACTGTGAACTTTATGGAGCATTTTCCAGCGTGAGGGACAGAATTCTTTTCTTGTCTGCATTTACACTGAGTTCTATGCTGTGTTTATATTTGGGTTGGCCCAGGCTGATGCTTTTAAAAGAGCTACAGGAGATAATACTGTTAAAGCATTGCAGGGATGGTTTGGGATTTTCCTAAAACCACAGGAAATTCAATCTGATAATGTTTCTCACTTTACTCTCAAAGGTGTGCAGGATTGGGCAAAAGGTGAAAAGATTGAATGGACTTCTCACACCCCTTACTATAGATGGGGGGTAAATGGGTGTTCCAAAATCACTGCTTTTTGCCCGACAGCTCCAAGCATAATTCCTTCACTACAGGGACCAGATGATTTCAAGAACCCAGCACATTACCCTGGACAACCTGTTTTGGTGGACTCCCCCCTACTGTAGGGGAAGTACCACTGGTGTTCAAAACCTCTCTGGCAATTCCATCGTTCTAACTTTTTCTGCCTCTTCGTGGCAGAGTCTGCTGTGTTTACTTTTACAGAAGAACTCCGAGGGACATGAAGACCTGATAAACCATGATAACACTGGTGATGGACAAGAGAAATAATGTTTTCCTTTCCCTTTATGGTAACACCAGGTGATGGTATTACACATAACACATAAATTAATTGAACTTGAATAAATTGGCTGCCACATCCAGAGATTTGACCAAATTACAACAACCATTGCAGTCATCCTTATTGGCACTGGGAATCAGTGGTTGCTATCAAACATATTACCAAACTGTGAGAAGGTAAATGTAAATTATCACAAATTGGTAACTGATGCACTCAGTGCTACACAAAACAATGTTTCTTTGGCTCTCAGCTGTATCCAGGCACAATTGTGGATGCAGTCAGTTGCTGCCTCAATTATAAAAGAAGGTGCAGAAGGCACTTTTCCCACTGAAATTCAGAAAATAATTTGGGACAGTGCCACTGACTTTGAAAGAGAATTCCAATCCTGGTGGAACCTGGTGAATTTTACCTATGACCCCATTTCAAACACAGCCACAGTTTTTGTGTTAACCATACACAATGCCTCAGAGCATTTGATTTTCCCTGTTACAGCATTAGAACTGAATTACGATGGAGCTGTTCTCTATCCCACAGAGAATGGGCCTGTCAAATTGGTAAGAAATGGCAAAATGTTCATTTAGAATCTTGTATTGTCCGAGAACAACAAGGGTTCATCTGTGAAAGCAATGCAATCATAGCTCAAGACATTTGTTTAGACACAGAGCAAAATATCTGTCATTTTGAAATTTGTCCTAACAAGACTTCTGAAACAGTCCTTATATATATAGGCAATAGATGTGCATGCTTTAGAACTATTTGTGATTTTGTATTCGTAGAAAATGTTGTAGTAGATACTAAAAACCATTCCAATTTCTGTGCTTGTAACTTTACCAAGATTACAGGATGTGATTTCTCTTATGAAGCTCCAGTTACCTCTCACTACCTGTTGCAATCCAACTACACACTGATTCACAAACTGATGCCTACTCCTGTTGGGATGAATCTCACTTTGGTAAGACAACTGCTGCTCCATCGAGACTTGGCTGAAATCCTTGAGAAGATTGAGAAAAACGGGCAGGAAACCCTGGTGACTGTTCATCACAATGTGAGACAGATACACCGTGTCATGGAAAGAGTGGAGAAAGATGCCGAGCACAGGTGGTGGGATACTCTTTTAGGTGGTCTCCTACTGCCACGGGTGTCCTGAACAGTGTGTGTCATCCCTTTGTTATCCTTTTGATTCTAATTCTGTTTGGTTTTATTTTATCAGCAGTCCTATTCATTATGAATTGGAGCATGAAACAGCTGACAAGATTGACGTCTGTAGTTCATGCACACAACTTGGCTGATGTCCTCTACACTGTGGACATCCCCAAGACTTTGACACAAGGCAATTATGAATGAAGCATATGTGTTTTGGAATAATCCTTAATTTCTATTTATGATTTTGTGGGAATTACTTTCAATTTTAGTGAATTGTTTTACAAAATAATTTTTTAAAGTTAATGCTTGCATTATGATGTGTTGACTGCTTTTGCTTTTGATTATTTGTGACTTGTTTTAACTTTGAAAATTGTTATAAAAGTAATATTGTTTTAATTAATCAACCATTTGTGAAAATTGTTATGATAATCAATATTAATTATGCATTTTTATTGTTTCCCTTTTCCCCCTCCTTTTCCTGTCCCTTCTTTTCCTTCTCTCTCTCTCTTTTTTCCTCCCTTTCTGTCGTCCCTATTTTTCTGGGTTATACTACCAACATACAGTGAGTTCTGAAGACTCATCAACGACACTCCAGAGTTCTGCTGATGAAGATCCCTCAAGACAATCGTGAGTCACGGGGTCGTGTGAGAGTCTGTCCGAATTTTCCCTCATCTGCCTCACGATCGTCATTGGGGGACCACTGAAGAGAAGACCCCCCCTGTCTTAAATCTGTGGCTCCAAAGGAGAAAGTCATGTGCCTGAGACCTGAGAGCGTTGCTAAGCCATTGTTTTCACAGGTGTTGTTTGCTGTATGCTACACTGAGCCCAATGAGAACAAGAAGGGGGCACCGTGCCCTTTTTGCAACAACAGCCTTGGGAGCTGTCCCACCTCTCGGCCTGGCTGGATTTCTCCTGAGTTTCAGGTGGTCTCCCACAGAAGACCCTCACCTGTTTTACAACCACCGTGACAGACAGACTGAGATGTAAGGAGCCTCTCCATCAAGGACTGAGACATGGAACCCCCATGTGAAAAGGCCCCTCTGCTCCTTCCAAGGACTGGGACTGAAACCCCCAGCCCGGGGCAGGTGTGTGGGGGAGGCAAGCTGACCAAAGCGAGATGTTTGCCTGCAGGTTGTGACCGCTGGACCAAGAAGACAATGGCTCTCGCTCACTGCTGAGAACATGGACTGCCTGTTACATCTATTCCTTATTGTATCTGTTTCCCCCCCACCACGCAATTTCCAATAGAGTTATCATAATAAAAACCTCTGAGTTAGCGAGAGACTTCGAGATCTCCCCGATGTAACAGGCGGATCCTCGACTGGACTGGACCAAAGCACTTCGTCTCCACGTTTGGTAGCTCTATCCCCCTCTTTCTCTCTTTTGTCTCTCCCTCTCTCTTTTTCTCTCCCTTAATCCCTCTATCACATTTTGCTGTGGTCATTCAATAAAGGTGCATTTGTTTCGATTATCATTGCAAACCCCCTTGTACCGTGTCGGTTCTTTTTGCACCCTGAGATCAAATCCACGAACCATCACGAAACCCGTCCGTGAGGATGGATCGTGACACCCCCCGAGGACCCCTCCCCAAATTCCCCCAAAAGCCCCCCAGCACCCCCAGACCCCGCTAAAACCCCCTCAAGTTCCCCCCAGACCCTCCCCAAATCCCCCAAACCTCCTCAAGACCCCTCCCCAAATTCCCCTCACGACCCCTCCAGGACCCCTCACCTGTCCCTGCGCCTCCTCAGCAGCTCCCGGAGCCCCCCGGTGCTCTCCCAGCGCCTCCCCGCTCTCTCCAGCGCCTCCCGCAGGCCCCCCCGAGCCAGGGCGGCTCCCGGGGTCCCTGAGGGGTCCCGGGGCGGCGGGGGGGGGGGGCGCCCGCTCCATGCCCGGCCCCGGGGTCAGGGGGCGCCGCTTCGGGCTCGGCTCTGATTGGCTGGAGCGGCGTGGGGAGGGTGGGAGCTACTGAGGGGAGATGCCCGGTGATTGGTTGGTTTGGGACCCCAAAATTGAGCTGGGAGGTGGGTGGGACCCCAGAACAGGATGAAGCCAATTTTATTCCTGGAATATGGTAGTTTATGGATATGCAAAAGTCTAGGAATATGCAACAGGCTGATGTCATGGGAGTCAAGGACCATCGAAGAAAGGTTGTTATGGCCACCAAGAACTCCCAGTTATGTTCGCGGACACCCCTTAATTAATCTGTTTTTAATTACACCAGCCTGATTCATATTCATAGACCCTCATGCATATCCATGAACTGGGAAAAGTTTTTCAGAACTTTTTAAATGGCCCATTCCTTGGGGTGTCTCCCCATTTCAGAGCCTCCACTTTAATGGAAAAAAACCCCTCGTTTTTATTATTATTATTATTATTATTATTTTTATTATTATTATTATTATTATTATTATTATTAAATTATTATTAAACACTTATTATAAAACCCCAAATTATTATTATTTGTAACAATTATATTAGTCCCCAAATAACCCCAAATTATTAAATTAATTTTGAAAAAAAAAAAACCCCAGGCAAATTATGGGACTAAAAAATAACAGTTCTTTATTAGGAAAAATTAAAAATACAAATGCAGTAGTACAAACAAAAAAAAAACCAGTGACAGAATCAGAATCCTCTGGGAACCCAGTGAAAAAACCCTCTTGGAATCCAGTGGGAAAAACTGATCCTTCTAAATCCAGTGGGAAAAGGGCTAAACCAGTGTGAAAAGATTTATCCTCTGGGAATCCAAATAAAAAGCTGAAAATTTTGGGAATCCCCCAAAAAAGAGATGATCCTTTGGGGAATCCATTTCTTCCCCACCAAAGATCCTGACCAATCAGGGCCGTGGAGTTTTTATAGGGTCCATCCCAAGGGCACAAACTCAGGTTTGGGTCAGGGGAGCGTTCTTTCAACACAAGAAGGCCCGATCAAATTCCTGCCTCATCACTTGCAGCAGCACAGACCAGAACGCCTCCCCAAATCCTAAATTCCCTCAAAACCAACTGAGAAATTATGGAACTGCAGATAGATTCGATCAATTTCCTTCATTTAACCCAGTTTTGGGCATTTTAAAGGATGAAGGTGAAGCCAAGGAAAATTAAGGCCAAACCAAAAGGAAAGCAGCCAAAACGGGGTCCCAACCCAAAACAGGAATGGGAGGGACCTGGGCTGTGCCCAAAACCAAACACAGGGGGGATGGAGCTGGGGCAAAATCGGGAAAGGGCCCTGGCAGGGGCAAAGAGGGGACTTCCTTAGTGGTGCCTCCATTGGTGTTGGGTCAAGACCCCAAAACTCCTGGGAGGGAATCCCCCCCAAAAACAAGACACTCCATAGGGCCTCTCCCGGTGTGGATGCGCAGGATGATTAGGTTTGTTCCTGGAATCCCTTCCCACACTCAGGGCATTGGAAGGGCCTCTCCTCTGTGTGTGAATCCAATAGTGCTGGAGGAGATGGGAGATGATCTTAAACATCTTCCCAAACTTGGAACACCATGGGGCCTCCCACAGACCCCCAGTTATGTTCATCTGGCTGGGACTCCCCAGTTAATCTGGTTTTGGTTACATCAGGTTGGAGCTCTATTTGGCATAGACCCCCGCATCCATATCCATTGGGGTCTCTGGTATGGGTTGGAGCTCTCTCCCAGGAACTATTTTCTGGGCCCTCCCCAGTGTGGGTCCCCACCAGCTGATCAGGTTGGGCTCTGCCTGAAAACCTGGAAAACACACTCATAAACCCCCTCCCAGTGTGGATCCTCTGGTATTAATTAATCAGGTCACAACAAAAACCTGAAGCTCTTCCCACACTCCATGCAAATGTGGGGCTTCTCCCCATCATGGAGCTGCTCATGGGAAAAACACCAGCTCCCCAACAGAGCCATTAGGAAAATCTCCGGCCGCCTTCCAGGCCCAGGCTGGCTCTCTTTCCCCTCAGATCCCCATCCAGCTCCAGTGGAAAAGGTTGATCCTCGTGCCAGGAATCTCCGGGCTTTTCCTCCCCGTTGCCTTCCTGCCCGTGGGAAAGCTCAAAAATGGCCTCTTCCATCCAGGTTCTGCCATGGGCATTTGTCCTCCCTGCTCTCCATGCTCAGCTCCTGCTCTGGGGAGGAAGGACAAGGACAGGATGGGATTTGCCTCCGTGCCACAGCCAGGGCAAGGGAGATCCCCCAGGGCTGAGCTGCAGCCGGGGCCGTGCTGGGCTGGGAGATGGAGCAGCACAGAGGGGAAAGGGGCACTGACTTCCTCCTCACCTGCCTCAGTGTCCCAGGGCATCTTCCTCTTCCTCCTCCCTGGGGTTGCCAATGGGAAATCCTGGTTTGGGAAAAACAAGGGATGAGCACATTTGTAGGAGCATCAGGGGGGGTAGCACGGTCGGGACGGACGGAGATGAGAGATCTCTGCAGCCAGGGCGTGGAACTTGCGGTTTATTGCAAAGGGCCTGGGTGCAGGGCCCTGCTGGGAGCTGCCAGGCACAGCTCGGAGCAGGCCCAAGAGAAGAGAGGGGTAGAGAGGATGAGAGGGGAAGAGCGTAAGAGAGTAAGGTTCCCATTACAATACAATAAATTTTCATCTGTGTTGAATATTCTATTTTTCACTAACCAATCTAGTACAAAATACAAATCCTAGAGCATTTACATACAGCCTGTAAGAATCATTACATCACCATACTGTGTTACATTTTAAACCCTAAAAACTCCTCTTTGGACCGCTTCTACCGAGCTAGTAGGGTCTGCTCTGATGCTTGGACCTGCCTGCAAGCAGAGGGAATTGTTTAATCAAAAAGGGATTCCCTTCAGTTGGGCCACACCATTGTTTTGCAGTTGTTCACTAACTAAGGTATCTCAAAGCTTGCTTTCATTTCAATCTTCCTTATGAACACTACAATCCCATCACCAATGAACATCCTTCCTTATCTGAAAAATATTTAGCCCAATCCTCAAACATCTTACCAAAGCCCAGGGAATCTTCCCATTTCACAGTGGGGTTTCAGCCTGGAGCTGCAAAAGCATGAGCCTCTCCCCAGCAGAACTGCCCCTTCCTGGCTGGCTAGCGGTAGCCACAGGATCTCTCAGCTCCCCATATGAGATGTGGAAAGCCCTCCTCTGGCTGGCCTGTTTATTAATGCTTGGCTGAATAACTCCCAAGATTCAGGAAAGGAGGCCCCCAAAAGTTCCCAAGGTCAACAATGGAGGCTCTGTGCATTTGTCCTTTATGGGCTTCCCTCTCTCTGGGCTGCCGGAGGGCTCCTGGGGATCCCAGGGGGTTCCCCTTCCCTGGGCTCTGTTATGTTTGCCCAATTATCCCCTCATAAAAAAAAAAACAACATTTGAGATAGCAGCAATTTTAATTAAATAGTTTAGAAAATATATAAATAAGGGATAATTTGGTTCTAATAATAACACATAAGCAAAAGATAACCATGGGGTATGGAAATGCAGGGCTCTTGGACCCGTGCCACCTCATGTACGAGCTTGCCAAGTGAAGATTCCCCCTGGATACCCATTCCAGAATACCATATTCTCCTAGTTCCAGTTCATCATCTACCTATCTCTGCCCTCATTAACACCTTTATCAATGCATGCGCCACCACTCAGTTTTGGTTGCACAAGTCTTTAAGGGTCTTCATTGATGAAGAATTGTAGTCTTCCTCTTTGTCCTTTAATTCACCTTTGAGTTTACACATGCGCAACAAAGACAGTCTAATGTAAGCCAAGAGTACATATTGCTGCATCTACATATTGAAGCAATAAATCCCTTATAATTAGCATTTTTCTGGGACCTGATCAGGTTCTTGTTCATTTTTAGCAAATGTATCTTCAGCTTCTTTCCTCCTGTCCTTGGAAACATCTGCCGGAGCGGGGGGTGGAGCCCCTCCTCTCCCTCTCTTCTTTTGGCATTACAACTTTTAACTGTTTTTATTATTCCCAGATATTAATTACGGTAACAATATTAATTACTGTTTCAATTTTATCAGCACGAATCATATCTATTTACCACAGTAGCAACAAATCAACAAGTTAGAGTGCCTCAAGCAATAATGACACAAACTAGAGAAGACAAACATAAAGATACCCATTGGGGTATTGAAGGTACAGTAGACAATTTGGAAAGGCAGCTACTTAGTCCTAGGCTGACAGGGACTGTGACAACTGAAATGTAAAATCTGCTTACAGTTAATGCACAGTTTTACAAAAGACTGACCTTAGGGATCCCAAAACAGGGTAATACTGCAGGAGATTAAAGCCAAAGACATTTTTCTGACTTACCTCAGCAAGAAGGATAAAACTACCTAGGTTTAGGAGACCCATTTTCTGCATGGCCAGAGGCTTTGTCTTGTCACACCAAACAAAGCTAAAGAAGTACCTCAAGTAATAACAAAAGAAATACTTCTAAGACTAGGGATTCCTTTTAGTATGTCATCAGATAGGGATTCTCATTTCATGAACCCAGCAAAATTTATGTGAAACACTCCCAGTTAAATGGGACCTACTTAGCCCATGGAGGTCGTTCCCCACCAGCACAGCTGAGAGATCAAGTCAGAGTCTAAAACCAGAAATGAGTAAAAGTTGTCAGGAAAACTCACTGAAGCAGCCACAAGTGCTTCCCCTTGTGTTGAGGATCAGAATTCCAGTGGCTTCTAAAGAAAATGTGAGCACATAGGAAATGCTCTATAGAGGACAATACCAAATTACAATCCTTTCTAGAGAAAGTCATATGATAGGAAATGATAATTTAAATCCTTATTTATCATCTTAGTAAAAAGTGCAACAATCTTTCCACAAATTTCTGGTGTCACCATCCCTGTTGACTTTGGATGCTCAGGTACATCCTCATCAACCTGGGGACTGTGTCTATGTCAGAAAGCACAGCAACAAGGCACTTCAAGAAAAGTGGAAAAGACCAATTCAAGTGTTCCCAAGCACTCTTCCAGCAGTAAAAGTGGATGGGAACAGTGCACTGATACACCTTTCCCAAAGGGAAACCAGCTTTAGCACAAAAGGAACTAGAAAGGAAAATAGAGTCAACTGAGATTCTGAAGCTTACACATGCAAACGCATGAAAATAATATTTTTTATCATGTGTAGAATTAGTTGGAAGAAATGTCATAAAAGGAAAGATGAATCTTGAAGGGGTAACTATGAAAAATCCCCATTCTCAGCCCACCCTCAGCAGCAGCACTCTTGCACGCTCTGTCAACCAGCAGCAGCCACCAGGCCAAGGGGAGGCTCCCCAGCACAATTCACCCCATGCCCCCCACTGCAGCGGTCAGTGGCCTTAGCTGATGTACGGCTAGCTGTGCGCCAGGCAACCGCTACAGCAGGGGGGCTCCCGACCCGGTGGCAAGGCCCCAGGTCAGTGCCTTCTGACACCCCTCCATGTCAGTGGTGGCAGGCTGTGTCAGAGTGGACAAGGCCAGCAGGAGAAGCAGAGCTGCGACAGGCGAAATAAGAGAGCGGACCTCCTCTGCGGGTAAATCCAGGTTTATTGATCCCAGGCCGTCCAACAGGGGAAGGACCCAGAAATGGGGAAAGCAACAGATTATAAAGGGGGAGGAATCCAGGGGAGGAGTTGATACAGAAACCAATCAGGGAGAACCGAAGGGGAGGACTAGAACAAACTGACATTAAGGGGAGCCAGTAGATACAAAGTAAAGGAGAGGCCCCGGTTCCACAGCCAATCATTGTACTCTCCTGGGAGAACATTCTGGAAAAATAGGAGGGGTGGAGAGTGATTGATTGGGCACAGGGGTGGAGTTCAGGGAAGAGTACATATGCCATAGAAGGGCAGTCGGGGAGGAGATTAAGGGGATACAATTCGTAACTAAGCAACCAAGAGAACTGACAAACCGAAAGCAGGAAAATACAACCAGGGCAGAACCATTTTACAAACAAGGGGGAGAACTGGAACAAACCAACGAAACACAACACAACACCCCACGGCAGCGTTCCTGGGGCTGCTGCACTGCTGGAGGAGCAACCCCTGACTCTGGGAAAAAAGCACCCGAGTCTCAGGGTTTAAGAGGTGACATTTTAATGAGCTTCTCTTGAAGGAGAACAGAAGGGCAACAACGGCTCAGGGGTTCAATCACAAAACACCCCAAGACCACTCAGGTGTGGGGTTCAACATCATTGCATGGAAACAACTGAGGCATTTGTAGAATCCTCTCTAAGGAAGAAAGGGACGTTCAGAACCACCTTTGAGTGTTCTCAAATGTTATCCTCCCCTAGCCAATTTCATATCCTCACCCGAAAGAAAGCTACAGGTTGCTGGCAATACCACTACTGTGTCAGCTGAATGAATACATGGCAGGAAACTTAGGAAAAGGACTAGACATCAAAGGCCCCATGGCTCTGTGCAGGAATCAGCATCTGTGTCTCTCTAGATAGGCTGGTTGAGACAGACTAGTTTTAAAAATGCTAAGAAATGGACAGCATTTCCATAGGGACACTTGAACCAAATTTCTCTTTAAAACCCATTGAAGTACCTTGCCTCCAACACATGTATATATGTTTTACAGAACTCTTGCAAAGGTCTGAATGTGTCTTGGCTCTCTGACAAGGTGAGGCCATGGTCTCCAAGCAGTCATGAGAGCTGCTTCAGCTGACACCTTAGAGCAGCCCACGTGCATCCTCTGTAACCCTCCAGAACAAGGTGATTTGGGGATGGGGCTGCACAAATCTGTATGCCTTCCACCACTTCAGGCAAAGATCTTATATTAACAAGAAAGGTCAGAAAACAGGCTTATTCTAATCATAAAAATTTTCCATTTGCTGCAATCTTTTCTTAAAATGGGCACAACTTCATAGTAGAGGTTGTGGGTTTCCACCCTCTACTGATAAAACTCATTCAGTGGGAAAACCTAAGTCTTGAAGAGAAGAATTGACCAGAAGAAAGACACTCCAAATATGATAGAAGTGACAATAGGAGAAGGAGTTAACAATCATGCAACTTCTTTATTACTAAAGTTCAATACTAACTTCTATAATCTTAGAAGAACTAAGCCTACATTTTTAACAAATAATCATCTGCTCATTGCTAACTTGAAGAATCCTAAAACAACTAATCTTCCTTTAAAATAAAAAAAGTTGGAGTTCATAGATGTTCCCTTGCTGATGCAGACGACTGGTGCCAGGACTCCACTTGCTGCTGGCCAAATTCAGACACTCATTGCTGAATGTGGATCAGCTTTTTGTGGAGGTACTGGCACCTGCTCTTTGTCTCAGAATAGCTGGGACTACCCTGTGAAAGAGAAAGCAAAAGAAGATTAGGGCCTGCCAACATTTCTGCAGAGTTTAGTATTTCATGACCTTTGCTTTAAAAGAGCCTGGAGGCACACTCAGAGGTTACCAAGCCTGGCCAGTTTGTTTTATTAATGTAAAACTGTAAAAATACTTTCAGTTTGACTTTTGAGCTATTTTTCTCTGAGAGCCACCACCCTTCCGGCAACTTTGCAAACTGAGGCTTTTGTAATAGACAGACCTAAGAACAAATTCTAGACAAGTCTGAAACCCCAACAACAACCCAAAGCACATCAGCTCCTAAGGAGCCCAAAACTCATTAATGCCTAAAGCCACTGATGGGAGTCCAAACTTCTTCAATCCTCTCTCCCTCAAATCAACACAAGCGTGGTTTATCAAGCTTATGACACAAATCCAAGATGAAGTGGTAATGAGAATAATAGATGCCACTTCCCAACACTCCCACACCAATGCTTCTGCTCCTCTGGGCCTGAAGACCTGGTTCTTTTTGGATGACAAAAACTCCCTCCCCAAGGGAATAAACAATTCAAACCATCCTGAGATTAATATTTACAAGTAGTAAATCTTTAACACATTGAAATTCAGTACCAGGACTGAAAACAACTTGTGCCAAGGATGCATCCCAGGCTACATGCACATGACTGGCGTGCAGGATCATTTGGAAAAGAAAACTACAGATGGCTTGCAACATTTTGGGAGGCATTACTGCCTCTGCCCAGTGACATTTGCTGACAAGAGCCCTAGCACAGGCCTGACTGCACAGCTCCCCTGCAGGGCCAGCCTTGCCCTCAGCCTTGCACGGAGCATCCCTGGCTGCATCCAGTGTGAGCCAGGGCCCTGCCGTGCCTGCTCCAAAGGCCGCAGCTGCCCCAGAGCCCCAGAGCTGCAGGAGGCCTGACTGCCCTTGCCAACATCCCTGCTCTGACACAAGCTGGCAGCAATTCCCAGTGTTTGATACCACACACACACACACTTCTCCCTCCCCTCCTGGGCTGCAAATTCGATGAGGGGATGCAGCCCCACAGCTGCAGCTGAGCCTGTGCAACTGCACTGCAGGAAGGGAGGGCCTGTCCGGGCCTAACCCACCTCGGTGTTCATCTCAGCACTTCCCCCCACATGGCCCATCTCCTCCTTTATTCTTTTTATCTCCCTAGCTCACATTTACTTGTAAATAACATTGTATTAACTTTAATATGTATGAACTGTATAACTGTAGTATTCCCTCTGAAATATGGTCTTGCTTGCACCCTTATTCAGAGGCTTCTCTTAATAATCAAATTTTACTCCACCATTATCCACACTGGAGTTAGGAAAAGCAGCACATTAATACCTTTATTGAAATCAAAGGGACACTACTGCTTCAGCCTCCCCAGTTCTCTTCATCTCTCTTGGGACATGGGAGTCATCTGCACACAAGGGCTGGCATTCTAGAACTCCAAACTGTGCCTTTCTCTATAATCTAAAGGATGCAGGGAAATGGAGCCCAAGCTTGGAGACAGGTAGGAAGTAGAATGGGATGTCAAAGCCAGCACCCAGGAAGAAGAGTGGCCACCAGCTGCTGCCTGGATGTAACTGGGCTACTGCTCAGTCCTCTGCTTCTTGCTCCTCACAGGACTGGTCAAGCCAGAAGCCTGGGGCCGTTTCTGCAACAACAGCAAAATAATTCATTAATCTATGATCAGCATCAGCTTTTGCTCCCATTCTAAAAAAGCAGCATTTGGCAAAGGTTGAAAACACATCTTGTTTTATTCAAACTAGCTGTCAAATATGGAAGTAAATATCTGGTCTGCTGCATTCCTAATTTTACACCTTAGTACTTAGCAAGTCCTTCTCCAAGTCTACTGCTAAAAGGCTCTGGGAGGTGGACACTCCCTTCAGCAGCTCCAGCAAAGCCTCCCCACAACGGGGCTGCCCATTAAGTTTTGTCTATGTCCCAATTACTGTTTGCACAGGCCAGGAAAAGACTCAGCATTTGCTATCAAACACCCACATGGTGTGTTAAAGAGGAACCTGGCTGTTTTAGAGTTTAAAGTGTTAAAAATGAGATTATTGCATCACTATTACAACCCAGCAGTACAGGGTGTGATGGTTGGTTGTGAATTCTCATCAGGATGAACACAGACAGCAGCTACAGGTCAAGAAACTTGTGCTTTTTTTCTTCACAGCTGTCTTAAATCCAGCAGGCTCCCACTCTGCAGACTCAAAAGCTCTTGGCTAACAAGCCCTTCCACTTGTACAAAGAGTTTCACAAGTGGTTACCAACAAGCCCTTACTGTTGCTCAGTGCCCTTTGCTCATCTCAGCTCCTCCCAAGGGCTTCTCCAGGGTGCTGCCTCACAAGGCACAGCACACGGCCACAAGCTCCCCACAAGCACAGCAAAGCTCAGGGCCAAGGATGGAGCACAACAGGACAGCCATGCTGTGCCCAGGCACAGGGAGGGAGGAGAGAAATCAAGGCAGAGGAGGGAGTGAGGGAATATCACCATGGTGTAGATCCTGTGTTTTGTCCAATCACGTGGATAGTGCAGAGCTGGGGTCAACAATGAGAGGACAGAGCAACAGAGGGAGAAAAGAGTGGGAGGCCCCATCTTCCCCAGCCTGGTGCAGCCTCCAATGCACAGGAGATTTTCATGCAGTTCTGTCACACAGGCAGAGCCAGCCCTTGGAGCCTTGTAGTGAACCCCAAGGATACAGGAAAAAGCTCCTTGGAGAATTGAATGCTGAGTCATTCCTGAGCAAGTGTTATCCTGTTCCTCTGACCCGACCGTGTTGAAACCCTGCCCTTTAATCAGTTAAGGCAATACTATTGTAACCCCTGTCTATTGGTCAGTTAAGGAATATGCTTAAACCTGCGGCTATTGGCTGGTTTTGGATCCATGCCAAGGCTATAAAAATAGCCCTCTGTACCCCCCACAGGGGAGAAGAAGAAGCGCTGTAACCCTTCGCCAGACCTCCTGAATAAACCTTCACTGCGGAACTCCAGGCGTTCTCTCTTCCCTCTCTCTCTCCCGTCTGCTATGCCATTGCCCCGAGGCGATCTTCCTAGCAGCTGAGCTGAATTCATGAAAGAGCTGACAAATCACTAAGCTGAATATCACTAGCTTGCTGGGAAGTAGCTCAGTGGCTTGGCCCTTGCTTAACTCAGCTATTGGGTCTTCGCTAAAGACTTGATCTACTGAGCTAGCTGGGCATATTTTATATAATAATCGGGCCTACCTAGAGGCTCGCTTTATTATATATATTTTAGGCACCAACGACGTTCGACACGGACCCCTTCGGAGAAGATTCCTAGCTGAGCATCGAAACCCCCGGGGCTTCAGTTAATTGCCTGTCAAACGCCGCTTCGCTGGGAAAAGGGACTTCTTCGTTCTGAAAAACTTCTTTTTCCAGCGGTCAGATTCGAACCTCACTTCTAACACCTGAACATAGATTGTTCGAGGAGAACTGACTAGCAGACGCCTTCCACAGAATTCACCCCAAAGGATTGGTATGTATAAACTAACAATTGCGCGCGACCTTCTGGGGTTCTGATTTTTTTTTTGTTTTTTTTTTTTTTTTTGTTTTTTTTTCTGTTGGAAGGAATATGGGTGCCTCTTCGCACCCCAAAGCTTTCTGATATCGAGAGAGATTTATTTAACCATTGTAGAAATTCTATCTACTAACAACTTTTCCTTTTCTTCTGGTAAACTTTCAAAAAGCAGTCTTAAAAGATTTATTTTATGGATTACCTCGCATTTTCCTGAAACTAATAAGAACACTGTTACTGACGATTCCTTTTGGGACAAAATTGGCAACACTCTCTATATAACTCAAACTAGACAAGATTTCTCTGTAACTAATTTCTTGCCTTTATTTCATTTTATAACTAAAAGCGTTCAGAATTTTAACTTCAAAAACTTTTGCAAACGTGTTCAGTTAGTGGCCTTTCGAATGCAAATGGCTTGAGTGATAAGACTCTGCTAATCAGCCCGGATATCACTGTCCCCGCGGGCTCTGAGATAACACTCTCCTCTTCTACCATGGGTCCTGGGGGCCCGACCCCCACAGCAGTTTCTTATCTATTTCGCCACACATCCTGCCTACCCCTGGTCTGGCTTCCTGTCCTTGCCAGGTTCCGAGGTCTCGGGTCCCGTCCCCAGCCAATCTCCCCCCCAACCCACCCCTTATCCTGCCCCCTCCCCGCTCTCCCTCCGGCCTCGTTTCCGCCGTCCCTCCCCGACATCCCCCACCGCTGCCGCTCCGTGTTCGCTCCTCCCGCGCCGCCCCTACCGGGACCTGCCCGCCCCCCCCCCCTCCCCTCTCCCGCGGTTCCCTCCGCCTCTGCACCCCCCCCATCCTGCCATCCTGGCACCCACCCCCCTCTCCTGCCGTCCCCCCCGCCTCTCCCGCCGGCTCTGTCCTCCCGCCCCCCTGTCCTCAGCCTTTCCCGGGACAGGAGAACGTCACTAAGCGCCGTCAAACACCTATCCACCCTGTAACCACGGTATTTCAATCCGGCAACGCAGTCGTGCTCCCCAACTCCCTATCCCTTTTACCCTGTTCAGCCCCCCTGCCTCCCTCCGCGCCTCCTCAACACCCCTCCTTCCCCAGACAGAATTTCAGAAACCCCCAAGTTATGAAACCCCACCGTTCCTGTGCTTGTGGTGCTTCTACCCTGGTGCCAATAGCGCCACCCTCTGACCAGCCTGTGAAACCCTTGAAAAACGTTTCTAAGCGAATAAAACGCAAATCCAAATTAATAATACAGTCCTCCTCAGAGGCCTCCTCCAGTGAATCAGATTCTGAAACGATTCATTCAGACCCATGGGCTCTCATTAAGATGGAGGTCACCCAAGGCTGGTGATTGGGATCTTGCACAGAAAATTAATGCATTTCCAGTCGAGTACAAGCAAGGACGGAATGGAGGAGCAGCCACCACTAAAATGTGGAAAGCAATTTCGAATAAGGAATTAGTGCAATTAAAAATATAGCCAAAGACCATGGCAGAAGTGCACATATCTTTAGAAATTTTCTAGAAGCTATGTTCTCTGCATATGTTTTACTTCCACATGATGTAAAAAAATATTGCAAATTGCCTCCTATCCCCAGCAGAATATATGCTATGGGAAAGGAATTGGAAAAAACATTTGAAAATATTATCAGATTCCTATGCTGCAGATGCTAATAAGACAAACTTTTCAGTAGACCAACTTGCAGGTGAAGGTGCATTACAACAACCTGCAGATCAATTAGAAACTTTAACAAAAGACGCATTACAAGATGTTGCAACTGCAGCAAAAACCTCTCTGCTTCTCATGCATGATGAGTCAATGCCAACAATGCATTTTTCTACTATTAAACAAGGGTTAGATGAAAGTTTTATTAAATTTGTGGACAGAATTAAAGATGCTTTGGAGAAACAGATTGAAAGTGCAGAGGCAAGGAAGGAACTCTTATGTAAGCTTGCTTTAAGTAATTCAAATGAAAGGTGCAAAGCCATTTTGAGGTCCCTACCCGTGGATACAAACCCTACTATAGAGCAAATGCTAGAATGCTGTCTGGCGTCACATGTCCACTGAAAACACAGTGGCTCAAGCAGTTGCTAAGGGTATTGCTGAAGGAGTTTCTGGGGCTTATGCAGTAATGACTTCTAAAGACCAAGCTAAGTGCCATCACTGTGGCGAACTTGGACATTACATAAAGGACTGTCCTGAGAGGTCACCTCCCCGATACCACCGCTACCCCCATCAGAGACCCCAGATCCAGCAACGCCTCCAGCAGCGTCCGGGAAACGCTTTGCGGAGCCCGGTCCAGGGGCCCCGGGCGATGACAACAAATCAAAGGCCATCCAGACCCAACCACGCTTCAGCCCAAGGCGCTTCAGACCACAAGAAGAGGATCCAACCCACGGGACAACCCAGATGGGAACCCGCCGACAACTGGTAACTGCTTTGTCCATTGAGTTTACTAATGACAATGTTCACAGAATTCCCACTGGTAAATATGGACCTAAAGGTGATCCCTCAGACATTTTAATTACAGGGGACTCTCTTAATTGCCCAAAGGAAATATTTGTTGTTCCAGAAGTGCTTACGGTGATGCCAGGACAAGAAATCCTCATCCAGGTATATTGCATGGACTTACCATTTTTTCTTTCAAAGGGAACTCCAATAGCACAAGCCTTTTTGCTTCCAAAGAATCACAGGGAACAGATACCTCTCAACCCTACAGCCATGTGGGTACAAGTCGTGGGAACATCCAAGCCTTTCATCGAGTGCGGCCTCACCTGCAAAGGAGAGTTGACCCACCTGCCAGGGATGCTGGACACCGGTGCTGACGTGACCATCATCGCTCGCTCAGATTGGCCTAAGCGCTGGGAGCTACAACCTGTTGCAGGGATGATTTCCGGGATTGGTGGAAATACAGTATCCATGAGGAGCAAGAACAACATCCTTGTTGAAGGTCCTGAAGGTCAGATGGCAACCATCCGCCCATTTGTGGTAAGGGCCCCCATCACCCTTTGGGGCAGAGACGTTTTATCCCAGTGGGGAGCCACCTTAAGTATTCCCACTCGGGATTTTTCAGTGGGGCCACTGAGTTAGGGGCGCTTCCTGAAACACCTCGACTCATCTGGAAAAGTGACAAGCCTATACATGTCCAACAGTGGCCCCTTTCTAAAGTTAAGTTGCGCGCCCTAAACGCTCTCGTGGAAGAACAGCTTGCTAAAGGTCACATCGTGGAGTCCGACAGCCCTTGGAATTCTCCTGTCTTCGTTCTACCAAAACCTGGGACAAACAGATGGAGGCTTCTCCACGACCTTCGCAGAATCAACGAGGTCATCGAGGACACGGGCTCCCTCCAGCCTGGTTTGCCCTCCCCATCGATGTTGCCTAGAGACTGGGAACTTGTTGTCATAGACATTAAGGACTGTTTCTTCAGCATTCCTCTACATCCAGATGATGCTCCTCGGTTTGCCTTCTCCGTTCCTCGCTCAACAACGAGGCCCCGCTCAAAAGATACCATTGGACCGTTCTTCCTCAGGGACTTAAAAACGTCGCCGAGTATCTGCCAGTGGTATGTGGCTCACATCTTGTCTCCCATTCGAAATTATTTCCAGATTCCATAATCTACCATTATATGGATGATATCCTGGTGTGTGCTTCAGACAAAACTCATTTGGACAACACAGTTAAAAAGACTATTGAAGCCATAGAAAAGGCAGGGATGGAGATTCGTGAGGACAAAATCCAGTACACCAAGCCATGGACTTACCTTGGAGTCCAGATCCGGGAAAGGACCATCGTTTCCCAGCAGATCACCATACTTGATGACCCAAAAACCTTGAGAGACTTACACAGCCTGTGTGGATCCATCAACTGGGTACGTCCACTGCTAGGAATTACAACAGAGGACCTTGCTCCCTTGTTCAACCTTCTTAGGGGACCTAAGGAATTGGACTCTCCTGCACTCTCACAGAAGAAGCCAGAGGTGCCATCGTCAAAGTCCAGGAAGCTCTGTCTTCACGCAAAGCTCATCGCTTCGACCCAGCCTGCCTTTCCAGTTCATCATTCTGGGAAAAGCACCCCGATTCCATGGACTGATTTTTCAATGGGACTCTCAGCTTCGAGATCCTCTGCTGATATTAGAATGGATTTTTACAAGTAACCAGCCCACAAAGACACTTACCACCTACCAGGAGATCATAGCACACCTAAAAAAAGGCTAGGACTCGCCTTAGCTCTCTTTCAGGTTGTGACTTTGAATGCATATACTTGCCAGTAACTCTTACTGATTTTGAGGATCTGATCCAAACTAATGAGAGTCTTCAATTTGCCTTAGACAGCTACACAGGTCGAACCACAGCTGAAATCCCAAAGCACAAACTTTTCAATTCTAAGGAAACCTTCCATTTGATTCCAAAACGAATCCAAAGAGTAAAACCTCTTAAAGCTCTAATACTCTTTACTGATGGCTCAGGGTCCTCCCACAAGTCAGTGATTACATGGAGAGACCCCCAAACACAAAATTGGGAATCTGACATACAAATTGTACAGGGTTCACCACAGATTGCAGAATTAGCAGCTGTAGTCAGAGCTTTTGAAAGATTTAAAAATGAACCCTTTAATCTGGTCACAGATTCAGCTTATGTTGCTGGTATAGCTATGAGAGCAGAACACGCTCTTCTCAAAGAGGTTTCTAACCCAAAGTTGTACCAACTGCTCTCTAAATTGGTACGCCTAATCTCCCACAGAAAGCAGCCTTACCATATAATGCATGTGAGGTCCCACACGGACCTTCAAGGTATTATTGCAGAAGGCAACAGGAAAGCAGATGCTTTAGCAATGGCTGTAGAAACTGCTAATGTTCCTGACATCTTTGCCCAGGCAAAGCTGTCTCATGCGTTTTTTCATCAAAATGTGCCTGCCCTTAGGAGAATGTTCAAACTCTCAAAGGATCAGGCAAAGGCTATTGTGGCTACATGTCCAAACTGTCAGACCTATCAGATACCATCTATGGGAATGGGAGTCAATCCCAGAGGTCTGAGCAGCTGCCAGCTGTGGCAGACAGATGTAACTCACTTTGCACCGTTTGGAAGATCAAAATACGTGCATGTATCGGTTGACACATTCTCAGGAGCTGTGTTTGCATCATCACATGCAGGAGAAAATGCACTGCATACAATAAAACACTTTCTACTCGCTTTTGCCACCCTGGGAGTACCAAAGGAAATCAAAACAGATAACGGACCAGCCTACACTTCCCGTAAGTTAAAGGAGTTCTTCAATGCATGGGGCATAGCACACAAGACTGGCATACCTGTAAACCCCACAGGACAATCCATCGTGGAAAGGACACATCAAACCCTCAAAAGAGTCCTCAATCAGCAGAACAGAGACACGAAATTCACATCTCCAGTGGAAAGACTTTGTAAGGCTCTCTATGTCATCAATTTTTGAACTGTTCAGTTTCAGAGCCTGATCCACCAATACTTCGCCACTTTGCAAATTCCACCCAAGCAAAGCTTACTGAAAAACCACCAGTGCTCGTGAAGGATCCTGAATCACATCAAGTTTCTGGGCCTTATCAGCTGATTACTTGGGGTAGAGGACATGCGTGTGTGCTACTGCCATCCGGTCCAAGGTGGTACCCAGGAAAAATGTAAAACCATACTTAGAATCTCTGAATACCGCTCCTGCAGATGAAGACAAGAACTCTCCTGAGGCAAACACAAGACCACCTCAGAACCAAACCAGCTCGGCCTGGAGAAGAAGACGTCGCCGAACTCCCTCTAACACCAGAACAGACCGCCCCATCACAAGACAGCAGACAAAACTGAGGACAACATAATGTCCTGCTGCATCAAGCCATAGATAGCCTTAACACGAAAGTGTTTTTTGAATTATGTGTTGTTACTCTGTTTTTTGCATTTTAAATACCCTATTGTTCCTTTTCTCTAACTTTTAAAAAAACCCCTCCTGCTTTCTACCCACTCTTTCCCCTTAGCATAACTTAGAAATTAAAAGAAAAAGGGGAGGACAGGAACAGGAAAAGATCTAGGCAAAACCCTCTCATCATAAAGATAACAATTTTGTTTATATTCCCTATCAGAAGCCCTATTCCTGCCCAAAGATGAAAAATATCTCCGTTGGTGCTGTCCTCACTGCAGCCTGGATGCTCTTCACTGCACCGCATGTCTCCGGCTGGATCAGCCCTCAGCCCAGTCATAATGTCTGGGTAACCTTAGCAAAAACGCTAAAACAAGACAACATGTGCTTGTCCATGGGAAGCATTGATAACCCACTTTCCACATGTCTAGTAGGAATTCCCTTTGTTGCAGATGATTGGCCTTTCTATAACTCAGAGGTTCTCCGCACCACAGGTAAGACACCCAATGTGGTTGATACTTGGGACGAGTGGACAAAAATTCTGCCAGATGATAATCAGGAGCCCCAAGAATTGGATCTATTGGGGTCCTCCAAGGCCACATATTGTGTCAAATTTTACTTTAGACGTCCAAAAATAGTAATTGGCCAGGAATTGACCAGAACAAAAACACATATCGAAAAGATGTATCACCAATTAACAAAGCCTATAACCCTCACGATTGGTGCTATTACACGGCTCGTGTGATCTCTGTGTCCTCTCTCCATCCCAAAGTACTACCCAAGGGAATGTTTCTCATCTGTGGTGACAGGGTTTGGGCAGGGATCCCCTCCCGACTCCAGGGAGGTCCCTGTACCCTTGGAAAACTTTCCACCCTTACTCCAAACATCACCCTGTTACATAATTGGAAAAAGGGAAGCGAATCAAAACGCCAAAAAAGGTCCTACACTGAATTTGATGAAAATTGTGACCCTAAATTGTACGATTGGAACAAACCGAAAAAGATTGCGGTCTCCTTGTTTTTACCCTGGGTAGCTGCAGCTAAAGCCCTCGGTGAAATCAGTCACCTTGGGTGCTGGCTCAGTAAACAAGCTAATGCCACATCTGCAGCCCTGAGTGATCTCTTAAAGGATGAAGAAACTACAAGACAAGCTTCACTCCAGAATCGAGCAGCAATCGACTTCCTGCTGCTTGCCCACGGACACGGCTGTGAGGACTTCGAAGGAATGTGCTGCTTCAACCTCTCTTCACGATCGGAATCCATCCATGCGAACATCCAGAAACTGAAAGATCTCGTGAAGGACTTGAAAGTAGAAAGGATTCCAGACTGGGTTAATGAACTTTTTGGGCATTGGGGATTAACAGGATGGGCTGCTTCTTTGGTTAAGGGAATTTTGCTGATTCTCCTTGTAGTTGTGATTGTGTTAGCTATGTTCTCGTGCCTTGTTAACTGTTTCAAAAGAACTATAGGGAATGCCTTTTTAGTAAAAACAGAAAGGGGAGTTGTAGTGAACCCCAAAGATACAGGAAAAGCTCCTTGGAGAATTGAATGCTGAGTCATTCCTGAGCAAGTGTTATCTTGTCCCTCTGACCCAACCGTGTTGAAACCCAGCCCTTTAATCAGTTAAGGCAATACTATTGTAACCTTTAGCTATTGGTCAGTTAAGGAATATGCTTAAACCTGCGGCTATTGGCTGGTTTTGGATCCATGCCAAGGCCATAAAAATAGCCCTCTGTACCCCCACAACTGGGAGAAGAAGAAGCGCTGTACCCCTTCGCAGACCTCCCGAATAAACCATCGTGCGGAACCACGGCGTCTTCTCTGACCCCTCTCTCTCCGTCTGCTATGCCGTTGCCCCGAGGCGATCCTTCCTAGCAGCAGAGCTGAATCCATGAAAGAGCTGACATCACTGAGCTGAATATCACTAGCTCGCTAGGAAGGAGCCCGGTGGCTTGGCCCCTGCTTAACTCAGCTATTGGGTCTCTGCTAAAGACTTGACTACTGAGCTAGCTGGGCATTATATATAATAATAGGGCCTACCTAGAGAGGCTCGTTTTATTATATATACCACACCCACATCCCTGGAATGCTGCACCTGACCAAGAATATACTGACCCAGCTTGACAGAGCCGTCGGTTTTGAGGAGGATGTTGTCACTCTTTATATCTCGATGGATCACGTCATTTGAATGAAGAAAATGCAGTCCTTGCAGGCACTGAGAGAGAAAACAGAAACAGGAGGGCAAAAATGAGTGATGTGATTTCATCACACAAGAAAGGAAACAGCTCCAAAAGATTCCCTCTCCAGGGAAATGGGGAGTAATGGCAGAACAGTAATGGCCACTGAGAGGAAGAGCTTGCTGCTCCAACACTTGCAGAGCAGGACCTTTCTAAGGAAAGGCATGTCAGTTTTTGAAAGAGCAACAGCACCTGCTCTTGTAGGCTGTCCCCTGCAAAGCAGCCAGGATGACTCCTGCTGCAGTGCATGTGCTCAGAAGCAAAGAGCATTCTGGCTGCACTCCTATCCTTTGTAGCTGAGGACTGAGAGAAACTAGTCTCTCTCTTTTTTCTTTGCTGTTTGTTTCTAATCCTGCCACCAGCACCTTTGCTTTTACAGGCAAGGAATGCAGTGAAGACAGACTCCAGGCAAATATTTAGAGAGGCAAGGTTGAGAACAGCAAATACAAATACAAGAGACAGAGCGAGAATTCAACAGCAGGAGATGAGAGTACTGGCACTGAGTACAGAGAGTGCAGGGGCACTGGCAGGCCTTTCACTTGAGATACTTTTACTGGCCCATAGAATAGCAGCCACACAGAAACAAGCTTGGCACATGAAACCTCTCCTGTTCTGAGCCCCTGTTTCCCAGACAATCCTGCCCAAGCCCTTGGAAACACAGATGGGATTGCTGACCTCCCGACTGATGGCTGCCATCTCATCTTCACACAGGTGGGTCTCGCTGATGACATCACTCAGGGAGCCTCCATCCATATACTCTATAACCAGCAGGAGTTCCTCGCCCAGAAGGTAGCTGAAAGAAGGAAACAAGGGTGTGGACATGAACATGCATGGCTACGTTGATTTTTGCTTCCAGGTTTCTTATTTCCAGATGCCTTTGTGACAAGGACAGAATCAAAGGAATAGGTATTCCCTCTTGGCTGTGCATTGTTTGCAATCTGTGCAGTCTGAAGGAGAAAGGCACAGCTGTGAAAAAGGAGATGTCTTAGATGGGCAGCAAATGAAAAGTGCAGTTTAGAAACAGCCCAGATAAAAAGCCTTTCAGGCATGGTATTTCTGGAAAAAAGCACCTAGTTTTCCTGGCATGCATAGCAATGGCAAAGAGGGGCAACAATCCAAGGGAAATCCACTTTAGGATGGTTCATCAGCACAAAGAAACTTTAAAAAATCCAATCCCAAATAAATGTGGAGGCAGTGAACTTCGAGGCATTGAGTTAGGAAGATACAGCTTATCCACGTTTTGAATAATTTTGGAATAATTACTAAGCTACGTGTGCTAGGGAAGACTCATGCAGACAAGATGCACTCGCTTCTCATCTATTGGAGATGAGTAGAGAAATATGAATAAATAAAAATTAACAGCTCTACTTTCTGCAACTGACTAAAGTGGGTTTTTAACCTCTCAAGTTTGCTGTGTGTAAACACACATCCATGGGATAAGACCATGACCTCTCACCTGTCTAAATAATTCACAACATTGGGACTCCTACAGCTCTTCATGATCATGATTTCATTAAAGGTTAGTTCCTTCCTCCTCCGTCCTTGAAGATTAATTTTCTTTATGGCCACCTAAAATGACATTGAAAATCAGTAACTTGAGAGGTTGGTGGAATGAGACCACAAGGCACGCGGAGCGAGTGATTTTGCAATGACACAGCTGAGCTGTGCCAAACTGCCTTGTGATTAGGCACTGCAGTAATTAGGAACTGACATTCCAACAGCCCATTTCTCTGCTCCCTTGGGAGCCAGTTACAGGACATGTGGGCCACTGACATTTTGCCTTGTCCACTTGGTAACAGTGGTGTCTCACTTATCACCCACAAACCTCTGACCACAATCTCTGCTGCTCTTTCTAGGACTCAGAAGAAGTAATCCATGCCTTAATACTCTGTGGATACATCTTGGGCTATGGGCAGGGCTTAGGGCTTTCAGGGACGCCTTGCAGATCTCTCCCCATGTGCAGTTCCCAAGGGCAGCACTGAAAGTGGCTAAGGAACTGCCAGTAACTTTCAGAGGGATTTGCTGGCAGCCAGAAATGAGAATTCAGGACTCTGAAGCTGTAGCCCCAAAGAGCAGTGAGGTGCTCAAGGCACCACCTTTGTTTTAGCAATGGAGAGCGAGTGAGCGCGTCCTTCTCTGAAAAAGAGCCGCTGCCCTCCGTGCCTTCCTTCCGGCAGCTGAGGAGGACAAAGCCCCAAATGTATTTTGCAGGCTGGCACCAGTCTGTGCTTCTTGTGCCCTTTTCAGCACTGCTCTGCCCAAAGCTCCAGCCACAGCTCACACCACAGGGAAAAGCCCCTCAAGAGCAGCAGAGTTTGCAGGTGCTGTTGACATTTACCTCTCCTCCTGTGGCAGTGTCAAGTGCTCTATAAACATCTCCAAAACTCCTAGAAACAAAACAGAAGCAGAGAAAGGAGAAGCTGTTTAGATCTTGCAGTGAAAGCCAGCCCACACAGGAGATCTGTGCTGTAAATGCCTAAAACCTGCAGGGATGCAGGAGGGCTCTGCCAGGAGGCAGATGATGCATTTTCCTCTCAAGTGCATGGGCACTGGGCCTGTTCCTGAAGCACTGGGGTTCAGCTTCTAAAGGAGTTTAGTCTTTCCTCTTGGGTTTCACTTTCTAAATGGTGTGGTTCCTATCCTGACCACAGAGTGTTTCCTTCTTCAAACCAGGGAAAGAATTGTTCCTGGGAACTGTTATCTCACAGCTTTGATAGGGCGTAGGTTGCTCTTTCAGGCAAGCAAGTTTCTTCTTTTTCATTAGTGTGCCAGTATGATTTTGAGACATACAAAAAATGCTAAAAAATTAACACAGAGCTGTCCCACACTTGAGACACAAGGACACCTTCCAGGTCCTGTTCCTTGATGCAGGCAAGACCTCGGGCAGCAAGGACTATCTCTGACAATGCCTTCTGAGCCCAATCACAAATTCTGAGCAGCATTGAGAGATGGGACAATCTATCCTTACTGTGTGAACATCTTTTCAGCTGGCCTGACTTCACGCTGGATAGACATTCCACCAGAAAAACACCTGGCCCATGGTTGTGCAGGAGTAACTGCGGTTGTACTCACCCACTGCCAATATAGTTCGGATGTGTGTATTTCATCAGCGGATTTTCTATGGGGTTCACCATTCTCCCTGAGGGAAACAAAATGCAAGATGCTGACTTTAAAGCAGAGATCCCAGCTTCCAGGAGACACAAAAAGGTAGCCCCAGTGCCTGGAGCTCTGAGCCCTTTCTGGTCAGCTGGGTAACAACAACCACAACCAGGCAGACAGCTCTGCAGCACAGGTGGCCAGCACAGAGACTGACTTTGTACAGTCCTTTGAAGAGTTCTCTTGACAGGAAACAAAGCACAGGGAGATGCAATCCCAGAAGAGGAGGACATCTTGCCCACCTTTCAGCAGTTTGCCAAAAGAGTGCCTTCCCATTTGTAAACCAAAGCAGCTCAAGCTATAACCGATCCTGATGGGGCTTTCAGCATCAGGACCCTCACCTGTTAATGAGCAGGCTGAGCTCAAAGATGCCCCTCTCCCAGCTAAGGAAGGCTCCAGCCTCTGCAGTCCCACCAGCCCTCAGGGACAGGGCAGTGACCACAACAAGGCTGGCAAAGCCCAAGCATGAGCACTGACAGGCACTGATGGGAAGAAGCCACAGCCAGCCTGAGCCCCGGACAAGCTGTTGCCCCATTCAGGACACAACAGGATGGGCTTTGAGATCAGCCACACGAGGTGCAGATCAGTGCCCTTTTTGTCCCAACAGGTGATCATAGACACAGAATCCACTGGGCTCTGGTCTCAGCCCCACCAGATCTTATCTGAGAGCACAGCACTGGCAGCTGTTAAGGGCAAGAAGCAGATTCATTGGGTTGTGCTGCAGAATCACAAAGGGCTTGATGTGTTCTCCTAGAGACTGATCTCAGCAGGGCTTGGGCCAATGGGTAGGATTCTAACAGTCATGGGAAAGAGTGGGAATTGGGTATGGAAAAGTGCCATGGATCTGAGGAATATACCATGGCTGGGCTGGAGGCTCTCTCCTGAGAAATGCCTGCAGTACAGTTTTATCTGATCACGCCACTTGGATGTGTCTCTTGGACACATCTTGATAAGCATAAAACTAGAAGATTAAATAAAGGTTGTTATCAAAGTATCTGTTTTTCTTTGGGGTACATGGAAAACACCTCGTGCTCTCTATTTGTCCTGTAACCTGATGTTCTTTCAAAGTAGTTCTTATTGACAAAAAGATAGCATTCTCCTATTGACAAAAATATAGCATTCGCATGAAAATGAACTGCAGATGTAGTAGTGGTAACAGTAACAGTCATAAAAATGACATCAGTAAGACGTGGGGCAGAAGGGCTCCTTCAGGATGGAGAAAAACACCACATAAAACCCCCACCAAAAAGAACACAAAAACAATCCCACCCCCCCCCCAAATAAAATCCCCAACCAAAAGACAAAACTCCAAAGCCAGTCCATTTCTGTGAAGTTTTTTTGCTCTGATGACTGGTTGGAAGTCAGGAGTCTAAGGAGAATTTAGGAAGCTAAAAATTCTGTTCAGTTTGGCCACTAGCACACAGGGCTTGCCTAGATCATTTGCTAGGTCACAGCCTTCTGCTGATCCAAGAACAATCCCTGCTTCAGCCTTTAGCAGAGAGGGAAGCTCAGGCAAACCCAAGCCAGTCCAAGGTGCCCTCAGAGGCAGCAGGAACACCCAGAGCTCTCTGGCTGCCTCGGAGCACAGCACTTCCTCTGGGGAGTCCTAAATGGCCCTGTGACACCAAACTCAGCAGGAGCATTTGGTACAGCTCTGCTGACACCTGCACACAACACACTGTCCCTCAGACAAGAAACACCCCAGACGTACCCAGCAGCTTCAGGTACTCCTCCTCAACCTCCTGTTCCCAGGAACTGCCTGAGCTTGAGTTCCCAGGCTTGACAGACGGGCTTCCTCGAGGTGATGCTGCTGCGGCAGCAGGTTCAGAGCCCATGATGTGCTGGACCTGGAGCATTTCTGGTGGGCACTGTTCCTGTGCCTCACTCCAAACTTGGGGTCCTTCATGGCCAGACATTGGCTGGAAGTCTTCACAGGCTGCCCGGTGAGATGTCAACACTTGCACCTCAAGTCAAACAGAGCAAAGCAGTCAGACACTACAGCTTGTCCCTGTCAGCCAGGAGTCATCGACTGGGAGGAAAGGCAAAGAACAGATTGACAGGGGATACAACAGCTTGTTTATATCCTCCATCTGGGTCACCAGGTTCCACTGTAAAAAACACCCAAGAAAAAGGAGAGAGCAGGAACAGGCCAGCAGGAATCAATTTGGATGACTGCTGGCCAAAAGGCCAAAGGACAAGTTTCACTGTCCAGGGCAGCAGTTGAGATTCAGCACACCAGGAAATGTCCTTCAGAGTGACTTTGATACACACTACAGCAGGATGGTACTCAGAGGCATGGCCCCCATTCCCTGCTGCTCTGCACTGGAAAGGCAAGAAGGACAGAAACCCCCGGATTGGTGACTGCAGTGGCTGCATCCCTCTTTCACTCACTTGGTTTTGCAGAGACTGACGGAAGCGATTAAGTTTCTCTCTGATGATTTTCATTTCTTCCTCCAGCCTCTTATGCCTTGCCTTGAGCATACTGTGAGCTATCTGAAGCTCTGCATCCAGCTGTTCCTTCATGTTCTCCAACAAACAAAAGAGAGGATGTTTCATGAGTGGAGTGGCTGCCACTCTTTCACTCACCTGGTTTTGTTGATCGCCCCTCTGCTGATGGAGATTCTCCTTTTCAATTCTTCCCATGTCCTCCTTGTTCTTTCTCTTCACTGCCATGATGGCACTCTGAGCTTCAGGCAGCTCTGCTTGTTGCTCTGCCTTGATGTTCTGGACACACAAATGCAGAGCAAGTGACTGGGAGCTGCCATCAGGCTCAGCCTTTTTTCCTCTTGCAGCCTCAAAATCACATTTATTCAGCCATTTCTTTCTGCTTCCCCCCCGCATCTGCCTCCATTGCAAACCTCCCGTCCCAGGGCTGATCTCTGCAGATTCCAAGGCTCTGTCCTTTCAGTGCCTGTGGGACTTCCTGGCCTTCTCAGTCCCAAGAGCTCTGGTTGATGCCCTCTTCCTGCCCTTCCCTCTGTCACCTGGCCAGTCAGGCTTACCTGGCCATTCTCCTGTGGCTCTTCCACCTGCTGCCTGAGCTGCTCTTCCTGCTCTCGGCCAGGAACAGCTCTCCCTGAATCTGGCATGGCATCTCAGGTAAGGCAGTGTGCTCCTGCTCTTTCTCTAGAAGCACCTGCACAGAAAGCAAGAAGATGGGTTTCAACTTCCCATACTCCCTTTGTGGGCCAAGACTCAAAGACTGCTGGGCTCACACGTTCCCAAAGCACTGTGCTGCTGCTCCCTGGGTCGTTCTCTGCCCAAGGAGGCACAGATTCAAAAGTGACCCTGGCCCCTACAATCAGGGGCCATCTGGGACTGAAGCTCCAACAGCCTCTCAGGCAGCTGACAGGGAAGGTGTGGCATTTCTCAAGGGTCTGGTGAGGGCCTCCCTCTGCTTCTGCCATGTCCTGTTTGTCTTTCAGTAGTGACTGACACCCCCCCCCTGTCCCACAGCTCCATCCTGGCTCTGCAGGTGGCTTCCTGGGTGAGCCCACTCCTTGTGAGAGGCACTTCTGGAGTTCACGTTCTCTTCAGGCCTGCACCAGCATTCCTCCTTCCTGACATCCACACTCCTGTTAGAAAACCTGGTCATCCAGGAGATAAGGATGCGTGCAAAGATCTCTGATGGAGGTCACAGAGCCTCTATGGCCACCCCAGTATGTGGAGGAGGACCAAGGTGTTTCTTCTCCCTCTTTTGTCAACTGAGAATTCTGACCAGCAGAAACAGAGACTCTCCTAAGGCCCCATTAATGAATGCACTTACACAGCCCTGGGGATGCCAGCCAAGGAAACCATGTGTCATGTATGGCATGGCATGTATGACCAGAGTCACCAAACACCACCTAAACATGGAATTGTTCCACCTCTCTAGGAGAGGCGGAAGTTCAAAGAATTAACTGGAGACTGCAGGGCACAAGAGGCTGGAGGAAGAAAACAGCACTGAGGGGAAAAAGCCATCATCTCTGGAGGGGGAAACATCTCTGCCTGCTCAGAATTGGTCAAGGGAACTTGTCTCTAATCCTCTCCTGAAAGGGATGCTTTAGGTGACCTTTGCATCTCCAATGGCCTTGGACCAGAGCCACGAAGATTCAATTATGTAAATGTTACATAAATGTTAGATAGATAGATAGATAGATAGATAGATAGATAGATAGATAGATAGATAGATAGATAGATAGATAGATAGACAGATCTTATTACTGAAATCTCCCTTTACTGTCCTCTCTGTTGCTACAGACATCAAAACTTGGTAGCCAGTGCCCCGCTCAGCTACAATCCTGAGATTGCTCTCCTGTTGCTTCAATAAAACACATGCTTGGGGAATCTGGAGCGTGTAGGTCTTTATGGAAAGGGATCAGACCCAGAGCATTGCACTGGGAACTGCACTCTTTGTGCATCTGTGCTTGGGCAAGTTCTTCTCTTGGACTCAACCACGCTGATGGTGCTGAAGTGGCTGGAATCAGAAATGCAGCCCAGCCCCTCCCAGCTCCTGTGATCTCTGAGCAGCAGCTGGAATGCAAAGCATTGATTTCCTGCTCACTTCCCAAACACAACACACGCTGATTGCCTGGGCTGCAGAAACTGACAGGCATTGTTAAGCTCAAAATGATCTGTAAGGCCATATGGGCTGGCCTAGAACCACAAAAGCTCCTTCTGCATCAATGTCTCTGCACCAAACGATGAGTTCTCATGCAAAAATACTGCATTCCCCAGAAGTGACACCTTGGAATAAAAACTTTGAGCAGAACCAGTCCCAGTGCTGTATAAGGGCAGGAAATGATTGCGAAAAGAACCTTAGTTGGGAGAAAAAGAAAATGAATAAGCCTCCTCCTCCTCCAAGTAAAGCAAAAAATAACAATAAAAAAGGGAGGGAAAGTCAAGTCCAAAAGTGGCTAAATATTTGAATGCACTGAGGAGATTCTCAAGATCCCTCAAGAGCCTCCCATTGTCAGGCTAAAGCTCCCTCAGCACCTCCTCACTGGCCTTGTGCTGCACCCCTTGCCCAGCTGCCCTGTCCTTCTGTGCTCCTTCTGCCGTCACACACCCGTATGTGATTCTGCCTGCTACAACCTGCTGGCAACTTTATAAATGTTTGTGTTGTTAAAAGAGGAAAGATATTGTTAGGTATGAGGAAAAATTTACAGGATATAATGGACAGGAGCTCCCTATCCCTATGGTGATCAAATTTGCCCTCAATATGAAAGGTTCTTTTGTTTTGAGAAGATGATAATGGAAATGATCCAAGTACAGGCATGAGAGCAAAAGGCACTGAAAGAAAAATTGAAAGAAAATAAAAGGAAGAAGCAAGAGAATAGAGGAAAGAACAGGGGAAAAATCAAAAAATTGGCTGAATTATATAAACGAAAACCAAACAGCACTACAAAGATTGGGACCTGCCAACCTCAAATAAGAAGTCTGTTTGTGGGATTGATGCAAGAGATTGCTATAAGTTAGGATTATCAAATGTTTAGTTCATGGAGATATAAAATGGCTGAGAGATGGCCTTGGAAGGAGAGGTTATCTTTGATAATTTTTAAAAATGGAACCATCACCTGGGGCATTTCCTGGCACATTGGAGACCTGAAGGTCCCAGGTTTCCATCAAGGCTCGGAACCAGGGTGTGTTTCTGCAAGGGAGGGGTTTCAATAAGTTCTGTGAGAACCTTCTTGTAAATTTTCATTGGTGGTCAACTCTGGGCTCTCGTGATCCAAAGTTTGGCTGACCTGAAAACCCTACTCAGGCCAAGGTCTAGGGACCAATCAAGAAATGTGTTTGTGAATAGGAGGAGGAGAAAGTTATTTTGATGCGGAAGACCTGGAGGAATATCTTTAATTTATTTACGACAGCCTAAGACTGACTGTTAGAAACATCTGGAAAATAGCGCCAAGATGGAAAGCCCCAGATGGGATATAAAATATTGTGGGCATCAACGTACAGTGAATTACCACAAAAATGGGGAGGGACCTTCTGACCTTAACACTAATACAGCCCCCCTTCTTTGTTCAACTCCTTGTTTCTCCAAGACATTTATTTTGCATTAATATTTCTCTGCCACTGTGAAACCCTGCAGTGAAACACAGATGGAACATAAATTAAACCAAATGTTTTGATTAATGCAAACCCACAGACCAATATTCCTGAGACTAATTTAAAATTAAGCTGACCCAAGACATTTCCCTGCCTGAGAAGCCTCAAGGTATTTGCCGGCACTTCTGTTAAGTGCTGGACTGGTGATAAGCATCTCATTCTTAACACTTAGAACAATTTTAACCCCCACACTCCAGTTCTAGATTATTTGGGAAAGAATCTTTTCTGGACCTTCTCAACTGATCTCAAGCAGGGACTGAGTTAAGCCCTTGACATTTCTTGTCCTAGGATAAATGTGTTATGTGGTGACGTCACCGGATGCGTACTTCAAACAAAGTTGGGTATATTTTTGATCCTCCATCCTTCATTCTTGTCCTTAAAATGTCAGGATTTCTCCTGTGAGAAGAAATAATCTGTTCTTGAAAGCAGATTGGTGGGATAAACTGTGATTGGTCTCATGTGGTTGTTTCCTAATTAATGGCTTAACTCACAGCTAGCTGATTCGACACTGCCTGAGACACAAGTTTTGTTATCATTCCTTTCTATTCTTAAATTCTCTGATTAAATCCTTCTATTCTTTTAGTATAGTTTTAATATAATATATATCATAAAAATAATAAATCAAGGTTTCTGAAACATGGAGTCAGATCCTTGTCTTTTTCCTCATCCTAAGACCCCCTGTGAACACCATCACATCCATCTTCTGCTGGGATGGTGATGCTTTTTGATTGGTTTAGAGTAGAGACAAACTGCCCCACATAAGTGATAAGTGTTAGAAGATTATTGTAAATAAGGGCATACTCAGTTTGTAGTATAAAAAAGTTAACACCACCCCAAAAGCAAAGATCAAATAACTCCGGACCTGCTGGACAGATCTCAGCAGGTCAGAGAAAAGAACGAATAGATAAGAAAAATAAGTGTGGTAAATAGGGTATGATTCATGCTGATAAAATGGAAACAGTAATTGATACCTACCATTTTAATAACATTTAATAATGTATTTGGGAGAAATAAAAATAGTTAAAAGTTTATTAATGCCAAAAAAAAAAGGAGAGGAGGGGCTCACCCCCTTCTGCAGATGTTTAAAGGACAAGATCTACCATATAATAATTGGGAATAATAAAAATAGAATATAAAGGAAGAGGGAGAGAGAGGGTTCCATCTCCCCTCAAGCAAGATGTTTCAAGGCTACAGGAAAGGCCGGGAAGCAGAGATGCTAAAAATGTGTTGCCTGAAAGAATCAAATTGTTGCAGTATGTGGACGATTTGTTATTAAGTAGGGAGACTGAAGAAGAAACCAGGAGGAGTACTATTGATTTGTTGAATTTTTTGAGAGAGAATGGTTAAAAATATCAGATCCAAAATTACAGTTTGTAGGAGTCAGAAATCAGGTACTTAGTCATTAGGATCAGTAAAGAAAAGAAAAAGCTGGACCCCTGAGAGAGAGTTTCAGAATATTAAATATGGGACCCCAAAAAATCAAAAAAAAGAGAAATAAGACAGTTTTTTAGGTCTTTTGAGCTATTGTAGACAGTAGATTGAAGGATTTAGTGAAAAAGTGAAATTTTTGTATGAAAAAATTGTCTGCCAATCATTTTAAGTGGACTAGGGAAGATGAGAAGAAATTTGAAAAGAGTTAAGAAGTTTATCATAGGCCCGGTACTGAGTCTCCGGATTTGGGAAAACCCTTCAGTTATTTGTAAATACAACTAATCAGACAGCCTATGGGGTGCTGACTAAGACTGGCAGGAAGCCGGAAACCAGTGGGGTATTATTCAAAACTATTAGATCCAGTTAGTAAAGGCTGGCCAACATGTTTACAGGTTTTGTGAAGCGACTGCATTGCTAGTGGAAGAGGCCCGAAAGTAACCTTTTGGGGCAACACGAAGTATACACCCCACAACATTAGGGGAATTTTGGCACAAAAAGCT
>JALJVW010001186.1:0-21863 GCA_024865655.1 Emberiza elegans | reverse complement strand
CCCATCCCAGCCCTGCAGTGTCTCACAGCCTCTGGCACAGCACAGCAATGCTCCACAGCCACCTCTGCAGCCCCTGCCTTAGCCCTGAGGGAATAATGACCCCAGTCCCCACCTGGGAAGGCCCAGGAAGACCAAGGGGTATTTAAGTCTGACCACAAGGCAAGTACACATCTTGACCCTCCCTCCTCTTGCAAATTTCCATCTGAACAACACTGGAATCCAGGGTGGGGTGCTTTCCTGTATCTTATATGTCTTTCTTTCTGTTCTGTGTCTATTTCCTTTTCTTTCTCTGCAAATTTTGATTACCTTTAAAATGGAATGGGCATGAGATTCTGGAAGGAATAAATAAGTTAATGCTTTGAGAAGTGTGTTTATTGATTGAATGTTGTCACCTTTTACAAAGTTTCGATTTTCTAAATTTACCAACAAAATCTGGTCAGTTGTTTTGAGCCCTGAGGAGACAACAACAGCAAATGCTTCTGGAGCAGAGACATTGCTTGGAGAAAACTCTGCCCTGCTTTGCCTGCCTTCTCCAGCCACACTGCTGTCACTGCAGAGACACAAGCAGGTCTCCTGTGTGACTTCACAGCAGACACATTCTGCTGAAGGGAGTGGCTGCAGCACACTGTCCCTTAGCTGTGCCCTTCCCTGAGGTCTTCCCAAGGCCCCCTCCAGGACAATCCTTAACCTGGATTGTGTTCCGTGTCTCTTGCTGCCAATTTCCTCCTCAACAGCCCACCTCAATCACCTGCCTGTTTGGACTGTGCTCTCTAGTGAGCCAGTCCTGCCAGAAAAGCAGCTTTAAACACACCTCTAAGTAGGCACTGATCCAGACAAAGCACATCCATTCCCCTCTGCCCAGGGCCAGTCCCCTGTACATCTGGCAGCCTGCAAAATCCAACATGCCCTCAGGGTCCAACACATTGTTCCAGCCCAAAGCACTAATGCAATTTGTTTTGTTCAATCTGAAGTCATTCCTGCAGATCCTTGGCCTTCAAAGGCCAACGCTGCCACTCTGGAGGGAATCCTGTGACCCCAAGCATTTGATGGTGACCACCCCAAAGCAAGAGGTGGCTCCTTCAGCAGGAGAATGGCAAATGGCAATGTTGTGCCTTTGTGTCCCCAGCCTTCCCCCTGCTAGCAATGGCAGCTACACTCCAGCACAGCCCAGCAGCTTCAGCAGAGGTTATTTGTGTTGCTTAGTGCAGGTCAGGACTCCCAGCCCACCACTCCCAGCACTTTGCAATGACAGCAGGACCTGGACACTGAGGGATGTTGCTGGAGGCAAGCCTGACACAAGCACACACCCTCTTCAAACTTCATGAAACAGAAAAGGAAAAGAGCAGGAAAAGGCTACCTTTGGACGAGTCTCACTCCTGCCTAGAAATGGGCCAATTCTGGGCAGAATACTCCCCCAGTGCTGGCCTCCTTCTTCCTGCTGAGAAACTTCTCCCACAAGAACTTCGGGGAAGCAGCTGAAAGGCAAAAATACACCAGCTAGAGCCTCAGAGATGTGCTTGTTCAGAAAGGCTTTTCTTGAACAAGGGCACTGGGGAATAACATGATCACAGCCACTAGGACAGTCCTGGAAGCCCTGCAAGTTTCCTGCTGAAATACTTAGCATCAGTAAATTAGTAAGACAGAATGGAATACACATACTCCAGCCACATGGCTCTGTCCCATTGCCTTCTCCGTGATTGGATGGGACATGGTTGGGGATTTCTGCTCTCTGGGCATTTGTTTCCTCTTACGTTTCATTGGATTGAGGCAGTGACCTTTCCAGAGAATGGGGAGGAGCTCTCAGAACTGCCTGAACTCCATCCCTGCACAACACTCAGAACTCACAGCAAGGAGATATCGCTGCTGGCTGAGTCCAAGAGATGCAAGAAAACAAAGTTGTACCTAGAGGGAGGTGCACAGGAATGTGTCCAGGTTTTAGTTCTCCCTGTTAATTGTTTTCTCTGTCTGGGCTGACAGAGCCCTCCACAGAAGAAAACAGAGGCATCTCCTTGACAGAGCCTCAGCAGTGGGGCATCTTCAGTCAAGTGAGCTGCAGACAGCAAGGGACCTTTGTGGCCCTGGCTCCAGTGCTGCCTGCAGGGCTGCATCTGTGCCCACACAGGAGCTGGGACAGAACAGCTGCTTTGGAAACTCTTCCAGCTGGGACCAGCCATGGCTCTCAAGGCTTTGGGCAGAGTTTGTGCTTCCCCCCCACATGCCCAGGTGCCCAAGGGCAGGATGGTCAGAGCAGCACAGGTGGGTGCCCAACCTGACAGAAGGAATTCCTGTGGCAAAGGGAAAGGGACAGAACACCTGCTCAGGCCTTCAGCTGTACATTGGTTTCACTTGGCTCCACTGGCACAGCCAGGCAAGACACAACTGAAGCATCCCACAGTGTTCCCTACTGCACCAGGACAGCCCCCAGCAACAGGAGCACAGCACAAAGGGCTGGGCAGGGGCTCTGCAGCTTCACAGCACTGCTGGACAGCAGGGGCAGGGAGAGCAGGGACACCAGGGCACTGCCAGCCTTAACACAGCCCCAGTGGGTACTTACAGGAAAAGACTTCAGCCCTTCCCTGCACAAAAGACGAGGTGTTGGTGTCTTCTTTGGCAATCCAGATGCCATTTCCAAGGGAGGATGTCGCAGCTGAGCGACAATGCCTCAACAAAACTGGAAGAAGCAACAATAGAACTCTGAAAATCCAGAACCCAATTCATGGCAGATTCAAGGCATATACTGGTGCTAAAAATGTTATATTATTTGAAAGCAGCTAAGTGCTTGTTTGGTGTAAGTAGCTAGTATAGTTAGGCCTCTAGTTGGACTTTACTTGAACTCTATGGCTACCTTGTGCAATTCAAAGATGGATCATACTGAAACCTGGAGCTCAAAAGCTGAACATTAATAAGACTTGCAACAGACAAAGCTGTAGCTTCAATATTACTTAAAAATAGCTAGAGTGGGCCTCCTCTTCTTTAGGCTAAAGCACCCCTGCTCTCTCAGCTGCTCCTCACAGCTGAGAGACTCGTGAGAGACTGGAATGTTATGGCTAATGGCTTAAATGTCATTATAAAGGACTTTCTGCCCATTGTGACAAAACTGTAGAAAGAAGCTGCGACCACCCAAGCCCACCCTTCCCTGGAAATGCCTCCTGACTGGAACTTGGCACTGTGAGTTAAGCTGCCTAAGGGAACTTGAGACAAGATCAAGGTGACACTGTTGTCCCATTATCTCAGGGCTGGGGAGAAGTCAACAAGGCTGAGGAGAAAAACCTATCCACAACAAAGCCAAACCCAGCAGCTGTCCTGAAAATCAGCTCTGTCTGCGTTCAGGCTGGGGAAGTCATAGCCACAGACTCTTCTGCTGAGGCCAGGTTTGCACACAAACCTCCCATCAAAGACCTCCACAGTGCCCCCAGACCCATTCCTGAGGCCTTGCACCAGACGACTGCAGGGCATGCAAAGTAACACAACAAATCTGAAAATCCAGAACCCAATTCATGGAAGACTCGAAGGATATACAGGTACTAAAGATTTTGTATTATTTGAAAGTAGCAAGAGACAAGTCAAACTTGCCCCACCCAGGAGGTACCTGGGCAGTCCCACCTTGCCCAAATCTCCATGAATCCATTGGAGTCTTACGTTTTGCCAGACCTCACCACAGAGAAGACCAGAAGAGGATTTAATGGTATGCCAATGGGATCCATGGAATGGTGATATTTTCTACTAAATCTGTCTCTGTCACTCTCTTTCTCCCCCCCCCCAACCCCCATCCCCCTCCCACTTTTCTTTTCTTTCTCTCTTTTCTTCCTCACATTTACTGTTCCATAAAATCCAGACTATTGACTTTGGCATATGGTCTCATTTGCACCTCAATACAGAGGCATCTCCCTAATAATTTTAATAACCAGATGATAAAAACTCACTGAAACTTGAACAGAACTCATTCACCTTTAAGCAGTTTAAACAATTACTATAGGAAAAAATTGTATAGACTAGTATATTTAGAAGATGTTGCATTTCTTCAGTGAAAAAAAAGCACAATCAGTAGACCATTTATTGTTCATCCTCTCAGGTGTACATGGCACTGAACTACTGCGCCAGAAGACTGGCATGATCACATCCTCTATTTCCCTTTGGCATTCTCTTTCAGAGCACAGATGAAACAAAACCAAAAAGTTCAACTTTAGTCGGTCTTTACCTTCAAATGAAATGCAGGACTCCCGAGCAGAGACCGATGTTCTGCACGCTGAGGAACTTTTCGCAGAGGCCAATGCTCTGCACCTTTAGGAATTCTGTGCGCAGACCAACGCTCCGCGAACAATTCCCCTGGCGAATCGCCCGGAGCGGCCGCCTGCAGGAGCCCGGGCTGCGCACACCCAGCCAGGGCCGCGCTCTCGGGCGGCTGAGGCCGCGCCGCCGTCACAGACGCTGAGGGCCCGGGCGCGGTTACCGGGCGGGGATTCTCAAAGGAGATTGGCACTCGAGCGGCTGACTTCAGTTTGGTGCTTCCCGAGAGTCTTTCTGTAAGCAATGAAAGGTTAAAATGTGGGGATAAAGGCACCTGTGTCAGGTCTATCCATTGCTCTTTGTAGCACTAGCATTCTACCCTGGCTGGAACAGCAGGAGGGGCTGAGGGAGCTGGGAAGGGCTCAGCCTGGAGAAAAGGAGGCTCAGGCGGGACCTTCTGGCTCTGCACAACTCCCTGCCAGGAGGGGACAAGAGGCTGCTGCAAGTTCAGGCAGCGCCGGGCCATGGGTTCCCCTGTCCTCCTCCGCTCCGCCTCTTCCTCCCCTCCTCCTCCTCCTCCCCGCTCCCGGAGCCCTCGCAGCCCGCGGGAGGGGCGGGCATGGAGCCGGGACAGGTCGGAACGCAGAGAGGGCTGGGGGGATGCCAGGGTGTGGGAGTGACTGGGCTGTACTGGGATCATCCTGGGAGCAGCTCCTGGGGACTGAGTTCTACTGGGATCATCCTGGATCATCCTGGCAGGAGGAGGAGCAGCGCGATGGCTCCAGCGCTGGGGCTGGGGGCGCTCCTGGGGGGCCAGGGGGGAGTGGGACCCCCGGCCCCGGGACCCTGAACCGCCCCTGCCGGCACCGGGACCCCCCTGCTCCCCTTATCCTGAATCCCTCATTCCCGGACATCAGGGCTGCCTGCTCCCCTTTTCCCGGCCATCCCATGGCTCCCAGCCTCCAGACTGGCCATGGGCTTGACCCTGGGACACCCTGGAATGCCTTGGTCCCCCATTCCTGCCTTTCCCAGCCCCCAGCCCCAGCTTTGTGCACAACCAGAGACCCCCTGAACTCCTCGTTCTCGGACATCCCGGGTGTCCCCACCCTGGTCCCCCCTTTTTGGGAAACCCTGGACTCCCCTTTCCTGGGCTCAAGGACCCCCTGGAACTCCCTTCTACCTCTCCCAGTCCCTGCCCCCCCCACTTCCGTGACCCTGAGACCCCCCTGCACCCCCATTCCTGAGAACCCAGATGCCCTTTTACCCCTTTGCCCGGCACTGAGACCCCCCTGCACCCCCTTATCCGGCACCACCTCAACCTTTTCCCAGCCCCCACCTCTCCCAGCCCCCAGCCCCACCCTTTTCCCTGACCTGGGACCCCTGGGCTCCCCATTCCTGCATTTCCCAGCCCCCAGCCCCTCCTTTTTTCACACTGAGGACTCCTGGCACCCCCTTTCCTGGGCACAGGATTCCCTGTACACCCATCCCAGCTTTCCCAGTGCCTGCACCCCCTTGGCTCTGAGCCCCTGAACCTCCTTCCCAGCTCTGCCAGCCCTTCAAGTCCCCCTTTTCTTGGCCTGTTGAGCCCCTGGATCCCCAAACTCTCCCTTTCAGCCCCCAGCTCCCCCAAATCTCCGTGTCCCCCCAGTTCTGCACTCCCTGCAGTGCCTGGAAGTGGCGCTGTTGGAGCCCAGCCTGGGGGAGTCCAGTCTTGATTGTGGGGGGGGATCAGGTCACTGGATCCCCTGGGAGCCACTGGGATATTGGGATGGAGCCGCCAGGGATAGGGATGGGGATAGCCAGAGCTGGGATATTGGGATAGCCAGGGCTGGGATACTGGGATAGCCAGGGCTGGGATATTGGGATAGCCAGGGCCAGGATATTGGGATAGCCAGGGCCAGGATATTGGGATAGCCAGGGCTGGGATATTGGGATAGCCAGGGCTGGGATATTGGGATAGCCAGGGCTGGGATATTGGGATAGCCAGGGCTGGGATATTGGGATAGCCAGGGCTGGGATGTTGGGATAGCCAGGGCTGGGATATTGGGATAGCCAGGGCTGGGATATTGGGATAGCCAGGGCTGGGATATTGGGATAGCCAGGGCTGGGACATTGGGATAGCCAGGGCTGGGATATTGGGATAGCCAGGGCTGGGATATTGGGATAGCCAGGGCTGGGATATTGGGATTGCCAGCCCTGGCTCAAGGACAGGACCCGGCCCGTGGCCGACAGTGCCCTGGAGATGGGGCCGGTACAACCAGAGTGGGGGGACTGGGGGGAGCCGGGGCTGGGCTGGGATCTGTGGGAATGCAGGACTCTGAGGAGCTGGGATGGGATCTCTGGGGATGGAGGGGATCTGTGGGGCTGGAATGGGAATCCAGGGGGCTACAAGGGGCTCTGTGGGGCTGGGACACGACTCCCTGGGTCCATTCTCTCCTTGTTCCCAGGTCTCCACATGCTGCAGGTGGTTTCCAGCTGTGCCCTCCTGTCCCACGGAATGTCCATGGATCCCACGGGTGCGGCTACAAGGGCTGGGATTTCACCTCCTTCCAGCTGGGACCCAGGAGCTTTGCAGGGTCCGACGGGGCCACCTGGATCAGCCAGAGGTGCTGGGAATCCAAAGGGATCATGGTGGAGCAGATGAAACATTACCTGGGACACACCTGTGTGGAAGAGCTCCCAAAATACATCAGATATGGTTGGGAGGCTCTGGGGCACAAAGGTGGGTGTGGGAGGAGGAGGGGAGTTCCTGTGGGACTGTGGGATTTAGGAATGGGAGACTTGGGAATGCAGGAATTCCCATGGAATTCCCATGGCCAGATCTCACTCTCATCCCAGTCAGGTGAGAATTCCATGGATGGATCTCCCCCCAAGCCATTGCCATGGGAATTCCATGGGCAAATGATTTGAATTGATGACCAATGCAATGTCAGCAGTGCAATGAGACGTAATCCCTGCTGGGATTCCATGGGACATGGATGCCAACCCTTTGCCCAGGCCGGCTCTGCTATGCCCGTGGCAGCACCAGGGGAGTGCCCTGTCCCTGCCCTGAGCCCAGCACGAGCCTTTCCTTGGCTGTTCTGTGCCCTGTCCCTGCCCCGAGCCCAGCACGAGCCTTTCCTTGGCTGTTCTGTGCCCTGTCCCTGACCTGAGCCCAGCATGAACCTTTCCTTGGCTGTTCTGTGCCCTGTCCCTGACCTGAGCCCTGCACGAGCCTTTCCTTGGCTGTTCTGTGCCCTGTCCCTGCCCTGGGCCCAGCACGAGCCTTTCCTTGGCTGTTCTGTGTGTCCTGCTGCCCAGGCAGGGCAGGAGGGCTGTTCTGCCCTGTCCCTGCCCCTGAGCCTCCTTTCCTTGGCTGTTCCTGTTCCTGTCCCTGCCCAAAAGCCAGCACTGGGGCCTCCTGGGAATGTTCCAGAGCAAAGCTCAAAGCAAACAACAGCTCCTGGGGGGATTCTGCCCCAGGCCTGTGCTGGGAGCCCAAAGGAACAGCCCAAAGTGCTGGAGCTCAGTGTCCCTCTGGCCAGGCCTGTTCCTGGGGCCTGCCCTGTCCCTGTCCCCTGGAACTTGAGCTGTGCTGGAGCTCCCCTCAGCTGTCCCTGTGAGCCTGTCCTTGAGCTGTCCCCTGCCCCTGTCCCCTGTCCTTGAGCTGTCCCATGTCCCTGTCCCCTGTCCCCTGTCCCGTGGCTCTGTGGGGTCAGAGGTAGCAGCAGGACCCAGGGCAGCCCTGGGGGAGAACAGCCCTGAGCCCAGCTGGGCCAGCTCCCCCAGTTCCCCCCAGGTCACTCCCAGCATGGGCCCCGTGGCTCCCAGTCCCAGTATGGTCCCAGTCCCTCCCAGTACGGTGCCATTTGCCCCCAGTATGGTTCCAGTTACTCCCAGTACGATCCCAGTCACTCTCAGATACTCCCAGTATTATTCCAGTAGCTTCCTTTAGGGTTGCTCTGTGATCCCAGTCACTCCCAGTCTCTCCCAGTATATCCCAGTTTCCCTCGGTGTTCTTCCACACACTCCCAGTTGCTCCCAGTAGCTTCCACCATGATCCCAGTTGCTCACAGTGACTCCCAGTCACCTCCAGCATGATTCCAGTCACTCCCTGTATATCCCAGTTGCCCCAGCATGGTCCCAGCTGTTCTCAGCCTGCTCCTGGTCACTTCCAGTATGATCCCAGTATGACCCCAGTCACCCTCAGTGTGGTGCCAGTTGCTCCCAGTATGATCCCAGTTGTCCCCAGCATGATCCCATTTCCTCCCAGTGTGATCCCAGTTGCCTCTAGCACAGACCCAGTCACTCCCAGTATGATCCTACTCTGATGCCATGATGATCCCAGTTGCTCCTAGCATGGTCCTAGCTGCTCCCAGTTCCTCCCAGTCTGATCCCAGTTGTTCTCAGTTGCCCCTAGCACAGACCCAGTCATTCCAAGTGTGATCCCAGTCTCCCCCAGCATGGTCCCAGTCAAACCAGTCACCCCCAGTATGGTTACAGACACTGCCAGTATATCCCAGTTTCCCTCAGCATACTCAGAGTCATTCCCAGTCACACCCAGCTATCCCAGTACAGTTCCAGTTTCCACCAGTATGATCCCAGTCACTCCCAGTATATCCCAGTAGCTGCCACTATGATCCCTGTTGCCCCAGTTCTGGTCCTGCTGGGTCCCAGTGTGCTCTGATCCTGCTCCCAGTGGGTCCCATTCCTGGGCATGGTGTATCCCAGTGTATCCCATTGTGTCCTGGTCTGTCCCGGTGTATCCTGGTTTATCTCAGTGTCTCCTGGTGTATCCTGGTGTGTCTCGGTATATCCCAGTGAATTCCGGTGTGTCCCAGTGTCCCAGTCCATCCCAGCATGTCCCAGTCCATCCCATCCATCCCAGCACGTCCTGGTCCATCCCAGCCTGTCCCAGTCCATCCCAGCCTGTCCCAGTCCATCCCAGTTCATCCCAGTCCATCCCAGTCCATCCCAGCCCAGTCCCAGTCCATCCCAGCGTGTCCCAGTCCATCCCAGCCTGTCCCAGTCCATCCCAGCCTGTCCCAGTCCATCCCAGTGTGTCCCAGTCCATCCCAGTGCCCCGTTTCCCCTCCTCCTGCCCCCCGGAGCTGCTGCTGGACGCCCCAGGTGCTGCCGGGCTCTAATTTCCGTGCTGGGCTCCATCTGCCAGGGCTGGGGCTCGGCCTCCCCTATCGGGGAAGGTGAGGGGGGTCCGGGGTCGTGTCCCCTCCCAGAAAGGGTTCCCCATGTCCCCCCCCCCCAGTTTTGCTCCCCTGAGTCCCCCCCCAGCTCCCTCTGCCCAGAGGGCCCTCCCGACCCAGCTCCTGCTCCCCTTTCCCATTCCTGGGCCCTGGGACCCCTTGAATCCCCATTCCTGGGCACTGGGACCCCTTGAATCCCATTCCTGGGCACTGGGACCCCCCTGAATCCCCTTCCCCAGTTCCAGGGCCCCCTGGGACCCCTTATCCTGCCCTGGGACCCCCCCCTGCACCCCCCTTTCCTGCAATCTCCTCCTCTGCCCCCTCTGCCCCTGGATCCCCCCCCATTTCCATGAGCCCAGGGACCCCTGGACCCCCATTCCCGGCCAGCCCGGGGCACCTCACCCCCAGCCTCCCTGTGCTGGGAAACCCGGCCTGGGCACGGGGCTCTGCGGCTGCTCTGGGATTTGGGATCCCCCAAAGGAAAGGGAGGGAACAGGAGAGAGAGAGAGAGAAGGGGATCGGCACTCAGGGATCGCAGTCCCAGCTCCCAGTGCTGCTCCGCCGGGGGTGGGACCCGCAGCCACAGGAAAAATGGATCCAGGATCCCGGTGCTGGCCCCACTTTGGGCCAAACCCGGCGGGTTCCGGGCACAGTTGGAGCGCAGGGCCCGGGAGCTCAGCACAGCCCAGCCCGGGGGTCCCACAGTGGTGGCTGAGAAGGGTCCCAGGGGACCCCAGGATGGGATCCAGGGGAATTCCCTGGTATTCCCCCTTCCCTCCCCCTGCGCTGTTTCCTCCTTTCCCAGTTTCCCCTCGCTCCCAGTATGAGCCCAGTCACTCCCAGTATGAGCCTGGTCCTTTCCCCTCACTCCCTGCTTGATCCCTGTTGCTCCCAGTATGAGCCCAGTCCCTTCCAGTCATTCCCTGTGATGATGCAATTTGCCCCCAGCAAGGTCCCAGTTGCTCCCAGTTCCTCCCACTTTCATCCAGTGTGTTCCCAGTTGTCCCTAGCAGCTGCCCCAGTAACTCCCAGTACGATCCCAGGATGAGTCTAGTATGATCCCAGTCTCTCACATCAGGGCCCCAGTCACTCCCACTTGCCCCCAGGATGGCCCCAGTTTCCCCCAGCACATTCCCAGTCACTCCCACTCTGGTCCCAGTCACCACCCATGTGGTCTGAGACCCTCCCAGTATATCCCAGTTGCCCTGAACATTCTGGCAGTCATTCCCAGGCACTCCCAGTTACCTCAGCGTGGTTCACTTGCCCCCAGTTTTATCCCAATCAAAGATTTAATCATTCTCAATATATCCCAGTTGTTACCAGTATGCATCCTATCATTCCCAGTTGCTCCCAGTTCCTCCCAGTGTGTGCATCTGCCTGGCTCCCAGCATGGGCCTGGTAGCTCCCAGGAACCCCAGTCAGAGTCCAGTCACACCCACTCTAGTCCCAGTATGATTGTAGCCATTCCCAGTCTAATCCCAGTCATCTCCCAGTATGATGCCAGTGCCCCCCAGTGTGATCCCAGTTGCTCCCTGTCAATGCCAGCATGACCCCAGTAGCCTCCAGTCTGATCCCAGTGACTCCCAGTCTTTCCCAGAATATCCCAGGGAATGCTCCCAGTCAATCCCACTTTTCCCAGTTGCTTTCAGCACAATTCCAGTTGCTCACAGCCACTCCCAGTCAATCCCAGCATGATTCCAGTCACCCTCAGTGTGATCCCAGTCTAACCCAGCATGGACCCAGCTGCTCTCACTGTGATCCCAGTATGATCCCAGTTGTCCCTAGAATAGTCCCAGTCCCTCCCAGCATGGTCCCACTCACTCCCAGTTGTCCCCAGCATGATCCCAGCTGTTCCCAGTGTGTTTCCAGTCCCCAGGACTATGGTTACAGACACTCCCAGTTTATCCCAGTTGCCCCAGTAAGGCTTTTTTGTACCTGAAATGATCTCAATCTTCTCCAATTACTCCCAGTTGCCTCCAGCATGATCCCACTTTCTGTCAGTTGCCCAAAGTATAGTCCCAGTTGTTTCCAGTATGATCCCAGCTGGATCCCAGTTACTCTGGTCTCAGTCTCCTCAGCATGGTTCCAGGGACCTTCCAGCTGATCCCAGTTGTTCCCAATGGCTCCACATTTTCCTCCCAACATGGGCCCAGTAGCTCCCAGTGATTCCCAGTCAGGATCCATTCACACCCCCAGCCATCCCAGTGGCTCCCTCCCAGGATGATCCCAGGGACTCCCGGAACAATCCCAGTCCCATTCCTATGATCCACTTGCTCCCAGTCACCCCCAGTATGGTTCCAGTCACCCCCAGTCCCCTGAGATCCCCAGTCACCCCAGATCCTCCCAGTGTTGGTTCCAGTCATGCCCAAGGACTCCCTGTCACTCCCAGTCTGGGCCCAGTCCCTGCCATTCCCAGATACTCCAAATATGGTTTCAGTCCCTGTCCCAGTATGATCCCAGTCAGTTCCAGGCTGGGGTGGTACAGATCCCAGGGCAGCCCTGAGGGAGAACAACCCAGAGACTGCTGGGTTCCAGTTGTTCCCAGTTTCCCAGGTCACTCCCAGCATGGGCCCTGGACATGTGAGTCACCCCCCAGGATGGTCCCAGTCACTTCAGTTACTTCAGTATGGGCCCCCTGTATCATCCAGTCACTCCCCAGCATGATCCAGGATGATCCCAGGTGTTTCTCATTCACCCCTACTATAGTTCCAGGCACTCCCAGGATGGTTCCAGTCCTTCCCAGTATGATTCCAGTATGATCCCAGTCACTCTCAGTACAGGCCATCAACCCCAGATATGGTCCCAGTCACTCCAGTCACTCCCAGTAGGATTCCAGTCACTCCCAGATACTCCCAGTATTATTCCAGTAACTTTCTTTATGGTTCTTTTGTGATTCAGTCACTCCTGTTCTCTCCCAGTAAATCCCAGTTGTCCTAAATGTGTTTCCACTCACTTTTGTATGATTCCATTTGCTCATAGCCACTCCCAGTCACCTCCAGCATGATTCCAGTCACTTCCTGTATATCCCAGATGCTAACATGGTCCCAATTGCCCTCAGCCTGCTCCCAGTCACTCCACTGATGAATCTGGAAGGATCCCAGTCACCCTCAATGTGGTGCCAGTTGCTCCCACCAGAACCCATTTGTCCCAAGATAGTTCCATTTCCTCCCAGTGTGATCCCATAAATGTTTGTGACTCCCGGCACAGACCCAGTCCCTCCCAGTATGATCCTACTCTGGTGCCATGATGATCCCAAAATGCTCCCCTTCCATGGTCCTGATTTGCTCCCAGTTGCTCCAGCTTCGTCCCTTTGCTTATTTCCTCAGTCTGATTGGATTAGTTCTCCCAGTGGCCCTGGACTATGTTTTGGAATGGGAGGTTATTTAGGAATTATTCTTGGATTATCTGACAGTCTGTTGGGACCTGGAGACATGCTTTTGTGAAACACACATGGTAAAGACCAAAACATTCAAACTTTTCTTTTTGGTCGCTGGGAAGTGCTGGGTTTCAGTTTGCATTCATATGGGGTGGGCTGGGCTGGTCCCAGCTGCCCCAGTCTTACTGCAGGCTGGGCTTCTTTTCTGTTTTCTGGGTTGCCTAAAGAAATTTTGGCTTCTCTCTCCATGGGAATAGGTTTGGCCGGGCTGGGCTTCAGCAAATGCCAGGCAGGGAGACAGGGGGAGGCAAATGCTTCAGCCAGAGCAGGGCTGGCTGTGGCTGTGAAAGGTCTTGCTGTCAGGCTGCTGCTTCTATTGCTTAGCATGGCTGAGACCAGAGACTTCCAAGCTGGTGTAGAAAACAGCAAACTTGCTATAAAGCTGATCTGAACACAACTGAGCCACAGCTTTCTGTTACCCCCCTATGGGTGGGTAAGCTTCAGGCATGAAGTTAACTTTTCAGTACCATTCTTCTTTTGAGTGAGAATTTCCTTGTTGCAAATATATTAAAAACAACATGAAGACATTCAAGTTAATAAAGAAGCAGGTAAAAAAGTCCCAGATGGGAGGGTGAGAAGATGCTTTGTTTTTAGAGCTGAAAATTCCTCTTGTAAACTATAAAAAAATCTGGGGTCCCCCATAACACATAAAACTATAAAAATGAAAGTGTTTGAATTGATATTAGGTAAAATTCTATGTTCAAGTAAGCAGATGTTGAAATAGCTGTAATCTCATGAGAAGTTTGTGATTTTGTGAAAAGGCGTAGTCTTGTGCTTCTAAAATGAAGATCTCTGCTCCCAGAGATGAAGATGATTTTAGAGATAGATAATGAGAACTTTTGCCTTTGAACAGCTCATCTTTAAAACAATACCCCATAAATCAACATAGCCCCATCTCCCTTGTCTGTGGGAAGGCTTGTAGAAATAAGAAAAGATTTTACATAGCAAGGTTCCCTGGCGATTGTTATTCATGACAAAATTGAGAACCATGAGCAAACTGTTTTTCCTTTTGTTTTAGAAAAGTCTCCATAACTTTAACAAGAGGGGGTTCTCTCCCTAAGTGAACTAAAACAAGACTATTTTAGAGGTAGTAAACTTTACTAGAAATCTTAAGTTTAGTTTCTTGACATTGTCAGTGAGAAAAGAAAAAGTTGTGGGGAGAACCCTTCTAAAAAGTTTGCTTTGATTCTTATTACCTGAAGTTTTCCTTTTGGTTACTATTAATAAAATTTTTCTTTATACCCTTTTAAAGTTTTGAGCCTGCTTTACCTTTCTCCTAATCCTATCTCTCACAACAAAAATAAATGTATTAGTAATTAACCAACACCAAACCCACCACATTCTTTGTGCATTAGCCAAAAAAATCTCAAATTAAAAGAGATCTTAAATTAACAAACCAAAACCATGAACACCCTAGCACAGACCCAGTCACTCCCAGTATGATCCCAGTATGAATCCACTGTGATCCCAGTCTTCCCCAGCACAGTCCCAGTCAATCCCAGTTGCCCCCAATGTAGACTCAGTGACTCCAGTCGCTCTCAGTGTGTTCCCAGTCACCCCCAGTATGATTACAGTCACTCCCAGTATATCCCAGTTGGTCCCACTAAGATCCCTGTTGTCCCAGTTCTGGCCCTGCTGAGTCCCAGTGTGCTCTGATCCTGCTCCCAGTGGGTCCCAGTGCTGGGCAATGTATCCCAGGTATCCCAGTGTGTCCCAGTGTGACCATGTCCCAGGTCAGAGCATCCCAGTGTGTTCCAGCCTGTCCCAGTATTGCTGGAAAGGTCCCAGTGTATCCTGGTATCCATATCCCAGTGACCCGGTGTGTGCCAGTGCACCAGTGATGCCAGTTCCCTGGTACCCAGTTAATCCTGGTGTATCCCAGTCCCAGTCCATCCCAGTGTCACAGTCCGTCCAGGTCCCTTCCCTTCACTGGGGTGACTGGGATCATACTGGTGGAAAGCCAACCTGTATCCCCAAGTGGATATGGGAATGACTGTGGGTGTGCTGATCAACTGGGATATACTGGAGTCTGTGGTACTGTATGACTGGGAACACCAGAGAGTCCCAGTGGGTCCAAGGACACCGTGGTGACACTGGTGGAACCTCATGTTGTAACCAAGGGATCATTCACCTGTCCCATGGAACCAGCCTGTCACAGTCATGGAACCCTAGTCCCTTCCCTTCACTGGGGTGACTGGGATCCATGGAGGTGGGAAGTGAACCTCGTGTCACCAAGGCATTATGGATGTGGGACACATGGGAATGACTGGGTCCCAGGGAGGGAACATGGAATGGGATATACTGGGATGTCTGCAAATACTGGGGGTGACTGAACAGCTGAGAGTCCCAGAGGGTCCAAGGACACCGTGGTGACACTATGGAACCTCATGGAACCAAGGGATCATTGGGCACCACTGCCCATGGAATTAAAAGCCAATGGTGACACCATGGCTTAAATTTTTGGAAATTTTCCCGAGACCATTAGGACAAGTGGCTCTGGTTTCAGGGCACCTGATGGAAAACATGGGGACCAGGCCCTTCAGACCTCCCTATGTCACCAAGAACTGTCCTACTTCTCCAGGGACACATGGAAGAGGGACCATTGGGTCCCATGGAACTGAGGGAAGATGGAACAGGGTCTCCAAGACAAAATCTGCCATTCCAGACAGGTCTGGCTGATGTTGGCCCTCAAGGACTCTCACCTGCCTTCCAAACACTGAGGCTCTGTGCTTTCCTTCCTATGGAAAAGAACTGTCCTTCTCAGCCAAGGTACCCCCATCTGCCAGAATTAGGATTCAACTCCAGAATTGCCTGTTGTGACAGACTGGAAGAGATTGTTGGCTCTAAACATTTTTATGTGTGTGGGGAGGAAGGGGCAAATCCAGCCTTGCCCTGCCCTGTAACCCCAGCCCTGCCCCTGCCCTGGAACCCCAATCCCCCAGAGCCTCTATTATCCCAGCCCAGCAGTGTGCCAGTCCCTAACAAAGCACAGGCAATGCTCCACAGCCACCTCTGCAGCCCCCAGCCCAGCTCCTGAGGGACCAATGAGCCCAAGTCCCACCTGGGAAGGGCCCAGGAAGACCAAGGGGTATTGAAGACCACAAGGCAAGCACACATCTTGACCCTGAAAAATTGGAACTTTCTATCTGAACACTGCTGGAATCCAGGGTTGGTAAGTGTGTGTGCCCCTGTATCTTTTTGTCTTTCTCTTTTCTAATTCAGACATCTTCTTGCAAATTTTTTGCAAACATACATTAACTTAAAATTGAACAGGTTAGAGTTTGCAAAGTTGAATGGGTTAAAAAAGTCAATGCTTTGAGAAGTGTTTTTGTTGATTGAATGTCATTTTAAACCTTTGCCAAAGTTTCTCTGATTTTCCTAAAGTTCCCAGTAAAGGCTGTTTTGTTGTTTTGAGCTCCCCATACAGAATCTCTTGTTGGTATTTCTTCGATGCAGCATCCAACTCAGAGTACAGAAACAACTGTAATTCCTTTTAAATGTCTCCTTGAGAGAGCCCAAAACCCTTGGGGATGGGGGTCAGGGCTTGTCTGTCCTGCTTTGCACAGGTCAGGCAGGGCATTCCCAGCCATTCCAGATATGGATACCATTGCCCAGCTGGAGCCATTGGTGCCTCTGAGTTGTGCTGCCCCAGCCCCAGGGGAGCTCTCCTTGTCTGCCCATTCCCCACGGTCTCTGGGCAGGGATGGCCTCAGTGGGGGCTGCTGACATCCTCAGCAACTTGGAGGCTGCTGCTAAATTTTCCTGCTGCAGAGGCTTGTTCAGCCTTCAGCTCTTCAGTGCAGGAATTCAGTGTCCCAGGGCTCATTAACATTCAGAACACCTTAACAAGCCAAGCCTCTGGGAATAATTTGATTTCAATTTTCAAATCATTTGTGATTAATTAGGTAGATCCTCAGTAGTGTATTCAAACTGAATATATGATATTTAAAAAGACAGTGAGGAGATTTTTAGGTCCTGTTTAGTTTTTTTTTCCTGTTGATTTATTGATATGTGCAATCTCCAATTGACACTGAATCCAAGTACCTCCTCATGCAGTTTGAATAGGTATGAAAATCAAGACCCTTCATGGCTGACAAACAATCAGACTCTGTCCCTACCCCCCACCCCACCATTTCCCCCCCCATCCAAGCCTGGCACTCAGAGCAGCCTTGTGCAAATCTGAGCTCCCTCCAGCCCAGGCTGCACCTGCATGGGCAATCAGCCCTGGCTCCAACTCCCACCTGCTTTCCTTGGGGAAGGAGCTGCCTGAGACACAGAGGATGTTCATTTCTGTCAGCCAACAAAGCCAAGGGAAGGTTGGTTCCATCAAATGCAAAAGTCATTCCTCTGCTGGATATTAAATCCACTTTCCACAGCAGACAGCCTCAGAGCAATGGAAAACACCTTCTGTGCCCAGCACAGATCCCAAGGCATCCCAAACCCTCCCTGCCCTGATTCTGCTCAGATTTGCACCTTTCACACAAAGTCACACACTGAAGTCAGGAGCTCCCTCCATGCCCAGAGGAGGAAAAGAGGGAAAGGGATGAAGAGCTCTCCTGGCAGAGCCAAGGTCCAAGTGCAGCCCCTGCAGTGGGAGCCACAGCTCATCAGGTTTGTGTCCTTTGGGCTCAGGGACTGGTGACACTCAGAGGCACAGAAAGGTTTCTTGCCAACAAACACAAGTTGAACATTTGAACAGTTTAATGACCATCACAGCTCTTCCCTCAGCTCTCTGGGATGTCCCAGCTGCATCAGACATGTCCTCCATCCCCAGAGATTTCTGTACAGGAGCAATTTTAGCCAAAAGAAAAGGCAATTCTGTGAGATATCAACACAATTAAGATGTTGACTAATATGATATTTATTTGAGCTTCAGAAAGATTGGGCAATTCCCTGAAGCTCAAAGCATGAAACCAGTCAGCTGAAGGGCACTTTGTGTCACTATAGGACACGAAAGAACACAAACTCACACCGCTGTTCTCAAGGTGAAGGAAAAAGGGAAGTTTATTTTCTGACTCCAACATTTATAGTTTTCCAAAAGTGACAGTGGATTGGAGGGTGACAATGCCACCTCTCCAAATGACACTGGTCAAACCAACAGTCCATCAACTCTCTCCTCCTCCATAAAGGAATGCAAAACAATGAGTTATTTACAGAAAGTGTGTGAGAAAGTCCACTACAACAACATCAACATCAGAAGGCTTAGAAAATCTTAAAAACCAGGGTGACCCCAGAGTGCCTCCAATGTGCCACCAATGCCACCAACGTGCCACCAATGTGCAACCAGAGTGCCCCAAAGTGCCTCCAGTGTGCCACCAATGTGCCACCACTGTTCATGGCTGTGGTTCCTGTTCCACCACTGTTCCACCTTTTCCATGGTTACTCCACTGCTGCTCAAAAGCTGCTCCAGTGCTGCTCTGGGGATGTTCCAGCACAGTTCCTGCTTGTCCAACAGAGATCAACCACTGCTGCCACACCACTGGTCACTGCCAGCACTGCTCATCTCCTGCTGTTCCAGAGCTCTGTCTTGGGACCTCCCCTGCTCCCACTTTGTTCCACGGCTGCTGCTTCTGTTGAACACTGCTGCCACAGCTGCAGTGTCACAGAGACGGGAACGTTTGGGCAGCAACCACTGTGGTGTCACAGAGACCAGGACAACAGGACTGCCACAGCTGTGGTGTCACAGAGAGGGAACACTTGGGCTGCCACAGCTGTGGTGTCACAGAGAGATCACATGGAGCCACAGCTGTGGTGTCACAGAGAGATGAACAATGGGACTGCCACAGCCTGTGGTGTCACAGAGGGGAACACTGGGGCTGCCACAGCTGCTGTCACAGAGACCAGGACAATGGGACTGCCATAGCTGTGGTGTCACAGTGGCTTCCAGGGCTGTGGGGTCACAGAGACCAGGGGAATGTTTGGGCTGGCCCTGCAATGCTGTCATAGACAGGAGAACGCTGGGGGTGCCACCTCTGTGGTGTCACATAAAGAGCAACACAGGGTTGCAATCACTTTGGTGTCATTAGACAATGGGACATTGGTATTGCCACTGCTGTCATGTCACAGAGAGGGGAACACTGAAGTTGCCACCACTGTGGTGTCACTGACAGGGGAACACTGGGGCTGCAAATGTTGAGGTGTCACAGAGGGGAATGTTGGAACTGCCACTGCAGTGCTGTCATACACAGTAGAACTTTGGACAGCCACCCCTGCAGTGTCATAGAGAGGGGAACTTTGGGGCTTCCACTGCTGTGGTGCCACAGACAGGGGACACTGGGGCTGCCACAGCAATGGTGTCACTGACAGAACTTTTTTGGGCTGCCACCACTGTGGTGTCACAGACAGGGGAACATTGGGGCTGCCACCACTGGGGAATGTTGGGGCTGCTACTTCTGTGTTTTCACAGACAGGGAACATTGGGGTGTCAGAGAGAGAGGGACGCTGGGGCTGCCACCGCTGGGGTTTCACAGACAGGGACCTGGGGCTTCCACAGCTGCCATGTCACAAGCAGGGAAAGTTGAGGTTGTGACCACTGTGGTGTCACAGCCAGTGGGACACAGGAGCTGCCACTGCTGCAGTGTCACAGAGAGGGAATGTTGGGGCTGCTATTTCTGTGTTTTCATAGACAGGGGAACGTTGGGGCTGCCACTGATGTGGTGTCAGAGAGATTGGAACATTGGGGTTCCCACCATTGTTTCTCTCATAGAGGGGAATCTTTGGTTTGCCACTGTGTTGGTGTCAGACAGAGGGGAACGCTGGGGTGCCACCTCTGGTGTCACAGAGAGGGGGGACTAGGGGTGACACAGCTGTGTTGTCACAGAGAGGAGGGGTGGGATTGCCACCACTGTGGTGTCACAGAGAGGGACAAGTCAGGATTGCCACCACTGTGGTGTCACACAGAGGGAATGTTCAGGATTGCCACCCTGTGTGTGACAGAGAGGGAAAGTCAAGATTGCTGTGGTGTCAGCAAAAGGGAATTTTGGGCTGCTGCTACAGTGTGGTGTCATAGAGAGGAGAACATTGGGCAGCCACTGCTGTGGTCTCACAGAGAGGGACATGGGGCTGCCACCATTGTGGTGTCACAGAGTGGGGAACATTGTGGCTGCCACTGCTGTGGTGTCACAGAGAGGGAACACTGCCAAACCCCCCTGGTGCTGTGCCCACCCAGTGCTGCTCCACTGGGGCACTGACACTGTGACACTGGGGACCTCCTGGGGACATGGTGACACTGGGGCCACCTGGGGACACTGGGACTCATGGGGCATTGTGTGATACCACAGGGCCTCCTGGGGGACACGGTGACACTGCAGGGACTCATGGCATCACAGGGGCTCTGGACATTCCAGGTTCTTTGGGAATCCAGAGGCCCCTTTGGGGCCATGGGCCCTCATGGAACCAAGAGGAGACTGCCAACCTGTGGGGCTCCATGGAACCATCCACTGTGATCCCTCAGGGCCTCATGGTTCCCAGGAACCATTGTGACACTGCAGGACTAAATGGCCCCAAGAGGACACTGTGACACTGTGGAGTTCATGGAACTGAGGGGATGCTGTGACACTCTGGTGCCTGAAGATGTTCAGGGGCCGTTGTGACCCTGTGGCTTGTGGAAACAAGGGGACACTGTGACACTGTGGGGTCTCAGGGAATCCAGAGGCCCTTGTGACTCATGTGAGGCCAGTTGGAACCAAGGATCCATTGGGATACCTCAGGGCCTTGTGGTGTCCAGGGGCCCTTGTGACATGTGGGGCCTCCATGGGACCCTCAGGGGCTGGGATTCTGTGGGGGACTCCCATGGAACCAAGGGGCCCTGGGATTCTGGGGGCCTCATGGAGCCAAAGGGGCCCCAGATTCTGTGGGGCCTCATGGAGCCAAAGGGGCCCTGGTGACACGATGGCCACCAGCCCTGTCCAGCCCTGTCTCCTGGCCCGTGCCAGGAGTGGCCCTCCTGTCCCCAGCCCTTGGGGCTGCTTTGGCTGGTGGTACAAGCAGGGCTGCTTGTCTCCCAGAAGCAGCAGCTGCTCTGTGCAGCCACTGATGTTGGCCCCGAGCTGAGGAATCCAGGGCCAAGGAAAGGGGAATCACTTTGTGAAGATTCCCAAGAGGTTTCAATCTCAGAGAGGGGTGCAGGGACAAGTGACAGCAAATGCAGGGTTTACAACAGCTTCAGTACAGGGCAGGGAACATGGGAGGATACAAACCAGGACCAATGGCAGAAACCTGGGGAGGAGCACAGGGCAGGGCACACATTATGGCACCCAATGGGGAATAACAGGGAGGAGAGTGCACTGAGCACACAATGGGTATTCGAGGGATACAAGATGGACACAGAAGTTTCTAGAGAGAAAGGTGGGGTTTCTGTAATGGACAAGGGAGGAGGGCAGGGTTTCCCTGAGTGCCAGGAAGGATCTGGAATAAGGGGAGGTCTTGAGGGAGATGGACAGGGGATGGGAAGATACATCTCAGGGCAAACCCAACATGCATGGGGGACAACTGGAACAAACTACTTTTGCTTTTAACACCACAGTTTCATAACAAAGGAACTTACTGCCACACCCTGGGATTCTGTGGGGCCTCCTGGAACCAAGGGCACTCAGAGACACTGGGGCCTCCTGGTTCTCAGTCTCTTCTGACACTGGTGTCCATCTACAAAGACACAAAACTGGGCAGCCTGAGCCTGTGGATCCAGAAAATTCCCATCTCCATGGGAGGACGTTCCTGCCATCTGTGCTGCTGTGTGTTCCCCCTGCTCTCTGGGGAATTGAATCCCTAAGAGACACTGACCCCTCTGATAGCTGACACCACAGGGGCCTCCTGTGGGGTGGGAGCAGAGACATCTTTTGCTCCATCCTGCTGCTCAGAGCCCATCCAACCAGGAATATTTCCAAGGATGGGGCATCCACCAGGTGTCTAGGAAACCTGTGCCAGTGTTTCACCACCACAGCATCAAAGATTTCTTCCTTATCTCCAGTCTGAACTTATTCTCTTCTGCTTTAAAACTATTTCCCCTTCTCCAGTTG
>JALJVW010001183.1:0-11227 GCA_024865655.1 Emberiza elegans | reverse complement strand
TCAACTAGAAAAGTACTCTTAAACATATAATGGGGTAATAATAATAGGTTTTTAAAACTCTGCAGATTGTCTTTCCCAAATTCCTCTCCCAGCCATGTCCTAAAGAACATTTTTTTCACAGAGAAAATGGCTGCAAGATTGATGGAGTTCCATTCAATAATCATATGTTGATTAGCATACGCTTAATAAAAAGCTTTATTAACACATGCTCCAGTCTAAGCATGTCACTCAGAAAGGTATAACAATATTGATGCTTTTTTTGCTCCAGTGTGACAGAAACAACAGAAACATGGGTACACTGGTTCTGCAATTTTAAAATCATCAGGAAATAAAAATATAAGAAGCAATGCCACATTTTTATTTTATAAAATGGAGATTAGAATGGGTTTCAGTAATTCTTCTTGCTCCTATTCATTTGAAATTACAGTACCTAACTGTTTTTTTTCTCATAAATGCCACTTCAAGTGATGCTTTATTGCCTTCGGCTATGAAAGAGGACAATACATTTTAATTTGTATTGCTATAATTAAGCCTGAAATTTGATTTGATTTGATTTTTATATAGTCTCCCTGGTCAGGCATTGTGATGATGATATTTTGCTGTTCAGAATTCAGGACTACAAAAATACTATTTTGGCCAGAGTAATGTGACTGGTGATGCAAGATTTGCAGTTCTAACAGGTGTTATTTTCTCTCTGTCACTTTCACCAATCTCATAGGTTTTTGGTTTTTTTTTTTTAATTTCTAAGTGAATTTCAATGTCATTTTTCCTCAATTAAATTCCAGGTATATGATACAGATAATAGCTGGACTTTAGACTCATTTAACTTTAACTGTAGTACCAAATCCTTTAGCTGATGGAGAACAGCAGTACCTTAATCCCATTTTATCCTGCAGGAGATTGACTTTCTCTGGTTCCATTTGATGACAAGAAAAAACCATGAAAGGCAGAACAAACTCATATTGCTGTGGGCAACTACTTTTGATAGAAGTCAATCCCTGTCTTTTCAGGGAGCAGGTGTCCTTTGTCTGGCTATCACGTGCATTCCATGTGGTTATGAAGAGAGCATTGAGTTTTGGCAGGTCTAGACTTTAAAATATCGGGAGGAATAGCACGTGCTTGGTTGGCATCCTCAATCTTTTGGGATTTCTGGGATGTGCTCAGGCACATCATTCCTTAGTTCACATCCTCTTCTCTCAAGACTATCAAGTTCCTCCTTCCTCAAGATCATCCAGCAACATTATTTTCTTGGCAGCAGGACCAAAACTTCTACAAACAGGCCTACCAAGAGCCTAGCCTAGTCTAAATGAAGTATGTAAAGAAAGATGGAAATGAGGTTTTTAGGATAATTCACATCCAAATTTAGGAAAACGGGATATCTTTCTAGAAATACAACGCTTTTCAATTCTCAAGGCTCTCAAAGCTTCATTTTAGAATTTTGCTGATATTTCTTTATCTACTTTTTCCTGGGTTTTGTACCTATTTTAAGTTAGTTCTGGTTTACAATTGCACAACATTCAAAGAAAACAAAAAAGTAAATACTCATCACATTTGTTGTAGCTCATTAACCTACTTTTGAGACGAGGTTTGATATTTTCCTAATCGTTGCGGGTATACAGAGCGTTTTTATTCATTCCAAAGATACTTTCCAACCTACCTAACACAGTTTTATGTGAAAGCTAGTGGAGAATCTATATTGCTTGCAGTGAACAACCCAGCAGCAATCAGAGAATGTCCACATTATAAGGAGTTCCCATGGAGATACTATGAAGTACAGCTGTTTCACAGAAAAAAAGAATTTAACTGGTTTTGGTTGTTTGTTTTGTGTTTGGTTCGTTTGGGGGTTTTGGGGTTTTGTTTTTTCTTTGGTTTGGCTTTTTGTTTTGTTTGGGGTTTTTGATTTTTTTTTTTTTTTTTTTTTTTTTTCCTTTGGTTCTCTTTTGTTCGTTTGAGTATTTTGGGAGGATTTTTTTGGTTTTTATTTATTTATTTATTTATTTTAACTAGGCAGTTTCCACAAAGTTTTTCCAAAAAGACAAGTCTTTCTACATCTACTTTTAAGGTCATTAATATCTGTCTTCTACCCCCAAAAGACCTTTTGAAAGTTAGACACATTTTAGTTGTACTTTCTGGGCTTAAGCACTGCTGTTCTCTTGCAAAGTTCTCGTTTTCTTTCAGGTCACACAAAAATTTTGTTAGAATTTGTAAAAACTCCATACAAAGCATTCCACCCCAACCACCCCTATGATATAAGGTGGCTACAGGACTTGAAGTCAGATGTACACCTATTGGAGCCCTTGGAAGAACCATCCCACATATCAACCTCTTCATAGACATACAGAAGGTTCAGAACCTGAATTTCCACAGGTTTTCTATTTTTCCTACTAATAAGTAAGCTTCTCAGATTACCTGGGTTCAGGTTGTAAACTGGAGAGTGATAGGAAAAAATCAACAAAATGCTAAAGGAAAGAATAGGGTTACTTTTTCTCAAAGGTTTCTTTAAGCAATTATCTTATACCAATGGTTTGAAGAGTTGATGTGGTTTAGAAAATTTTCAAAGTTTATGTGGGTGAAGGAAAGAAAAACTTCTTCCAATTTTCTTCTAATACAGTTCTATAGAGATGTGGTTTAGACAGAGCATGCAGTTGATGACAAACAAAGAAGCACAAATTTGGACAGAAATACTGGGGATTAGGTTTCACCTCATTGGCAGGGTGTCCAAGTGTATGGAGGCCAGACAAGCAAGGATAAGGAGAGAAAATTGTCCCTCTTATTTCAGAACTGTGCTTTATCCATCCCAAAGTGGAGTGAATCAATAGCTGCACTTGGCCTTCTCTGGTTGGAATGCCCGGATATCTCATCCCTGCCATATTGTGTCAGGCAGACTGTGTCGGCAAAAGGGATAAGGGACAGGAGCCTTCCCAGAAGTAGCAAAGTGTGCATTATCCTACCTAAGGAAGTTCTGGATCAGTACATATTTGAACGTTTTGCTCAGTTTTGCTAGAATAGGGTTTTTCTTTGACGCCCTTGTCATGGGATTGGAGACTTTTCCCAGGGATAAGTTGCTGTCTGTTACCACAGCTGAATTTGTCTAGATGCTTGAAAGCAGTTGCATGGTACCAAGGCATGAATTATTGAATTCCTCAAAAGTGGAAGAATGGAACATTCATAACATCAACTGTTACATTGCTGAGAGACTTGACAAGATTTTGATCTTTCCTGTCTCAGCTTGAAGTGGTGGATCTGAGGAGGACGGAGAGCAGCATGTGGCTGCCACATCAAAACCCAGGAAGCTGCAAAGGTGCTGCTGATCTTGTAACCTACCACTAGCGAAGCAAAAGGCAGTTGTCCAAAAGTGCTTGCATTCGAATATTAGTGTGAATGGAATGGCAGGAGTGTGGTAAGGTACTGTTTTCTATCAGTTTGCAAGCAGTGCACACAATCCCAGTGTGGCTCGGCTTGGTTGTTCGCCTTTCGGAAGGTGCCGCTCTCCGGCTCCCGGAGGCGAAGAAGCGGCTTCTTCGCAAAAGCATTGTGCGGTCGCAGAGCACTGTGCCGGTCGCGGTGTGCTCCGGAGCGCTGCTCCTGCCGAAAGAAGCCAAGGAGACCGGCGCTTAGCTCGGGCGAGCTCCGTATCTTCGTCTTTAGCGTCTCTTGTTGGCTATATCTAAGCAGTGTCCCTGCATCTCTCCTGTAGGCGCCTTTTTGGGAGAGCAGTGGAAGGCCACCATTAGGTCATGCCTAATCTATCTGTTCTCCAGGCTGAACAATCCCCATTTCTGCAACCCGGCCTCGTGGTTGAATTCAGGATCCTTAGTTCTGCTTTCTTCCTCTTTTATGCACTTACAACTGCTCTTTCACCCAGGTTTTTAGTCATTCTAGGAATTGGGAATATTACAGCCATCACCATGGAAAACAAGTAACTTTTGAGTGCTCTTTACCCATCCCATTATGTTAATTAGCAATACGATAAACTCTGCTGAAAATTAGCAAAGTTCAAAACTGTCAGCTGGGAGTGATTTTTCTCTCATCTCATGTGTCATCATATCTCAGCTATTATCAATATTTGGATTGTTTCTGAATAAACAATAAGTGGAAATAAATGGTCTTTTCATCTGTTGTTATGTATAGGAAAGATTTTATTTTGAAGCTTCAATTCTCACAACTATAAAATGCATTTTAAAAATAAAGGGCAGATGAGATAAGTAAGTGAGTACAAATGTACCTCTGAAAGACAATATGATCCCAAAACCAGTTATAAAATAATTTTCACAACTACTGAAAGAGCTAACTTTAATATCTTAGATGTCTGAAAACATAAAAAGGCTCATGATTAAGCATATATTGGCATTATGTTTGAGAAACTTGTCAAAACAACCCATTTTTAATTTCATGATTTTTAGCTTTCCATTGATAAAAAAACTTTTAAACAATGTCCTAGGTGGGGTCCTGGTAGTCACTGAAACAAACAGTCACTTACAGGCATGAAATACCACTTGGTAATCTAGCACATTCAAGATTGCAAATATTGAATAATTGACATTAATCGATATTGCTGTTGACCTCATCTGTCTTCTTGTTTCAATCTAAGAGGGAACAAAACATTATCTAACTTCTGCCAACAGAATGGCAGGTATCACAGAAAGGAAAAATTCTTAATTAAAGGCAATTATGAAAATGTGGTCAGAAAGATGATGGTTTCCTCTGTATGGCCTCATCAAGAGCACACACTCACTGGAGAAACGTCACTTAGTCAGTGATGAAATGCAGAAGCTGCATTAATGCAGATGTCGCCTTGCTCTGCTCCTCAACTTCTTGAAGTCTTGGGAAGTCCATTTCCTTTCAGCATTGCTGCCTGACACTCAGGTAGGAGCTGCAGAGGGGAAGTGCATGCTGGGCTGATCTTTCCGTCGGGCACAGATTTGGCTTCCAAGCACATCTTTAAAAGAACCGTAGAAACATTCATGTAGAAACACACAGGTTTCGCCAGGAGCGTTTTCTAGATCTGTCCCTAACACACTAACCTTGTTCCAGTTTCCTAAGCAATGTCAACAAAAAGAACAGTAAATCCTTTTCACATCATATTGTGCAGACACACTTTAGCTATACAAATAGTCTTTCTCAACTCTTTTACCTTTTTAGAATTTCTGTAGGTTCCTAATGTTTCTTTTCAGCATGTGTTTTCTTCATTCTTCATTATACACAGTTTAGTCTAATCAGCATTAGTGTTCTGTTTAACATTGTATTTCATTTTCCATACACTTAATTTTATTCACTGTACACATCTCTCTTAATCCATTTAATGACTAATAATCTTGATGTGGCTTCTGTGTCTTTGCAATGATTATGGTTATATGCATTGCAAGAAAATGTTTTTCTGTAAATATAATTGGTAGCCCTTGTTGTTTTTCAGGAGGACTAATAAAACTGGTTAGCAGGCACATCTTCTAGTTGGAGCCTGTCAGAACCTTTACCTATGTTTTTGTCTTGGGCATGGCCATGACTGTCTTGCAACATTTGTGAAGCTCTCTGCAAATTTTCCTATTTCTCATTCTTTCGAATCACAGAATGCGTAAGGTTGGAAAAGGCCACTAAGATCAAGCCCAACTATTAATTTAGTGACAACAAGTTCACTGCAAAACCATGTCCCCTATCAGCACTCTTTCTGAACGCTTCCAGGGATAAGGATTCCACTGTTTCCCAGGGAGGACGGTTCCAGCGCCAAGCAACCCTTTCAGAAAAGACATTTTTTTTTTTCCCCTAATATCTAATCTTAACATAATATTTATAGGATATTTGGTGTTGAATGAGTTTCATATCTCTTTCCTGTCCAGAAAGACAAATATCCTTCATGAAAAAAGGTGAAAAAGCCATTCTGAAAACACTATTATTTTATAGAAGCAAAAATTATTCTGTCTAACTGAGAGAGATACCCAGTACTCATTATAGCACAGGAAGTGAACAGAGAATATCCTGGTCTCATTGCTGCACACTTTTATATCACACTGAGCTCTGGTCTTCTGCAACAGCTTGTGCTGATCAGTTGTGCAGGATTTTGTGCCTCTGTTAAAAGTATTCACCGTCCCAGATTTTCTGAATGTTAATTCAAGATAGCCTGCTCTTTCCTAAATAATGTGTGAGTGAAAGTAAGTCAAATGAAACAAAACAACAACGACAGACAAAAAAAAAAAAAAAAAAAAAAACTGAAAACATAAACCCAAACTAAATAAACTCCAACAATAGCAAAAAACACCCCAAAACCCCAAAACCTGAAACAAATGGAAGCAACCCAAAGGTTTTTATCTCCTTATGTACTAGTTCCTTTACTCCAGAAAGTTCTTCTACTCCACGGTTGTACTGCAGTTTAAGTGCTAAACACTTCACTGAGTTTAAATTTCTATTCATTCCTACCCACTGTAGCTGCTGTATTCTGCTGGGTTTTCTCTTTCACCTAATCATGGGAAGATGACTAAGTAGCATCAGTTCTTAGACAATGAAATTGAATGATTCTTCCAACCTATGAGTTTTGGCTCCTAACCAGAAGGCATACTGATATATCAAGTTGTTTGACACAGAGAGATGCTGTCAAGCTATTTCTAAATGCACTTTTAGATACTAAAGTTTCAGATTGGCAGCATGATGTTGCATTCCTAATTGATGTCAGATGCTCGTAATCACTGTTGACTTTAGGAGAGTTCATAAGTAATGCCTCCCCGTATGTTTTTAATGAATAATTTTCTTCTATCCTGTAAATGAATCTTCTCTGCTGTTGGCTTAGTTAAAGCAGTCTTAAGAAGTGGTGGTATAAAATCAGGCCATCTCAGACAACTGATACAATAAGAGCATTATTAATTCATATTGTAATCTCAGGAGACTATTCCCTTTGATTTCATATTTTCCTATTTTTATCAATTCTTTGAGGAAAATGTATTTTGGAGTTTCAGGATGAATGCCAAAAAGAACAGCATTTGAGGACCTATTTGATTTTCTCTGTATTCCCAAGTCCTACAATAGTGATGTTATGCATGGTTGGGATAAACTCAGTACTCAGAAGAGGTTCCTTACCCTGAGCTTGCATCTGGAAGACAGAACCTCTTTTAATATATTCTAATATATTTTTATTTTTCACATCAGAGTTTTTGATTTAAAAATACGTAAAATGCCAAAAATACGTGTAGGTATATGCATATCCAGGCTATAAAAACATCCTTGTTCCTATTACTTTACAGCTTCAGCAGAAAAGAAAAGCATTGCAACAAAGAAATCCATATACAGAGAGATTAAGATTTATTATGCCGATGAGATTAAAATAAATTATGCGGTCTTCTGTTAGATACACATGAATTGATAACCAGTAATTTACTTCAATTGAATAATAACCAGTTCAGAAACTTATCCCTTCTCTGGATCAGATTGGTGGATCTGAGCAGTGAATATTTAACCTGAACAGAACTATGGTGATTTACATCACCTGAGCATGCAGCTTGCCTTTTGGTCCAAATATCTGGGCACACTCCCTGCCATTTCTATGGATTTAAATCTCTCCTCACTAAAAAAAACTCATTGCCTGGTATTTCCTCTTGCAGAGTGGAGATAAATAGCAGGGACAGTATATTTTGCACATAGTAAAATAGTCTTGCTTTCCATCTCTCTTGTAATGAGAGACCATGGAGTAAAAATCTACAGGCAGACAACAGAATCATAAAATCATGGAATACTTTGGATTGGAAGGACCTCAAAGATCATCTAGTCCCAAAGCCCTGAAATGGGCAGGACACTTCCTACTAGGTTACTTAGACACCCATGCAAACTGGCCTTGAACACTTCCAGGGATGGAGCAGGCACAGCTTCTCTGGACAGCCTGTTCCAGCAGCTCACCACACGCACAACAAAGAATTTCTTCCTAATATCTAACCTAAATTTCCCCTCTTTCCATCTGAAGCCATTGCTCCCTGTCCTATTGCTACAGTTCCTGGATCCATCTCCAGCTTCCCTGTAGGCCCCTTCAGATACTGGGACCTTCTTTGAGGTCTCTACAAAACCTTCTCCTCTCCAGGCTGAATAGTCCAAACTTTCACCCTGGAAGTTGATCCTTATTAACTTCATGCCTTCCTTTGGACTTGCTCCAGCAGTTTCATGCCCTTCAAATTTTGGGGACCCCAGCCCTGGATACAGCACAGCATGTAGCTTCTCCCAGCAGGGCAGAGGAGTAGAATCTCCTCCTTTGACCTGCTGGCCATGGGGCTTGGATGCAGCCCAAGATTTGTTTGGCATTTTGGGCTGTGAGCGCTCACTGCTGGTTCACGTTGAGTTTTTCATCAACCAACACCCCAAGTCCTTCTCCTCAGTGCTCCCAATCACTTCTCCACCCAACCTGTGGACATGTCTAGGATTGCCCTGACCTTCTACAAGGTGTAGAAACTTGTACTTGGCCTTGTTGAAATTCTTGATGCCCACACAGACCCACTTCTCCAGCCTGTCAATGTGCCTTGCAACCTTGTCACTTGTGCAGAGCAGGTTTTGCTGGAGAAGAACATACGTGCACATCCACCCTACTGAACAGTGTTAGTTGGAAATTATTAAGGGTTATTTTATACAATGCTCTTGTCAGAAGGTGTGTACCAGCAGTCTCTGGACAGTCTGACCACCCTGCAACTGTCCTTCGGTGTAATATTCCTCTGGAAAAACCTCTCTCTAAAGTCTTACATTTTACAAAAAGTACAAAGGACGCGAGGGAGCAGGAGTACAGTGCTGGATGCTCCCGGAGAAGCTTCTCGTAGGCTGCTAATTTAGGGTGCAACAAGTCACCAATTAACTCTTTTCCTGAGAGTTAGTTGATGCAGTGGTCTAAGAGTTTCCTTCCTCCTCTTCTCCAAGGTGCTGGCAGAGTCACAGCATGCCTCTGAAGGGAGTGCTGCTGAACGGAGCTCTGTGCAGTCAGAGGAATTTCCTGGGGCTGCAGGGAGTACTCAAAGTGGCAGTGAGGTGGTAAGTGTAGGGCCATGATTCGGGATGAGCTTAGCATGGCTGTGTTGGGATTATGCTGCCAGTGCCACCTCCCTCCCTGCCAAACTCCAGAGAAAGTTCTTGACCACTTGCAGAGAAGCATAAAGTTAACAATCAGGTGTGCTCCTGTGGCCAGGGCAGCCCTGGAGGGAGAAAGAGATGGGGAGAAGGAGATATTGGGAAGGAGGGTTGAAGAAGAGGGTGGTTGAGAGCAATCAGAGCCTGCTGGAGCATCCACGGTGCTGGCCATCCTTTACATTGTGCATTTTCAAATACTCAAAATTTGGTTTTTTAGGAACAAGAATTCTACTACTCTTTTCGATTAAAACCTTAAGGAAAAGGGTTTTCCACCTTCTGCAAAACTCCTTATACATCACTCAGATTTTCTGAAGAACAGATGACTGTCTATAGGAGTGAGTTCTAACAAGGATGGTCTCAGAAGAAACACGTATAATTTCAGAAGTAATTTTCAAATTTAGTAAGCCAGATCCAAGTGGCTGTACTTAAATCTCCTACTAGCCATTTGGCTTCTAAATCATGAGGCAGAATCATGAATAACAGATGTTTTGTGATGAGGAGTGACTAAGAGCTGAGTACTTCTTTGAGATCTGAGTATTTTAGACCATGACAGCCTTCTAGGTAGCTGGGCATAAAATTACCCTTCTTCCTCCTGCTCTCAAATCTTATGCTGGAGATGAGAGTGTAGTTTGTTATTGCTACTGAGACTTTTGCTGGAAATTTTTTTAACGTCTCCCTGTAATTTTTTTAGAGAATCAAATTTGATTTCTTCCCCTTACTTCTCCCATCTTCAAGAAGTCTACTTTGGAAATATAATGAGCTCTTCAGCATTTTTAGTTTGTTCTGCTTTGAAGAAAAAGCACTGTAAATCACCTAGAAAATGCTTTCCATGGAAAAATATTTTCCAAGCAGATAAAATTCACCCTGTCAAAAGCACTTCTCCACTGCTGTGATGCATGCAAATTTTGTTTTACAAACAAAGGCTTTGGTTTGAAAATGAAAGAAAGGTTTCACTTCACTGACTGACATTATTTTGCTTGGCTTTATAGAAAACTATTAGAAGGCTAAAATCATCACCTACAATTAATGATGCGTCAATGTTTACACAGGTCCATTCATATGATGGTACAACCTGGATAGAGATTATCTCTTTCAAAGTGGGAAAGGCAGGCTCCTACTTCGCACTGCTTAAGCTGTAGCATCTCAATGTTAACAGAGGGTTAAATCTGCACTGGTGAAAATTGACATGAACATATTGATTTTGATTAAATATTGTTACAAGGCAGATTTTACGCTGCATGTTTTCCTCGTCTCAGTGTTTTTGAATTTCTGAGGCTTGTTTTGTTAATTCCAGTACTACTTAGATTTGATCATAACTACCAAAAAAGTGCATCTTTTAAGAACTAGCTTGAATTTTAACCATGAGAGTGATGCTGTCATTCTCTGCCTAGAACTTTAGGACTGACATCTCTTTTATGTAGAAAATGTTCTATGGGTTCCTAGCTTTGCTGTTGCACTGTGAGTAAGGTGGGATTCAGGCACCTGGTGTTCAAAGAATGGGAGTCATCTACACCTTCAGCACTGGAATTGGTCTGCTAGAGCCAACAGGTTATAGACCCTCCTGATGCAGTGGCGAGTATTGGTGTAAAATTCAAAGTCAGCCAAGACATGCAGCACGTAGTGAACTAACAGTTAAAAAGGGCCTTCAAGTGATGCTTTATTGCCTTCGGCTATGAAAGAGGACAATACATTTTAATTTGTATTGCTATAATTAAGCCTGAAATTTGATTTGATTTGATTTTTATATAGTCTCCCTGGTCAGGCATTGTGATGATGATATTTTGCTGTTCAGAATTCAGGACTACAAAAATACTATTTTGGCCAGAGTAATGTGACTGGTGATGCAAGATTTGCAGTTCTAACAGGTGTTATTTTCTCTCTGTCACTTTCACCAATCTCATAGGAAGACCTTATTTTTTTTGTTTTTTTTTTTTTTTTTTGAAAATTTTTAAGTGAATTTCAATGTCATTTTTCCTCACTTAAATTCCAGGTATATGATACAGATAATAGCTGGACTTTAGACTCATTTAACTTTAACTGTAGTACCAAATCCTTTAGCTGATGGAGAACAGCAGTACCTTAATCCCATTTTATCCTGCAGGAGATTGACTTTCTCTGGTTCCATTTGATGACAAGAAAAACC
>JALJVW010001180.1:0-29198 GCA_024865655.1 Emberiza elegans | reverse complement strand
CTCCCTCCTCCTCCTCCTCCTCCTCCTCCTCCTCCTCCTCCTCCTCCTCCTCCTCCTCCTCCTCCTCCTCCTCCTCCTCCTCCTCCTCCTCCTCCTCCTCCTCCTCCTCCTCCTCCTCCTCCTCCTCCTCCTCCTCCTCCTCCTCCTCCTCCTCCTCCTCCTCCTCCTCCTCCTCCTCCTCCTCCTCCTCCTCCTCCTCCTCCTCCTCCTCCTCCTCCTCCTCCTCCTCCTCCTCCTCCTCCTCCTCCTCCTCCTCCTCCTCCTCCTCCTCCTCCTCCTCCTCCTCCTCCTCCTCCTCCTCCTCCTCCTCCTCCTCCTCCTCCTCCTCCTCCTCCTCCTCCTCCTCCTCCTCCTCCTCCTCCTCCTCCTCCTCCTCCTCCTCCTCCTCCTCCTCCTCCTCCTCCTCCTCCTCCTCCTCCTCCTCCTCCTCCTCCTCCTCCTCCTCCTCCTCCTCCTCCTCCTCCTCCTCCTCCTCCTCCTCCTCCTCCTCCTCCTCCTCCTCCTCCTCCTCCTCCTCCTCCTCCTCCTCCTCCTCCTCCTCCTCCTCCTCCTCCTCCTCCTCCTCCTCCTCCTCCTCCTCCTCCTCCTCCTCCTCCTCCTCCTCCTCCTCCTCCTCCTCCTCCTCCTCCTCCTCCTCCTCCTCCTCCTCCTCCTCCTCCCTGCACTGACAGTGACTAGGGAGTGGCTGTGGCAACTGGCTTCAGGCTGGAAGCAACTCAGGACAACTGGGGTGACTGGGAACATGCTGGGAGCAACTGGGATACACTGGGAGAGACTGAAACCACGCTGGAGGCAAATGGGAGCAACTGGAACCACACTGGATGATCATGGAAGCAGCTGTGTCCATGCTGGGGTCATACTGGCATCCTATGGGAAATGGGTGGGATCATACTGGGAGTGACTGGGAAGGTGCTGGCTCTGACTAGACCCATACTAGAAGTGACTGGGAGAAACTGGGCCTACACTGGGAATGACAGGGAGTCACTCTGAGCATGACTGCAATAGTACTGGGAGTATCTGGGACTGACTGGGGTCATACTGGGGGTGACTGGAACCATGCTGGCAGTGACTACTGCTCCTGCTGGGGTCATCCTGGGAGCCACTGGGATCACACTTTGGGCAACTGCCAGAAACTGGGATCATGCTGGAGGCAACTGGGAGGAACTGGGAAAGACTGGGATCATTCTGAGCTAACTAGAACTGTACTAGGCACACTGGGATACACTAGGACTGTCTGTGACCATACTGGGGGGACTGGAACCACACTGGAAACTGCTGGGACCATGCTGGGGGCAACTGGGAGTGAGTGGGACCATGCTGAGAGGAACTGGGATTATTCTAGGGACAACTGGGACCACGGTGGAAGGAACTGGGAACAACTGGAACTATACTGGAGGCAACTGGGATCATACTGGGACAACAGTTAGGTCCATGGTAAGTGAGACTGGGATCAGACTGAGTGTGCTTGGAATCATACTGGGATTGACTGGGATTGGCTGTCAGGAACTGGAATCATGCTGAAAGCAACTGGGGGGAAGTGGGAGTGACTGGGAGCATGCTGGGGGGCACTGGGATATACTGGGAGAGACTGGGAGTCACAAGGATCATATTGGAGGCTCATGAGGTCATGCTGGCATTGACAGGGAGCAACTGGAATCCCATTGGGGGCCACTGGCATCAGACTGGGAGTGACTGGAAGTGACTGTAGTTACACCGCAAGTGACCAGGATCATACAGGGCATGACTGGAATCATACTGGGAGAGATCAGGATCATACTGGGAGTGACTCGGATCACACTGGGAGTAGCTACAATCACACTGGGATTGTAGGGGGTGTGACTGGTCCCTGTCTGAGGGGTGCTGGCAGCTGGCGGGCGCATGCTGGGAGCCGACTGCACAGCCACTGGGAGCAACTGGGAGCAACTGGGAATGGCAGGATGCAGCTGCAGCAGCGGCAGCTCCCCAGGGGCCCCGTGCCAGTGCCGCTCGTGGTGCCAGCTCTGGCTGTGCCCAGATCCCGCTGGAAGGGGATCCCAGCCAGGGACCCCATGGACACCAACTGGGGGAGCCCCGGGCCGGGCTCTGGCAGCGCCACGGGCAGGGAACGCAGGGACGGGAGAACTGGGGAGACACCGAGATTTGGGGACTGGGGGGGCACGGGGGAAACAAAGGGGGAACCAAAGGGAGAGCTGGGAGAGCAGGGAATGGGGTTTGGGGGTTCCAGGACTGAGAAAAGTTGAGGCTACGGTGGGCAGAGGGGGGACGGGCTGGGTTAAGGAGGTTCCTGCATCCAGGAAAGGGAGTTCCAAGGGTCCCCGCTGTTCCCCCATTCCCAGCAAAAAGGTGGGAAACCCAGATGGCTGGGAATAGGGGTCCTGGGTGTCCTCAGGGTTGAGGAGAGGAGGGGCTGGGGGCTGGGAAAGGCAGGAATTGGGGTCCAGGGGTCTCTGGGTGAAGGAAAAGGGGCTCTGGGGCTGGGAGAGGGGGATGGTGGGGGGTGTTGGTGCGGATAAGGGGGTGCAGGGTGGATCCCATGCCCGGGAATGGGGGCGGGGGATCCCGGCGCCCAGGAATGGGGTTCAGGGCCCCGGTGCTCCGGGATGGGCGATCAGAGAGTCCCGTGCCGGGGTGCCCTCAGCTCTCGCCGACCCCGGGCCCCAGGAGCCCCCCAGCCCCAGCGCTGGAGCCATCGCGCTGCTCCTCCTCACTCCCAGTGTGATCCCAGTATGGTCCCAGTAGAACTCACTCACCCGGGAGCTGCTCCCAGGATGATCCCAGTACAGCCCAGTCACTCCCACTCCTGCCATCCCCCACACCCCTCGCTCCGTTCCCACCTGTCCCAGCTCCATCTGCGCCCTCCCGCGGGCTCTGAGGGCCCGGGACCGGAGGAGGAGGAGGAGGAGGAGGGAGGAAGAGGCGGAGCGCAGCAGGAAGCGGCGGGAGCAGAGGACGGCCGGAATCGTGGGCTCTGGCGCTGCCTGAACTCCGCACCCCGCGAGACCATCGCCCCCATCCCGCCGGTGCCCGGGAGGTTCCCCCTGTCCCAGCTCCTGGGGTCACATTTAGACTGGGGGCCCCATCTACTGGTCCCCCGCCCTCCCCAGGCTGCTGGGAGACCCAGCGATCCGAAAAGTTCCCCTTTTCCATCTCCCCATTTCGGGATGCCGGGGCTGTTTGGGCTCCCGGCCCCTTCTCCCCTCATTCTCTGCTCTGGGCTGCAGCGGCTCCAAAGGAGTCCCCCTGCCCCTCTCAGGCTCTTGAGGCTCCCGCCAATGGCGGCGCTCCCCCCTCTCTGGGCTCCCCACTTTGGGCTCCTGGGGGACACAGGGCTCTGCTCCTCCAGGCTGCCTCTGCCGGCAGCCGCCACCGGCACTCCCCGATGTCCCCCCAAAGGGGCCTTTTCCGCTCAGCCTTGGACTTCTTCATTCTCCAAACATCCCCCCAAAATAACCCAACCCAGGGACCCCCCGGGATATCTGATCTGAGCTCCCGCTCACCTGCGCGATGGGGGGGGCGATGATCCCACAGGTGGGGGCTGCGAATTCAGGGAGGGCTCGAAAGAACCGCGTGGTTTTCTTCTTTCCTTGATGCTCCTTTGTCCCTCCTCTTCCTCCCTCCTCTTCCATCCATCCCTCCTCCTGCCCCCTAACCCCGCCTCCTCCTCCCCCTCCATCCCTGCCCTTCCCTCCCTCCTCCTCCTCCCCCAGCAGCAGCCACACCCTCGGTGCCCCGTTCCCGCAGCCCTCGCAGCCGCGGCAGGAGCGGGGATGGAGCCGGGACAGGTCGGGATGGGCAGCGCGGGGCTCTCGGCTGCTCCCAGCCGCTGCGGGCGGGGGAGGGCGGGCCCAGGCCAAAGGAGAGGCAAACTGGGCAAACTGGGGGCTGCACATCCCAACTGGGCCTTGCTGGGGACCCTGCCTGGCCACTGCCAGCCCTTGGGGCTCCTCTCGCCACATCCGCCAGGGGGGAACGCACCCAGGGCTGGGGGATCCCAGCAGTGGCAGCGCTGCCAGGACTGGGCTGCACTGGGATCGTACTGGGAGTGACTGGGACTGCACTGGCTTTGTACTGACATCATACTGGGATCATACTGGGGCTGGGATTACTGGCTTTGTTCTGACATCATACTGGATGAACTGGGAATGTTTAGGGAGCCTGCATGGGGCATTTGACTGAGACCATGTTAGCATGGGCAAATGGGATATACTGGGAGTGACTGGGATTCTGCTGAGGGTGACTATCAAACAACTGGGATCATGCCAGGAGCAAGTGGGAGGAACTGGGAGTGACTGGGAAGGTGCTGGGGGTGACTGGGAAACAACTGGGACATACTGGGATCATGCTGGACTGGGATCCTACTGAAAGTGAGTGCCACTACACTGAGGCAACTGGGAACCATGGGGAGCCAATGGGATCATACTGGAAGGAACTGGGAGTGACTGGGATGCTGGGGGGAACTGGGCTCACTGGGACATACTGGGACTGGGATGGGAACTGAAAGTGAGGGTGAAAGATCATACTGGAACCATGTGGAGCACAACTGGTTCATACTGGCAGGGACTGGGAGCACACTGGGCTCATCTTTGGATCATACTGGGAGGGACTGGAAGAATGCTGGGAGGATCTGAGAGTGACTGGGAAACTGCAACCTGCACATCATCCCCATTCTGGGCCTGACTGGGAGCAACTGGGAGGGACAAAATGGTACTGGGACTGACTGGGTTGATCTGGGAAGCAACTGGAACCATACTGGAGGCAGCTGGGACCATACTGGGAGAGACTGGAAACAGCTGGGATTATACTGGGACCAAACTGGGACTGGGAAGGCTGGCATGTGACTGGGATCAAACTGGGAGGTTGGGATGGGATCATGACTGGGGTTGAAAGGGAGCAACTGGGATCACACTTTGAGCTACTGGGAGCATGCTGGGACAAACTGGAGGATACTGGGAAGGACTGGATGCATCTGGGAAGCAACTGGGATATTCTGGGCATGACTGGGGATCATACTGGGAGAACTAACACCTTACTGGGCCATTATTCTGTCTGGAAATGACTACAGACATGCTGGGGGCAACTGGGATATACTGGGAGTGTCTGGGACCATACTGGGGGGAATGGAACCACACTGGGAACATCTGGGATCATGCTGGGAGCAACTGGGACAATGCTTGGGAAACTGGGATGATGCTCTGGCAAACAAACTGGGAAGGACTGGGACCCTGCTGGGAGGGACTGGGACTATTCTAGGGACAACTGGGGATCATAATGGGAGGAAGGGAACATCTGGAATCATGCTGGGAGCAACTGGGATCACTGTGAGAAGCTGAGTCCATGCTGGGGCAACTGGGATCTACATTGAAGTGACTGGGATCATACTGGGATTGACTGGGACCACACCAGGAGCAACTGGGAATTGATGCTGAAAGAGAACTGGGAAAATGTGGGGCAACTGGGAGCATGCTGGGACTGGGATAAACTGGGAGGGACTGGGATCACTGGGATCATACTGGAGGCTCCTGGGGTCATGCTGGCATTGACACGGGAGCAACTGGGATCACACTGGGGACACTGGGATTGATCAGACTGGGAGTGACTGGGATCATACTGGGAGAGGGCTACAATCATACTGGGATCAGAGTGGGTGTGATTGGACCCTGACTGGGGGGTTACTGGGAGCTACCAGGCCCATGCTGGGACCAACTGGGGACATAATTAGAGGAAACTGGGAACAACTGGGATCAAACTGGGAGCAAGTGAACCAGGCTGCGGTAACTGGGAGTGCCTGGCAGTGACTACAAGAATGTTCAGGGCAACTGGGATACACTGGGAGTGTCTGAAACCATACAGGTGGTGACTGGGACCAAACTGGGAGCGACTGGGAATGTGCTGGGGGAACTGGGAACACACTGGGGGCAAGGGGGAGTGACTGGGAATGTGCTGGGAGAGACTGGGATCATACTGGGAGTGACTGGGGTAACTGGGAGAACTGGGAACAAACTGGATGAAAGCGGCAGGAACTGGGAGCAACTGGGACCCTGCTGGGAGCAAATTGCACCCTCCCTCCTCCTCCTGCCCCGTTCCCGAAGGCCGAACCGTGAGGGGAAAGGGGGCGGGGAAAGGGCGGGAACCGTGAGGGGAAAGGGGCGGGGCCAAGGGGACGCGCGGTCCTAAAAGGGCCCGGTTTGGTTTAAAATCACCCAAAGGCGTCTCAAATGCAGCTGAAATCCAGCAGGTTTGGCCTAAAATCAGCCAAATGGGATTAAAATTATCCAAAGGGGTCTAAAATCCAACCAAAGGGGCCTAAAATTGCCCAAACTGGTTGACACCTCCCTCAAAATGGCCTAAAATCACCCTTAAATCTCCCAAAATGGGCTTCAAATCCACCCTGAAAGTACCTGCTTTGGCCTAAAATCTCCTGAATGGGCCTAAAATCCATCTGGATTTACCAAAAATCACCAAAATTGACCTAAAATCACCCAAATGTCCCTGAAACCAACACAAGAGGACCTCAAATCATCCTAAATGACTTGGTTTGACCTAAAATTACCCAAAGAAGCAAAATCCGACTCAAATGGGCCCAAAATCACACAAAAAAGGGGATCTAAAATCACTCACACAGGATTAAATTCACCCATATGGGCCTGAAATCATCCAAAGGGATCTAAAATCCCTCCAACGCTCCAGATCCACATGAGCCTCAAATCATCCAAAGGGATCCTAAAATCCCCCAAATGCAAGGCTGGGAATGCCTGCCAGGGATCTGAGCCCACCCCTAAACCTGCCCAGGGTGGCCCCAAATGCCCCAAAGGGGGGCCGAGGCTGAGGCCGAGGCCGGGATGGGCCCGGGCTCGCTCCGGGCCCTCCGCGTTAGCTCCGGGGAGTTTTGGCCACGGCCCCGGACGGGCCTGGGCCAGCCTGGGAGGGACCAGGGAGGGCTGGGCAGGGCTGCGGCATTTGGGGCTTTGGGGGCTGGGGAGTTTGTGGGAGTTCAGGGGCAGTGATTGGGGTTTGGAGAGAAGGATTGGGTTTGGGGGAGTTGGGGAATTTTGGGGGTTTGGGTTTTTGGGGTCTTTTCTGGAGGTTTTTTGAGGTTTGTTGAAATTTTTTTATAATTTTGGGGGGGAATACTGGGATTTTGTGGGGATTTTTGGGATTCTATTACATTCTTGAGGGTTTTATTGTAATTTCTGGGGGGATTTTGTGTGGTTTTTATTGCACTTGTGGAGGCATTTAGTGGGATTCTTTGAAGGTCTGTGGCCTTAAGGAAATTTTTGGGCCTTTTTGGGGGATTTTTGTGGGATTATGGGGGGTTCTGGTGTTTTATGGGTGTTTCCCAGATTTCTTTGGGTCTTGGGGGGATCTTGTGGGGCTTCTTGTGGTTTGGGGACATTTTTGGAGGATTTGGGGGTTAATTGGGATTATGGAGAGGGAGGTTGTTGGGATTTCAAGAGATTTTGTGGGCTTTTATTGGGATTCATAGGGTGTTCTAATTTTGTGAGATTTAATTGGGATTTTGTGTATTCTTATTGGGACTTTCAGGGTTTTTGTGGATATTTTGGTGTCTCTAAGCCCTTCCCCACACCCAGGGCCAACCTCAAAGCCCCCTCAGACCACCCAAGGCCCCCCAAAATTCCAGTAAAACCCCCTGTGTCCCGTAAAATTACAATAAAATGCTACAAAATCCCAGAGAATCCCACAAAATCTCAGTGGAACCCACCAAAATTAAAAAATACTCCCAAAATTTTCAACAAATGCCCCCCCTCAAGAAACCAAATCCCTGTGTGAAAAATGCATGTATTTTATGATTGGCTTTTCCCAAATATTAAAATTAATATTATGTGTGTTGTGTCAGAAAGTAATGCTGTATCAATTCTCTTAGGTAGTGTGTTAAATATAGTTTTAGGTTATAAAAAATGTTAAAATAGAAACTATGCTATGTAGGATACTTTATTTTTAAAGAAAGGACTTGCAGTGAAATAGGGACACTTAAATCTTCCAGAGATAAAGAACTTTTTGCCCTCTTATCAGAAGAAACAAACTTCTTCCCACCTCGAAGGCGCTGTTAGGATTCAGAGGAAGATGCTGACACTGACCAGACAGAATCCTGTATTTGAATGGAATTTATGCATCATGGATGACATGTATGAATATGCAACAGGCTATTGCTTTTAAGGGTTAATCCTTTGTTAACGGGTGTCCTTTTTCAGGCTCGTGCTGCCCAGAAAAAGGTACTCAGACGTCCCTAACTCTTTGTCTCTATTGTCTCATATTGTCCTAATTCAATTTGTTCAAATTGTTATTACTCTAATTGTATTACTATTTTTTATAACCATTTTATTACTATTAAACTTTTAAAATTTAAAAACAAGTGATTGGTGTTTTTCACACTTATTAACACCCACCTCACTGTGAGAGGGACCCATCCCCGTCTGCCTGGGACCCTGAGCTCGGCTCTCCCTGCCCTGCAGCCACTGTTATAGATACATATTATAATAGTGGCTTTTCACACATGTAAAAAATGGATTTTATGTCTGTGGTGTTAAAATAACTTTGCTATAAAGATATAATTTCTATTTCTGTTGTTAATTAAGGTTAGACATAGTAGTGAAATACCTGATATAATTATGCTTGTGCTAAAATGCCTGCTTTGGTTGGGATAACATCCAGTTGAGAGGAACAGCAGATTTGTCTTTACAAACAAGCTGTGGGTCTGCTGGTAAATAAAACCAGCACTGAAAGATTAAAGGAACAATGGGAAGGATTCCGCTGATTGATAAATGGGTTAGGTTTGCTGATAAATGAAATTGGACATTGAAAGATGAAAGAAACAATGGGGGAAACCCCTAAATTCTGTTAAGAATTAAAAATTAAAAGGGAGGGTTATATATTAGAGGGAAATCTTTGGTATGAGGGAAGTCTGTCCCTCTCAAGTACCTCAGCCAATGGGGAAAGGGAGAAGGGAAATTGGGATAAAAAGGGGGCTGTGTCCTCCAAAATTTTGAGAGACCCCAGGGGAATGCCCCATGGCCTCTCCCTTTATTTTAATAAAGTAAAAGGATTCCTCTGTCTCCTTTCTGGACATAAATCTCTGATGTTTGTGGATTAATTTTCCTAACACAATGCACACAGGATGAGGACACCTGTACAGATCTGCCAACTATCAGCAACCACTGTCTGAAGGCAGTGTGGACCAGGTCCAAAACTGAAGATGATGATGATAAAAAGGACTAAAACCACAAGCCAGGAATACTCATGCTCTAAAAAAGGCAGATCCAAGGAGGAGATTTGCTAAACAGTTCTTGGAACATGTAAACTAGTTTGGGGAAATGTTTATTATGCATAAGGGTCTATGAATATGCAAAAGGTTGATGTAAGGGAAAAGGTATTTAAAGGGCATCCCAGCTGAGTGCCAAGATGCACCTGGCTGTAATAACCTTTGCTCTAGGGTCCTTGTTTCCTATTGTCCTTTATTAAACTTTTAAAATTTTCACAGGAGACTGAAGGTGTTTTTCACACCCCACACCCCCTGCCTGCTGATCCATCTTGCCAGCCCAGCCTGGTGCTCCCCGAGCCCTGCTGGGGCACTGGGATCATCCAACCCACCCCTGTGGGATTGTGCAGCAGAGCCTCTGTCAATGCTTTAGCTGTTGTTCTTTGTTTGCTTTCTTATACACACCAGTAAAGAACTGTTATTCCTATTCCCATATCTTTGCCTGAGAGCCCCTTAATTTCACCATTCTAACAATTCACAGGGAGGGGGTTTACATTTTCCATTCCAAGGAGGGCTCCTGCCTTCCTTAGCAGACACCTGGCTTTCAAACCCAGACAAGGTTAAAAATCAGCTCTTCCCAAGGAGTTTCCAATATGGAGCTGAGACCCAATGGATGTTCCTGCCCCAGCGTTGAGTCAGGTGCCTACAGGGATCCAGGATGATGTGGAGACCACCAGCCAGGTGTTTTCACAACTTGGATTATTGGGAATGTGGGACACCAGGGCCCTCCACAATGAGGGCTCTCTGATGGGGGATGGACCTGGAGCAGAGCACGAAGCTCTTCCTGCAGCCGGGGCACTCACAGGGCTTCCCTCAGCGGTGCCTCCACTGGTGCTGATTCAAGACTGAGCTGGTCCTGAACCTCTTCCCACACTCAGGGCACTCGTAGGGCCTCTCCCCGGTGTGGATGCGCCAGTGCCTGGTGAGGTGGGAGTTGTGCTTGAAGCCCTTCCTGCAGTCGGGGCAGCGGAAGGGCCTCTCCTCGGTGTGAATCCGCTGGTGGGTGAGGAGAAGGGAGCTGGTCTGAAACAATTTCCCACACTCAGAACACTCGTAGGGCCTCTCCCCTGTGTGGATCTTCTGGTGGGAGGTCAGGTGGGAGCTCCGCCTTTAGTTCTGGCCACATTCCCAACACTCCAGGGGCCGCCTCCCGGTGTGGATGCGATGGTGGATGGTGAGCTGGGGGCTGTCTCTGAAGCCCTTCCCACACTCAGGACACTGGTAGGGCTTCTCCCCAGTGTGGATCATCTGGTGGCGGAGCAGGCGGGACCTCCAGCTGAAGCCCTTCCCACACTCCAAGCACTTGTGGGGCTTCTCCCCATCCTCGAGCTGCTCATGGAGCACCAGCTCCGAGCTCTGGCTGAAGCTCTGTCCACCTTCCTGGCTCAGGGGGGCTCTTTCCTCCTCAGAGCACCCTGGGCTGGGTTTGCAGCCCCTCCTCCTGGGGGATCTCTGGGGTTTTTCCTCTCCATCGGATTCCTGAGTGGAATCACTCACAACAGCTTCTTCCACAAGGTTCTGCTGCGGGGATTCGTCCTCCCTGGTCTCTATCCTCAGCTCCTTGTCTGGGGAAGAAGGACAAAGAGAGAATGGGATTTGCCTCCATGCCAGAAGGAAGGAGATCCTCCCAGTGTGTCCCCAGCAGGACGGCATCAGCAGCAGGATTGTCCTGCAGCCAGGGGCCGTGCTGGGCTGGGAGATGGAGCAGGAGAGAGGGGGAAAGAGGCACTGACTTCCTCCTCACCTGCCAGGGGGTCCCAGGGCATCTTCCTCTTCCTCACAGCCTTCTCCTCCATCCAGCCAAGGGTTGGGAATGGGAAATCCTGGTTTGGGGAAAAACAAGAGATGAGCACCTTGAGTTTGACCTGCCCAAGTCCAGGTCTAGATGTCAGCATCATGTGTTCATAAAGATCTGCTCTAAAAAAGCCTCCCAGGAGTTCCCCATCTCTGGTCTCTCAGTTTTGGGGTTCTGGGATTCCTCCTTGTCCAGGCTGCTGGCAGTCCCAGGAATGCAAAAAGCTCCTCTCTATTCTGGCTCCCTATTTCAGGATGCTGGGGGTTTGGGGGTCCCTCCTCCCCTCATTCTCTGCTCTGGGCTGCAGCGGCTCCAAGGAGTCCCCCCTGCCCCTCTCCAGGCTCTTGAGGCTCCCGCCAATGGCGGCGCTCCCCCCTCTCTGGGCTCCCCACTTTGGGCTCCTGGGGGGCACAGGGCTCTGCTGTCCCCACAAGAGGCCTTTTCTGCTCAGCTTTGGAGTTCTTCATTCTCCAAACATCCCCCCAGAAAAATCCAAGGGACCCCCCAGGATATCTGAGCCGAGCTCCCCCTCCCCAGTCACGATCCCATGGGTGGGGGCTGCGAATTCAGGGTGGTGCTGAGGCACCTAAACCTGCACTGTATCCCACAGGAGTGGCCAAGGGAGCAGCAGGGCTGGGGACAAGCCATGAGGAAGGACTACCACAGCCACATTCCTGGATTCACTCCTGCACCGAGGAGCTTTCAGCCTGGAGGAGACATCCCACAGGAGAGCAGCTCCATGTCACACCCCCAACACCTGCCCTGCTCCAGGACTGAATCCAGAGCCTGTTTCTGCCTGGCCGAGAGCACAGAGGGAGCTGCAGGACATCTCAGCCCTCCCTGGATCCTTCTCTTCTCCAGGTGAACGCCCCCAGCTCTCCCAGCCTGGCTCCCGATCAGAGGGGCTCCAGCTCTTGGAGCATCTCTGGTGCCTCCTCTGGACTGGTTCCAGCAGCTCCAGCTCCTTCCTGTGCTGGTCCCCAGGGCTGGGGCAGCTCTGCAGGTGGGGACTCACCTGAATGGGGCAGAGGAGCAGAATCCCCCCCTCCCCTGCTGCCCACACTGGGACTCAGTCCAGGCTCAGGGGGGGTTTCAGGGCTGGGGCTTCCTTCTGCTTTCCTCGATCGGCCTTGTCCCTCCTCTTCCTCCCCCTCCTCTTCCTCTTCCTCCCCCTGCTCTTCCATCCCTCCTTCTCCCCCTCCATCCCTGCCCTTCCCTCCCTCTTCCTCCTCCCCCAGCAGCAGCCACACCCTCGGTGCCCCGTTCCCGCAGCCCTCGCAGCCGCGGCAGGAGCGGGGATGGAGCCGGGACAGGTCGGGATGGGCAGCGCGGGGCTCTCGGCTGCTCCCAGCCGCTGCGGGCGGGGGGAAGCCGGCCCGGGCCAAAGGAGAGGCAAACTGGGCAAACTGGGGGCTGCACATCCAAACTGGGCCTTGCTGGGGACCCTGCCTGGCCACTGCCAGCCCTTGGGGCTCCTCTCGGCACATCCGCCAGGGGGGAACCCACCCAGGCCTGGGGGATCCCAGCAGTGGCAGCGCTGCCAGGGACTGGGCTGCACTGGGATCGTACTGGGAGTGACTGGGACTGCACTGGCTTTGTACTGACATCATACTGGGATCATACAGGGGCAGTACTGGCTTTGTTCTGACATCATACTGGGATCGTACTGGGAGTGACTGGGATTATGTTGAGGGTGACTGGGAGCAGCTGTGAGCAACTGGAATCAACTGGGAATGACTGGGAGCATGCTGGAGGTGACTGGGATCATACTGGCAGTGAGTGCCACTACACTGAGGATGACTGGGAGTGATCGGGAGCAAATGGGATCATACTGGAAGGAACTGGGAGTGACTGGGAAGGTGCTGGAGAGAGCTGGGCTACACTGGGACATACTGGGAGTGACTGGAATGAAAGTGAGGAGGAGAGAGCAACTGCAACCATGTGGAGCACAACTGGTTCATACTGGCCGGGACTGGGAGCACACTGGGATTGTACTGACATCATATTGGGATGAACTGGGATCATGCTGGAGATAATTGGGATCATACTGGCAGTGAGTGCCACTACACTGAGGCTGACTGGGAGTGGTTCTGACCAAATGGGATCATACTGGAAGGAACTGGAAAGATGCTGGAGGGAACTGGAGAACACTGTGAGATACTGGGAGTGACTGGAATAAAAGCGAGGGTAAAAGAGAGCAGCTGGAACCATGTGGAGCACAACTGGTTCATACTGGCAGGGACTGGGAGCACACTGGGCTCATCTTTGGATCATACTGGGAGGGACTGGACTCATACTGGGAATATCTGAGGGTGACTGGGAACACACCCAGCACATCATCCCCCATACTGGACCTGACTGGGAGCAACTAGGAGCACACAGAGAGCAAATGGTATCATACTGGGACTGACTGGGCTGATCTAGGAAGCAACTGGAACCATGCTGGAGGCAGCTGGGACCATACTGGGAGAGCTTGGAAGCAACTGGGATTATACTGGGTCCACACTGGGAGGGCTGGCATGTGACTGGGATCAAACTGGAGCTTCCTGGGATCATATTGGGGTTGAAAGGGAGCGACTGGGATCACACATTGGGCTACTGGGAGCAGCTGAGAGAAACTGGGATGATGCTGCAAGCAAACTGGAGGAACTGGGAAGGACTGGATGCATGCTGGAGGCAACTGGGATATTCTGGGCATAACTGGGGGATCATACTGGGAGAACTAACACCTTACTGGGGCCACTGGCAGTGCCTGGAAATGACTATAGACATGCTGGGGGCAACTGGGATATACTGGGAGTGTCTGTAACTATACTGGGGTGACTGGAGCCACACTGGGAACAACTGGGACCGTGCTGGGGAGAACTGGGACCACTCTGGGGACAACTGGGAGTGAGTGGGACCATGCTGGGAGGGACTGGGATCATCTGGGGAGTGACTGGGACTAGAGCAGGGGCAACTGGGTTCAACTGGGACCATACTGGGAGTGTCTGTAACCATAGGGGAGTGATGGAAACACACTGGGAACAGCTGGGCCCATGCTGGGAGCAACTGGGATCACTCTGGGGGCACTGGCATCAGACTGGGAGTGACTGGGAGCAACTGGGATTAGACTGCAAGTGACTGGGATCATACTGGGAGTGGCTGCACTCATATACTGGGATTATACTGGGTGTGAATGGAACCTGACTGGGGGTTACTGGGAGCTACTGGGCCCATGTTGGGAGGAAAATGTGGACACATTGGGAACAACTGGGATCGGCTGGAGGGTACTGGAACCATGGTGAGAGGACTGAGACTACAACTGGGGCAACTGGGATCATACTGGGAGTAACTGGGAAAGACTGGGATCATTCCGAGGTAACTAGAACCTTACTGGGCCCACTGGGATGTACTGGGAGTGTCTGGAGAGACACTCCTGGGGAGACTGTCTGTAACAATCCTGGGATGTACTGGGACTGGAACCACACTGGGGAGACTGGAACCACACTGGGAACAGCTGGGATAATGCAGGGGACAATTCAGACCATGCTTGGGGCAACTGGGCATGACTGGGACTCTGCTGGGAAGGACTGGGAGTATTTTAGGGGCAACTGGGATCGTAATGGGAGGAACTGGGAACAACTGGAGCTATGCTGGGGGTAACTGGGATCACACTTGAATCACACTGGAAGCAGCTGTGTCCATGCTGGGTTACACTGGGATCACACTGACAGTGACTGGAATCATACTGGGATTGACTGGGAGTGGCTGTGAGGAACTGGAATTGTGCTGAAAGCAACTGGGAGAAAGTGGCGGTGACTGGAATATACTGGGAGAGACAGGGAGTCACTGGGATCACACTGGAGGCTAATGGGGTCATGCTGGCATTGACAGGGAGCAACTGGGATCACACTGGGGGCACTGGCATCAGACTGGGAGTGACTGGGATCATACTGGGAGAGGCTACAATCATACTGGGATCAGAGTGGGTGTGATTGGACCCTGACTGGGGGTTACTGGGAGCTACCAGGCCCATGCTGGGACCAATTCAGGACATAATTAGAGGAAGTGGGAGCAACTGGGATAGAACTGGGGGCAAGTGAACCACACTGAGGTAACTGGGAGTGCCTGGCAATGACTGTGAGAATGTTCAGGGCAACTGGGATACACTGGGAGTGTCTGACACCATACAGGTGGTGACTGGGACTAAACTGGGAGCGACTGGGAATGTGCTGGGGGAACTGGGAACACACTGCGGGCAAGGGGGAGTGACTGGGAATGTGCTGGGAGAGACTGGGATCATACTGGGAGTGACTGGAGTGACTGGGAGAACTGAGAACAAACTGGATGAAAGCGGCAGGAACTGGGAGCAACTGGGACCCTGCTGGGAGCAAATTGCACCCCCCCTCCTCCTCCTCCCCCCGTTCCCGAAGGCCGAACCGTGAGGGGAAAGGGGGCGGGGAAAGGGCGGGAACCGTGAGGGGAAAGGGGCGGGGCCAAGGGGACGCGCGGTCCTAAAAGGGCCCGGTTTGGTTTAAAATCACCCAAAGGCGTCTCAAATGCAGCTGAAATCCAGCAGGTTTGGCCTAAAATCAGCCAAATGGGATTAAAATTATCCAAAGGGGTCTAAAATCCAACCAAAGGGGCCTAAAATTGCCCAAACTGATTGACACCTCCCTCAAAATGGCCTAAAATCAGCCTTAAATCTCCCAAAATGGGCTTCAAATCCACCCTGAAAGTACCTGCTTTGGCCTAAAATCTCCTGAATGGGCCTAAAATCCATCTGGATTTGCCAAAAATGACCTAAATTGAACTCATATCACCCAAATATGCAGGAAACCAACACAAAAGGACTTCAAATCATCCTAAATGATCTGGTTTGACCTAAAATTACCCAAAGAAGCAAAATCCTACTCAAATGGTCCCAAAATCACCAAAATAAGCAACCTAAAATCACTCACACAGGATTAAATTCACCCATATGGACCTCAAATCACCCAAACGAACCTAAAATCTACCCTAAAACTACCCAGGCTATCCTAAAATCACCCAAATGAGACCCAACACTACCCACATGGGCCTGAAATCATCCAAAGGGATCTAAAATCCCGCCTCCAACCCTCCAGATCTGGCCTCAAATCAGCCAAAGGGACCTAAAATCCCCCCTGCAAGGCTGGGAATGCCTGCCAGGGATCTGAGCCCACCCCAAACCTGCCCAGGGTGGCCCCAAATGCCCCCAAGGGGCCGAGGCTGAGGCCGAGCCCGGGATGGGCTCCGGGCTCGCTCCGGGCCCTCCGCGTTCGCTCCGGGGAGTTTTGGCCACGGCCCCGGACGGGCCTGGGCGGGACTGGGAGGGACCAGGGAGGGCTGGGCAGGGCTGCGGCATTTGGGGCTTTTGGGGCTGGGGGAGTTTGTGGGGAGTTCAGGGGCAGTGATTGGGGTTTAGGAGAGAATGATTGGGTTTGGGGGAGTTGGGGGGGTTTTGGGGGTTTGCATTTTGGTTTTGGGGGGTTTGGCATTTCTGATGTTTTTTTTGGGGTTTATTAAATTTTTTTTTTTTTTTTTTATAATTTTTTTAGGATTACTGGGATTTTTTGTGGGGATTTTTTTCTCTTAAATTTTTGGGATTCTCTTGGATTTCTGGGGAGATTTTGGGTGGTTTTATTGGAATTGTGGAGGCATTTAGTGGCATTCTTTGGAGGTCTGGGTTTTTAAAGGAAATTTTTGGGGTTTTTTTGGGATTTTTGTGGGATTTGGTGGGGTTTCTGGGTTTTTTGGGTGTTGCCATGATTTCTTTGGGTCTTGGGGGGATTTTGTGGGGGCTTCTTGTGGTTTTGGGGATATTTTTGGGGATTTTGTGGTTTAATTTGGATTATGGGGGTTGTGGGATTTCAAAGAGATTTTGTGGGCTTTTATTTGGATTCTAGGGTGTTCTAATTTTGTGAGATTTAATTGGGATAATATGGGGGTTTTATTGGGACTTTTAGGGGTTTTAAGGAGATTTTGGTGTCTCTCAGCCCTTCCCCCACACCCGGGGACAACCTCAAAGCCCCCTCAGACCACATGAGGCCCCCAAAATTCCAGAAAATATACCCCAAAAATCCCCCAAAAATCACAATAAAATGCTACAAAATATCAGAGAATCCCACAAAATCCCAGTGGAACCCACAAAATTTAAAAAATACTCCCAAAAAATTTCAATAAATCCCCAAAAAAACCAAACCCCTGCAAAACCCCAATAAACTCTCCCAAAATCCAAAACCCTCAAATCCACAACCCCCACCAAAACCCAATAATTCTCCTCAAAAAAACCCAAAACCACAAAATTCCCCCCAGCCCCCAAAAAAAAGCCCCTCAAAATCCCCCAAATCCCAGACTCAGTGGGGCCAGCCCCTCCCCAGATCCCCCCCTCCCGGACTTTTCCCCCAAATCCTCCCAAAAACCCCCAGACCCTCCCCAAAACCCCCAGACCCCAGACCCCCAAAACCCTCCCAGGACCCCTCAGGACCCCCAGAGCCCTCCCCCAAACCCCCCCAGACCATCCCAAAACCCCAGACCCTCCCAGACCCTTCCCAGATCCCCCCAAACCCCCCCCCCCCCAGACCCCCCCACGACCCCCCCCCAGAGACCCCCAAAGGCTCAGGACCCATCCGCACCCCCCCCCAGGTCCCCCCACCCCCCCCCCAATGCCCCAGGACCCCAGACCCCCCAGACCCCCAAAACCCCCCCCCCCCCTCCCCCCCCCCAGGACCCCCCCACCCCCCAGACCCCCCCCCCCCCCCCCCCCCCCCCCCTGAGCCCCTGTCCCTCCCGGCCCCCCGGCCCGGCGGCGGAAAGGGGCGCCCCGGCCTGGGGCCGGCTCGCCTTTGATTGGCTGGGGCGGGGCGGGGAGGCAGGCATTTCTGGGAGCTGCGCCGTGATTGGTTGGTTTAGGGACTGGCAGCGCGGCCATTGGTTGGTTCAGGGGGGGCGCCGCTATTGTTGGGAGCCCAGCGCACGCGGCAGAGGCGGGATTTGTGAGGGGAGAGCCCCTGAGGTGGGTCTGGGGGAAACTGGGGGGGTTTGGGGCGGGGTCTGAGGGGAAATTGGGGATTTTGGGGGCATTGACGGGAAATAGGGTTGTGCGGTGGGTTTGGGGGAATGGGGGTCTGAGGGGGTGGGTCTGAGGGGCTCTAGGGAGCTTTGGGGAAGCTTGAGAGGGTTTGGAGCGTTGTCAGGTGAGTTTAGGGGATCTGAGGGGAATTGGGAGGGTCTGAGGGATTTTTGGGGATTGTGAGAGGAACTGTGGAGTTGTGAGGGGATCTGGGGAGTTTGAGGTGGGTCTGGGAAGTTTGGTGGAGTCTGAGGGGATTTCATAGGGTTTGGGGGGATTGAGGGGTGTGAGGGGGATTTGGGGCAGTCTGATGGATTTGGGGGGGTCTCAGGTGCGTCTGGGGTGAAATTTGGGTGGAAATGGGGGGTCTGAGAGTCCTGGGGAGGGGTTTGGGGTCCAGGGTGGTTCTGGGCCAACACTGGGGAGCCCTGGGGGTTTGGGGTTCCTGGAGGGGTCCTGTGGGAGGTTTGGGGTCCCCCGGGGGTCCCAGGCCCACCCTGAACCGGGGTCTGGGGGTTTCAGGGGGGGGGGCACAGGGGGGTTCCCCCCCGGTTTTGGGGGGTCTTGGTGGTGCCCCTCCCAAAAAGCTCCGAGGGCCCCCTGAAGTGGCTCCTGTTCCACCGGCCGGTGCCCCCTGATCCAGGACGGCCCCACTGAGTCTTCTGGGGGATTTGTGGGGATTTTGGGTTTTTTAGGGTTTTTGGGGATTTCTGGGTGGCTTTTTTGGGCTTTGGGGGATTTTGTTGGGAGTTTGGGGGAATTTTGGGAATTTTTGGGAGAACTGTTGGGTTTTGGGATGGTTACGCTATTTTGGGGGTTTTGTTGATTTGGGGGTTTTGGATTTTTTGTTGTTGGAGTTGGGGTTTTTTTTTGGGGGATTTATTGAAACTTTTAGGAGTTTTTTTAAATTTTGGTGAGTTCCATTGCAATTTTCAGAGATTCTCTGGGGTTTTTGAGGGTTTTTCTTGTAGCTTTGGGGAATTTTGTGGGGTTTTGTGGGAGTTTTAGGGGGCTTTGGGGCATTCCCTGGGTGTGGGGAAGGGCTGAGAGGCACCAAAATCTCCTTAAAAGCCCCAAAAGTCCCAGTAAAACCCACTAAATCCCAATTGAATCTCTCCAAATCCCATTAGAACACCCTAGAATCCCAATAAAAGCCCACAAAAAACCTTTGAAATCCCAATCACCCCAAAAAATGATTAAACTCCCCAAAATCCCCCAAAATGTCCCCAAAACCATAAAAGTCCCACAAAATCTCCCCAAGATCCAAAGAAATCCTGGCAACACCCAAAAAAAACCCCACAAAACCCCCAAATCCCTCCAAAAAAAATCCAAAAACCCTAAAATCCCCAATGAGTCCCACTAAATGCCACCACAATTCCAATAAAATCCCCCAAAATCTCCTAAAAATCCCAATAAAACCCCCAGAATTTCTGAGAATCCCAAAACATCAAAATCCCAGTAAAACCCCCAAAATTTAAAAAGCCACAAAAATTTCAATAAACCCCCAAAACACCCCCAGAAAAACTCCCCTCAAAATGCCAATAAAATCCCCAAAAACCAAACTCCCCAAAATCCACAAAACCAGCCACTCCCAGTCAATCCCAGTATGATTCCAGTTGTTCTCAATGAGATCCCAGTGTAACCCAGTATGGACTCAGCTGCTCTCACTGTGATCCCAGTGTGATCCCAGTTGCTCCCAGCATAATTCCAGATGTTCCCAGTTCCTCCCATTATGATCCCAGTTTCCCCAAGAATAGTCCCAGTCCCTCCCAGCAGGGTCCCAGTCATGCCCAGTTGCCTCCAGGGTAGATTCAGTTTCCCCAGCATCGTCCCAGTTGCTCCCAGCATGATCCCAGCTGTTCCCAGTGTGGTTCCAGTCCCCCCAGTATGGTTAGAGACACTCCCAGTATGTTTTAGTTACCCTCAGAATGATCCCAGTCTTTCCCAGTTACTCCCAGTTTCCTCTAGCATAATCCCAGTTTCTATCTGTTGCTCAAAGGGTGGTCCCAGTTGCTCCCAGTATGATCCCAGTTGCCCCAGTTGTAGTCTCAGTCCTCTCAGCATGGTTCCAGTACCTTCCAGCTGATCCCAGTTGCTCCCAGTGTGTCACATTTTCCTCCCAACATGGGCCCAGTAGCTCCCAGTAACCCCCAGTCAGGTTCCATTCACACCCAGTATAATCCCAGTATGAGTGTAGCCACTCCCAGTATGATCCCAGTCACTTGCAGTCTAATCCCAGTTGCTCCCAGTCACTTCCCAGTCTGATGCCAGTGCCCCCAGTGTGATCCCAGTTGCTCCCAGCATGGGCCCAGCTGTTCCCAGTGTGGTTCCATCACTCCCCTATGGTTACAGACACTCCCAGTATGGTCCCAGTTGAACCCAGTTGCCCCTGCTCTAGTCCCAGTCACTCCCCAGATGATCCCAGTCCCTCCCAGCATGGTCCCACTCACTCCCAGTTGCCCCCAGTGTGGTCCCAGTTCTCCCCAGCATGGTCCCAGTTGTTCCCAGTGTGGTTCCAGTCCCCCCAGAATGGTTACAGACACTCCCAGTATATCCCAGTTGCCCCCAGCATGTCTGTAGTCATTTCCAGGCACTGCCAGTGGCCCCAGTAAGGTGTTAGTTCTCCCAGTATGATCCCCCAGTCATGCCCAGTATATCCCAGTTGCCTCCAGCATGCATCCAGTCCTTCCCAGTTCCTCCAGTTTGCTTGCAGCATCATCCCAGTTTCTCTCAGCTGCTCCCAGTAGCCCAAAATGTGATCCCAGTCGCTCCTTTTCAACCCCAATATGATCCCAGTAAGCTCCAGTTTGATCCCAGTCACATGCCAGCCCTCCCAGTGTGGTCCCAGTATAATCCCAGTGTGCTTCCAATCTCTCCCAGTATGGTCCCAGCTGCCTCCAGCATGGTTCCAGTTGCTTCCTAGATCAGCCCAGTCAGTCCCAGTATGATGCCATTTGCTCCCTGCATGCTCCCAGTTGCTCCCAGTCAGGCCCAGTATGGGGGATGATGTGCAGGATGTGTTCCCAGTTGCTCTCAGATACTCCCAGTATTAGTCCAGTCCCTCCCAGTATGATCCAAAGATGAGCCCAGTGTGCTCCCAGTCCCTGCCAGTATGAACCAGTTGTGCTCCACATGGTTCCAGTTGCTCTCTTTTACCCTTGTTTTTGTTCCAGTAACTCCTAGTATATCCAGTGTAGCCCAGTTCCCTCCAGCATGTTCCCAGTCACTCCTAGTTGCTCCCAGTTGGGTTTTTGGGGGGATGTTTGGAGAATGAAGAAGTCCAAGGCTGAGCGGAAAAGGCCCCTTGGGGGACATCGGGGTGCCGTGGCGGCTGCTGGCGGCAGAGGCAGCCTGGAGGAGCAGAGCCCTGTGTCCCCCCAGGAGCCCAAAGTGGGGAGCCCAGAGAGGGGGGGGAGCCCGCCATTGGCGGGAGCCTCAAGAGCCTGGAGAGGGGCAGGGGGGACTCCTTGGAGCCGCTGCAGCCCCGAGCAGAGAATGAGGGGAGAAGGGAGCCCGGGAGCCCAAACAGCCCCGGCATCCCGAAATGGGGAGAGCCAAGAGGGGGGAGCTTTTGGCGTTGCTGGGACTGCCAGCAGCCTGGGCAGAGCGGGCACCAAGGAGAAGGGGGACCCCCAATCCAAGTGTGATCCCACAACTGGGACAGGGGGAGTCCCTGAACACCAGAGGGGAGGGACCAGGGATGGGGAACTCCTGGGAGGCTTTTTGAGGGCTGAATCTTGGTGTTTGGGAGGTTTTTCTGTAGCTCAGATGCCCGGTGACTTGTAGAGATGGACTTGGCCGGAGGGGCCTTGAAACGCAGCGTGAGTTGGGGAAGGTGAAACAGGCTTTCCTGTTGCATAAATATGATAAATATGATTGTCTGGCAAAAGATTTTGAGAATATAGAAACTATAAGCAAGATTGAAATGAAAGCAAGCTTTTAGATACCTTAGTTACTGAACAACTGGAAAACAATGATGTGGCCCGACTGAAGGTAATCCCCTTTTGATGAAACAATTCCCTCTGCCTGCAGACAGGTCCAGGGGTCAGAGCAGACCCTGCTGGCTCAGGAGAAGGCATCCAAAGAGGAGTTTGTAGGGTTTAAAATATAACACAGTATGGTGATGTAATGATTCTTCCAGGCTGTATGTAAATGCGATAGGATTTGTATCTTGTACTAGATTGGTTAGTGAGAAATAGAATATTCAACACAGATGAAGATTTCTTATATTGTAACAGGAACCTCACTCTCTTACGCTTTTACTCTCTTTCCCTTTTGCTCTCTTACCCTTTTTACTCTCTTACCTTTTTTACTCCCTTACGCTCTTCCCCTCTTACTCTCTTCCCCTGTCATCCTCTCTACCCCTCTCTTCTCTCGGGCCTGCTCCGAGCTGTGCCTGGCAGCTCCCAGCAGGGCCCTGCACGCAGGCCCTTTGCAATAAACCACAGATTCCATGACCTGGCTTCAGAGATCTCTTGTCTCTGTCCATCCCGACTGTCCTACCCCCCGACGCTCCTACAAATGCGCTCATCCTTTGTTTTCCCCAAACCAGGATTTCCCATTGCCAACCCCTGGGAGTCTGCGAGGAAGAGGAAGATGCCCCGGGGCACTGATGCAGGTGAGGAGGAAGTCAGTGCCCCTTTCCCCCTCTGTGCTGCTCCATCTCCCAGTCCAGCACGGCCCCAGCTGCAGCACAGCCCTGGGGGGATCTCCTTGCCCTTGCCTGTGGCACGGAGGCAAATGCCATCCTGTTCTTGTCCTTCCTCCCCCAGAGCAGGAGCTGAGCATGGAGAGCAGGGAGGACAAATCCCCACAGCAGAACCTGGTGGAAGAGGCCATTTTGAGCGGCTCCACAGTGCAGGAAGCCAATGGGGAGGAAAAACCCTGGAGATGCCGCATGAGGAGGGGCTGCAAACGCAGCTGGCAGGGATGTGAGGGGGAAAGAGCCAGCCTGGGCCGGGAAGGCGGCCGGAGATGGAGCCAGAGCTCAGAGCTGGTGCTCCATGAGCAGGGTCATGATGGGGAGAAGCCCCACACGTGCGTGGAGTGTGGGAAGAGCTTCAGCCAGAGCTCCCACCTGATCAGACACCAGAGGATCCACACTGGGGAACGGCCCTATGAGTGTGGGGAGTGTGGGAAGAGCTTCAGCCAGAGCTCCACCCTGATCACGCACCAGAGGACCCACACTGGGGAACGGCCCTACGAGTGTGATAAATGCAGGAAGAGGTTTCTGACCAGCTCCCATCTCCTCCAGCACTTTCAGAGTCACACAGAGGAGAGGCCCTTCCAGTGTCCCGACTGTGGGAAGGAATTCCATCGCAACTCCACCCTCATGAAGCACCAGCGCATCCACACCCGAACGGGGCCCTATGAATGTGTAGAATGTGGGAAGAGTTTTGGAGACAAAGGAACCTGATCCAGCATCAGAGGATCCACACTGGGAGCTTCAGGTGGAACTCCGACCTGGTCACACACCAGAGGATCCATACTGGGAGAGGCCCTACAGTGTGATAAATGCAGGAAGGGTTTCTGACCAGCTCCCATCTCCTTGGGCACTACCAGAGTCACACAGGGAGAGAGGCCCTTCCAATGCCCCGACTGTGGGAAGGGATTCAAGAAGAACTCCAACCTCATCAGGCACCAAAAGCGCATCCACACTGGGGAGAGGCCCTACGAGTGTGATAAATGCAGGAAGAGGTTTCAGACCAGCTCCCATCTCCTCCAGCACTATCAGATTCACACAGAGGAGAGGCCCTTCCAATGCCCCGACTGTGGGAAGGGATTCAAGAAGAACTCCAACCTCATCAGGCACCGGCGCATCCACACAGGGGAGAGGCCCTACGAGTGTCCCCAGTGTGGGAAGAGCTTCTCCAGCAGCTCAGCCTTGACCCGACACCAACAGAGGCACTGGTAAGGGAAGCCCTGCAAGTGCCCCGAGTGCGGGAAGAGCTTCGTGCGCTGCTCCAGCTCCATCCCCCACTGGAGGAGGCACTTTGGTCACAGCCCTGGTCACTCACATTCCCTGTGATCCATGTTGGGAACACACCTGGCTGCTTCTACTTTTAGTTTCACCTGAAATTTTTTTCCTTCTCCATCTCTTTGCACTCCAGGAGCCAAGAGGGATGGATCTGTCACTTCAAAACCACTCAAATCCCAGTGAAAACAGCTCAATCCCACCCCAGAAGTGCTCAAACCCACCTCAAAAAAATGCAATCCCATAACAAATTTACTTGATTCCACAGCCAACAGAGTGAGATGGGCTTGGGGGGAGATTGGGAGATGTGGGGTCCCAATTTGGATCAATGGGATACAGGGATTGTGTGGGGCTGGGTGTGTGGGATGTATCTGATAGCAAATAAAACTCTCAGACTTACTGCTTTCTTTCCCGTTCATGTTCAGTCCGTTGCAGTTGTTTGCGGAGTGCCGCCTCCCAGAGAGTCCCCTCACAGTTCCCGCCCTTGGCCTGAGTCCGCCCCTTTCCCCTCACTTTTTCCCCTCACGGTTCCCCTTTTCCCTGTCCCCCTTCCCTCAGGATTTTCCCTTCAGGATTCGGCCTTCGGGAGGAGGAGGGAGGAAGAGGCCGAGCGGCTGCAGCAGAAGGGTAGAGAAGGAATCTCGTGGCCGGCGCCCTCCTGAACTCGCCGCAGCCCTGGGCATCGCCCCCCATCCCACAGGTTCCCCGGGGAGGGAGCTGGGACAAATGTGCCGGGGGTTCCTGGGTTTGGGGTTTTTGGGGGAAGTTTGGAGCTGGCCGGGCTCCAAAGCCGAGCCGCAGGTGGCCCTTGGGGACATCAGGCGTCCCCGGGAGGTGTTTCTGGGGGGTCTCGGTGTGGGTGGTGGCAGAGCCCCGGCGGGGGCAGGGGATGCCGGTCCCCCGCGGTGGGGTTGGGCTTCCCGGCCGGACCCTCCGAGCTCTGCCAGGGCCACGTGGGGACCGCGCGGGAGCGGCGGCACCGGCGGGGGGACAGTGGTTCTGGGGAGCCCTTTGAGAGCCGCAAACTCCCCGAGCGGGAGCCCAGAGAGGAGAGCCCCAGAAGGGCAAGGGGGGACCCCGAGGGGGGACCCTGGGATTGCCAGGGACCCCAGCGATGGGTGGTGCTGGGGCTGGAGGGGCAGGATGGCCGGGAAAGGGGTTCGGGGGTGCCGGTGCCGGCAGTGGCTGCTCCCAGTATGAGCCCAGTCGCTCCCAGTATGAGTCCAGTCCCTCCCGGTCATTCCCTATGATGATGCAGTTTGCTCCAGGCACGGTCCCAGTTGCTCCCAGTTCCTCCCACTTCAATCCAGTGTGTTCCCAGTTCTCCCTGTTGTCCCTAGCATAGTCCTAGGCACTCCCAGTATGATCCCATTCTCTCCCAGCATGATCCCATTCTCTCCCAGCATGATCCCATTCTCTCCCAGCAGGGCCCCAGTCACTCCCACTTGCCCCCAGCGTGTTCCCAGTTTGCCCCAGCACATTCCCAGTCACTCCCTGTCTGGTTCCAGTCACCACCTGTATGGTGTCAGACACACCCAGTATATCCCAGTTGCCCTGAACATTCTCACAGTCATTGCCAGGCACTCCCAGTTACCTCAGCGTGGTTCACTTGCCCCCAGTTTTATCCCAGTTGCTCCCAGTTCCTCTGATTATGTCCCCACAGTTGGCCCCCAGCAGGTCCTGGTAGCTCCCAGTAACCCCAAGTCAGGGTCCAATCACACCCACTCTGCTCCCAGTATGATTGTAGCCACTCCCAGTATGATCCCAGTCACTCCCAGTCTGATACCAGTGTCCCCAGTGTGATCCCAGCTGCTCCCTGTCAATGCCAGCATGACCCCAGGAGCCTCCAGTATGATTCCAGTTACTCCCTGTAAGGTTCTAGTTACCTCGGAATGATGCAGGTCTTTCCCAGTAACTCCCAGTTGCCTCCAGCATGGTCCCAGTTGCCCCAGTTGTAGTCTCAGTCCTCTCAGCATGGTTCCAGTACCTCTCAGCCCCATCTCAGTTGCTCCCAGTGTGTCACATTTTCCTCCCAACATGGGCCCAGTAGTTCCCAGTAACCCCACTCAGTTTCCATTCACACCCAGTATAATCCCAGTATGAGTGTAGCCACTCCCAGTATGATCCCAGTCACTTGCAGTCTAATCCCAGTTGCTCCCAGACACTCCCAGTACGACTCCAGTGCCCCCAGTGTGATCCCAGTTGCTCCCTGTCAGTGCCAGCATGACCCCAGTAGCCTCCAGTATGATCCCAGTGACTCCCTGTTTCTCCCAGTTTATCCCAGTTGCTTCCAGCTTGTTCCCAGTCACTCCCACATCTTCCCAGTTGCTTTCAGCACCATTCCAGTTGCTCCCAGTCAATTCCAGCATGATTCCAGTCATCCTCAGAGTGATCCCAGTTACTCCCAGCATGGGCCCAGCTGTTCCCAGTGTCCTTCCATCACACCCCTATGGTTACAGACACTCCCAGTATGGTCCCAGTTGAACCCAGTTGCCCCTGCTCTAGTCCCAGTCACTCCCCAGGTGACCCCAGTCCCTCCCAGCATGGTCCCACTCACTCCCAGTTGCCCCCAGTGTGGTCCCAGTTCTCCCCAGCATGGTCCCAGTTGTTTCCAGTGTGGTTCCAGTCCCCCCAGTATGGTTCCAGACACTCCCAGTATATCCCAGTTGCCCCCAGCATGTCTGTAGTCATTTCCAGGCACTGCCAGTGGCCCCAGTAAGGTGTTAGTTCTCCCAGTATGATCCCCCAGTTATGCCCAGAATATCCCAGTTGCCTCCAGCATGCATCCAGTCCTTCCCAGTTCCTCCAGTTTGCTTGCAGCATCATCCCAGTTTCTCTCAGCTGCTCCCAGTAGCCCAAAGTGTGATCCCAGTCGCTGCCTTTCAACCCCAATATGATCCCAGTAAGCTCCAGTTTGATCCCAGTCACATGCCAGCCCTCCCAGTGTAGTCCCAGTATAATCCCAGTTGCTCCCAATCTCTTCCAGTATGGTTCCAGTTGCTTCCTAGATCAGCCCAGTCAGTCCCAGTATGATGCCATTTGCTCCCAGTTGCTCCCAGTCAGGCCCAGTATTGGGGATGTTCCCATTGACTCTCAAGATACTCCCAGTCTTTGTCCAGTCCCTCCCAGTATGATCCAAAGATGAGCCCAGTGTGCTCCCAGTCCCTGCCAGTATGAACCAGTTGTGCTCCACATGGTTCCAGTTGCTCTCTTTCCCCTCTTTTGTTTTGTTCCTGTCTCTCCCAATATGCCCAGTATGATCTCTTTCCATTTGGTCCCATTTGCAAGCACTCCCAGTCAGCGTCAGTGTAGTGACACGCACTGCCAGTATGATCCCAGTGACCTGCAGCAGGATCCCAGTTAATCCCAGTAGAAGCCCAGTTGTTTCCAGTCACCCCTAGCATGCAGCCGGTCACTCCCAGTTGCACCTACCATGATCCCAGTTGCTCACAGCTGCTCCCATTCACCCTCAGCACAATCCCAGTAAATCCCACTGTATCCCATTTGACACTAACATGGTCTCAATTGCCCCTCAAGCTCCCTACTCACTCCCAGCATGATCCCAGTGTCCATCAGTGCGATCACGGTCTGCCCTAGCGTGGCAGTATCATTCCAGTATGATGCCAGTACAAAGCCAGTGCAGTCCCAGTCACTCCCAGTACGATCCCAGGGCAGCCCAGTCCCTGGCAGTGCTGCCACTGCTGGGATCCCCCAGGCCTGGGTGCGTTCCCCCCAGTGGATGTGCCGAGAGGAGCCCCAAGGGCTGGCAGTGGCCAGGCAGGGTCCCCAGCAAGGCCCAGTTTGGATGTGCAGCCCCCAGTTTGCCCAGTTTGCCTCTCCTTTGGCCTGGGCCCGGTTCCCCCGCCCAGCGGCTGGGAGCAGCCGAGAGCCCCGCGCTGCCCATCCCGACCTGTCCCGGCTCCATCCCGCTCCTGCCGCGGCTGCGAGGGCTGCGGAACAGGGCACCGAGGGTGTGGCTGCTGCTGGGGAGGAGGAGGAGGGGAGGAAGGGCCGCTAGGAAGGAGGAGAGCCAGAAGGGATGAAAGAGGAGGAGGTGGGCTGAGGGAGGAGGAGGATAAGGAAGGATGGAAGAGGAGGAGTGGGAGGAAGAGAATGAGGAGGGACAAAGGCAGATCAGGAAAGCAGAAGGAAGCCCCAGCCCTGAAACCCCTGAGCCTGGACTGAGCCCCAGTGTGGGCAGCAGGGGAGGGGGGATTCTGCCCTCTGCCCCACTCAGGTGAGTCCCCACCTGCAGAGCTGCCCCAGCCCTGGGGACCAGCACAGGAAGGAGCTGGAGCTGCTGGAACCAGTCCAGAGGAGGCACCAGAGATGCTCCAAGAGCTGGAACCCCTCTGATCTGGAGCCAGGCTGGGAGAGCTGGGGGTGCTCACCTGGAGAAGAGAAGGATCCAGGGAGGGCTGAGATGTCCTGCAGCTCCCTCTGTGCTCTCGGCCAGGCAGAAACAGGCTCTGGATTCAGCCCTGGAGCAGGGCAGGTGTTGGGGGTGTGACATGGAGCTGCTCTCCTGTGGGATGTCTCCTCCAGGCTGGAAGCTCCTCGGTGCAGGAGTGAATCCAGGAATGTGGCTGTGGTAGTCCTTCCTCATGGCTTGTCCCCAGCCCTGCTGTTCCCTTGGCCACTCCTGTGGGATACAGTGCAGGTTTAGGTGCCTCAGCACCACCCTGGGGCCCTGGAAGCCCCCACCCATGGGATTGTGACTGGGGAGGAGGCTGGGCTCAGATATCCTGGGGGTCCCTTGGATTTTTCTTGGGGGATGTTTGGAGAATGAAGAACTCCAAAGCTGAGCAGAAAAGGCCTCTTGTGGGGACAGCAGAGCCCTGTGTCCCCAGGAGCCCAAAGTGGGAGCCCAGAGAGGGGGGAGCGCCGCCATTGGCGGGAGCCTCAAGAGCCTGGAGAGGGGCAGGGGACTCCTTGGAGCCGCTGCAGCCCAGAGCAGAGAATGAGGGAGGAGGGACCCCCAAAACCTTCAGCATCCCCAAGTGGGGGAGACAGAATAGAGAGGAGCTTTTTGCATTCCTGGGACTGCCAGCAGCCTGGACAAGGAGGAATCCCAGAACCC
>JALJVW010001177.1:0-18515 GCA_024865655.1 Emberiza elegans | reverse complement strand
ACCCCAGATGAGGTTGAGCAAAGCTTTAGATGTCTTTATGCTTTGAATAGCTCATTTGCAGGACCTAATCCTCCAATTTTAGGCACTTTTCAAACAGCACACAGGCAACTTCATGCTCTCTGGCTGTTACAGTCCAGAAGCTTCCTCGGGGTAGGCGCAGCTAAGCCTGTAACTGAGCAAAGTAAACCAAGCCGTTCATTTTACAAGGGCAGAAACGCCTGAAGGCTGCCTTGAACTTTGAATTAATCTCGTTAACCGTTTTTTCTGGAGACCAGTTAATGAATTAGTACTATTCAAGCCTTCAAATAGAACAGAGAGGAAGAAAGAATCAGCACTTTTGATTTTATGGCTGTCTCCCCAGGACCCTTGCAGAGCCCCAGCCATGCTGTTTGCCCCTCAGCCTACCCATGGGGCAGCCTGGGGCTGCTCACGGGATTTTCTGTGATGAGCCTTGGTCTGGCTGTGTTCTTGAGAGAGCCTGGGCAAGGAGCCTGGAGCCCCCAGGGCCTGGCCCGAGGCGTCAGCGCTGCCCCAGCAGTGCCCATGGCCCTGTCCCTGCTGCAGCCCCCTGGCACTGCACCCCAGGGCTGTGCCCGGCCCCTTGGAAGGCACTCAGGCCCTGCAGCAACACCAGGCCACCAGGGCAGCGGGGCAGGGCCACGGCAGCAGCACTGGCAACACCATGCTGCTGCTGCTGCTAGAAAATGGGTACTGCTGGGCCAGCACTGATCTGCCCCCAGCTCTGCACACAGACATTGCTGCTGCAGCTCCAGAGAAGGCAACAAAATGGCATCTCTGCAGAAAACTCTGCTGAGAGATGCTTTATTTCCTTTAAAGTCACCAGGAGTGCAGCACGTCATTTACACAGTCTGTGACCACAAAGACTGTGGAGAGAAAAAAAAAAGAAAAATGGCACAAACAATGGCAATAATTTGTGGACAATTGGAAAAAACTAAAACAAAGGAAAAGAACCTCCAAAATGAAACCAACAGGAAGTACCAAAGATTACTTTTATTACAAGTGGTTTGCGGAAGTTGGCCAGAAGTTTAATGTTTCTGAAAGCATCCAGTCATCAGTCTCCACACTGCAGCCTTGAGCTCCTGGTTCCTCAGGCTGTAGATGAGGGGGTTCAGGGCTGGAGGCACCACCGAGTACAGAACTGACAGGGCCAGATCCAGGGATGGGGAGGACATGGAGGGGGGCTTCAGGTAGGCAAATGTGCCAGTGCTGATGAACAGAGAGACCACAGCCAGGTGAGGGAGGCAGGTGGAAAAGGCTTTGTGCGGTCCCTGCTCAGAGGGGATTCTCAGCACAGCCCTGAAGATCTGCACATAGGAGAAAACAATGAACACAAAACATCCAGAAGTTAAACAAAGACTAATGACAATGAGCCCAAGTTCCCTGATGATGGAGTGTGAACAGGAGAGCTTGAGTACTGGGGGGATTTCACAGAAGAACTGGCCCAGGGCATTGCCACGGCACAGGGGCAGGGAAAATGTATTGGCTGTGTGCATGAGAGCATTGAGAAAGGCACTGGCCCAGGCAGCTGCTGCCATGTGGGCACAAGCTCTGCTGCCCAGGAGGGTCCCGTAGTGCAGCGGTTTGCAGATGGACACGTAGCGGTCGTAGCACATTATGGTCAGGAGGGAAAACTCTGCTGAGATGAAGAAGAGAAAGAAAAAGATTTGACCAGCACATCCTGGGTAGGAGATGTCCCTGGTGTCCCAGAGGGAATTGTGCATGGCTTTGGGGACAGTGGTGCAGATGCAGCCCAGGTCGCTGAGGGCCAGGTTGAGCAGGAAGAAGAACATGGGCGTGTGCAGGTGGTGATCGCAGGCTACGGCGCTGATGATGAGGCCGTTGCCCAGGAGGGCAGCCAGGGAGATGCCCAGCAAGAGGCAGAAGTGCAGGAGCTGCAGCTGCCGCGTGTCTGCCAATGCCAGCAGGAGGAAGTGCCTGATGGAGCTGCTGTTGGACATTTGTGCTGTTTTGGCATGGGGAACTGTAAGAAAAGAAATCATGGAATAGCTGGGTTTGGAGAGGACTTGAAATATCCCAGCACAGCCTGGGGACACTTTCCCCCCCACTGCCTGCCCAGGGCTCTGCTGCCTGGAGCTGTCCCTGCCAGCAGCTGCTTCCCTGTGCCCAGGGCTGGGCCCTGCCAGTGCTGCCAGAGCCCAGCCCAGCCCTGGGGGCTCAGCTCTGCCCTGCAGACCCCTCCCAGCTTAGGCTCTGCCCAGGGGCAGCTCTGGCACTGCAGGCTCTGATGGCAACTTTAGAGCAACCCTGAGGAGGCTGGAAAAGCAACAGTGATGCTGCCTCTAAGGGGCTTTGTGCTGATTTCTGTCACTGCCTGGTTTATTTAGGTCTGAGAGAAATTTCTTTTTAATTTTCCTCAAGCTGAACTGAGATATGAATTCCTATGTGCAATATCCCATCCAGGCAACCCAGAGCAATAGATTAAAAAAGCAGGATTCTCCCTTTTATACAGCCCCTTAATTGCTGTGCTCCCTGTATAATCTACTTGGAAATGTTGTGGAGTTAAATGTCATGCTGGCAGCAGTCCTGAACAATGCATCATCCTCACCACACAAGGAGAACACTTCCAAGCTTTACCAGCTGTCTCCTCCCACCCAGATCCTGTCCCCCAGTGCTGGGAGCAGCTGCCAGGGCTGGCTGAGAGCTGTCCCTGGCAGGCAGCAGAGTCCCTGCCCCAGCACAGCGCCCTGGGCTGCAGGACCCTGCTCTGCAGGACAGCCCTGGGCACCCCTGGCTGCTCTGCACAGAGAAAATCACAGAATGTACTCACAGGGTCTGCAGGCATTGGGATGTTCCAGCTTTAGGAGATGGCTCCAGGAGCTGCAGCTGCATTGTCCTGCAGCCAGAGGTTCCTGTGCCAAGGGCTGGCAGTGATTCTGCCCCAGGCACTTCTCAGCCCCTTCCCAGCCCTGACTGATTGAAGCCTCTCTGCCTCTGTGCTGTGCCCAGGCTGGCTGCAGGCAGTGCCCCAGCCCTGCTGGGCTGGCAGAAGAGCTGCTCATCAAGAGAAATGTGCTTTGAAGCCTTCTTGGTTACCAGGAGCTGCCTCTGTGCCAGGAGCCCAGCCCAGCTCAGCAGCACAGACACAGCACAAGGACTTTAATGAGCCTCTGGGCTTTGTGCTCAGGCCCTGAACATCAGTCCCTGAGAGGGAGCTGAAGAAACCTCCCAGAACTCCAAGTCAGAATCCAACTCCAAAGTTTCTTGACTTTTAATGGGTCCCACTGAGGGACACAACTGAGAAAGTGTCCCCAGGCCCCAGGCAGAGCAGAGAACTGGAGGCAGTGATGACAGGTGGGGACAAAGAGAAGCCAAGTCTTGGTGCCCCTGGGGCACAGCAGGGTCTGTGCCACAAGGGCTGGGAGGAGACACTTGTCCTGAGGCCCTGGGGCCTCCTGGCACAGCCCCAGCCAGGCTGGGCACTGTCAGCCCCTTGTCCTGCCCTCTGCATCCCCCCAGCCCACATCCCAGTGGCCTCAAGGATCTGCTGGAAGGAGTCCCTGGGAGCCTTTGCTCAGCAATGGCCCTGGGGGCTCCTTTATGCTGCAGGGACTGCAGGTTTTCAAAGGACTTTGGGTTTGGCTTTTGCCTTGGAGTCTCTGAGAGGTTTGTGCAGTCATGGCCTCCAATTATCTGCTTTAATTAGTCCCTGGAGAGGCTTTGTCAGTAACAACACTCAGTGGGGCTCATTAATACTTCAAGGTACTTCAGTTATTTTAAGGTACTTGGTGTTTCCCTTTTGATACAGACTCTGTGAAAGGTTTGTGCAATCATGGCCCCAATTATCTGCTTTAACGAGTCCCTTGAGATCTTTGTACTGACACTCAGTGGGGCTCATTAATACTTTGAGATACTGAAGGTTTTTTAAGGTACTCTGGATTTTCCTTTCCACACTGAGTCTCTGAGAAGTTTTTTGCCATCCTGGCCTCCAATTCTCTCTTCCAAGGAGTCCATGAGGAGTCTGTGTTGGGGATGGACCTCATTGGGACCCATTCATGCTTTGAGAGACTTTTGGATTTTCTTCTGACTTTGACTCCTGGAAACGTTTCTGCCATCTCCTCGCAGGCCCTGAGGTTCAAGGGCTCAGCTCCAAATGCACCACGGGGCTCATTAGGATCAACCAAGTCCTGACAAACCATGGCTCTGCCTTGATTTCCCTCTGCTCTCATGCAGTTAATTTGGAATCTTTCCTGCTGCAGTTATGGAAAATATTTCAAAGAGTTTCTAGCAAATATGTATTTCTATTTTAAAGGGTTTCTTTTATTAACATTCTCTTTAGGGCACAGGTGATTGCAGCATACAGTGACTGATATTGATCCAGGGTCTCTCCTAAGGAGGTCTGGTCTGCTAAGAGAAGCTTTGTCTTGAGGTATGGTATTCACATGCCCTCTGAACAGAGAGAACCTGTGAGAGAAGCAGAGAAAACAATGATCAAACCAATTTTTATCGCATTTGCTGCTCCTGTTGTTTTGCACATGTGGAATGTGTTGGAAATTATTTACCTGAAGGAATTTTGTAATTGGATTCTTCTGAGGATTGTTTTTTCCCTTGGCCAGTCACGCAAACCTGTGTCCTGACTGTCAGGAGACAGTCACAATTTTTTTCAGTAGCTAGAATAGGTATGATATAGTATAGTATGTATCTCTTTAATATAGTTGTAGTATAATATAGTATTGTTTCAATAAAGCAAATGTTCAGCATTCCGAAGCCTTGGAGTCAGATGCACATAATTTCCCAGATCTTGGGGTCACCTGCATTCACAATATTGAGGTCTGTCCCAGTGTGGACAACCTTGCTCCACATTCCCCAACCCTATTGTGTCTCACCTCACTCACCTTCTTTGCTCAGACAACCTGTTGCACTCAGGCAAAGAGGGATTTTCTTCCTTTTTTAGCAATCTAAAACTCCTCAGGTTCACACACCTTCCTCTCGTGTGTGCCAAGCCCAAGCTGCCTCCATGTACGCTCCCCTTCTCCAAGGCAGAACAGTGCAAGTAGTATTTTAGACACACAGGAAGTTCTACAATAAACCAAATTCAGAGGTGGCTGAAGGCAGAATTAGACCAACTCTTAAAGGGCAGACCAGCTTTGAACTCCTTGCAGTTCAAAGCTCCAAGTGGGTTGTTGGGAAGTGAGTGAATGACCCAAGAGTGAGGGTTAGGGATCTGTCCAGGTTTAGGGCAAATTTGGGAGAGAATCCCTCAAAGGATCTCCGGTAGTACAGCAGATCCAATCAGCCCCTCCCCCCAACTGGTCCGGGAGAAAATATCTCCTTGGAGAAAGGTGGAGAAAAACTGTTTATTAAACAGTCAAATCTACACAATCTCAAACAGTAAGATCCCTTGCCACTCCAAAGGAGATGACAAACTGAGAAAGTCCCTTCCCGGGGTGCAGCTCGGCTCACTCAGTCTCTGATCAGTCCCTCCAGTGCTGGGAATGTCGCAGGCCAGGCCCGGCCCGGTGGGCCACAGGTGCAGCTGCCGGTGCTCCCCTGGGTGTTCAGTCCAGAGCAGGTTTTTAAGAGGTCCAAAAGAGAAGGGAAAAAGAAAACAAAGGTCCAGGGAACTTCTTTGCCCTAGCTAGCTAACTAAAAGCAAAGGAGAGCACTGTCCCGTTGCCGGTGCAGCCACAGACAACACAACCCGCAGCAGGAATGTGTAGGAGTGAGTACAGTTCTGAAAAAAAAAAACCTGCCGCTTCTTCTCTCCCCCCCTTCACTCTCTGGAACACTCTTAAAGGTGCAAACTTATTATTCAGCATGAACAGAAGAAGACGATTGGGGATAAAAGCATCATATAGTCAACCCAGGACATTCCACCCCTTATCCCCATATCGTCTGCTTACTACTAAAACTTACTACTAAAAAAAAAAAAAAAAAAATAAAATTCTAACTCTACAAACACATACATTATACATCCAATATACAGCTATACACAGACAATGGTAATAACATTCAGCAAACAGTGATATTTACACATAGGTTTCACCTAACAATCAAATCTTCCTGAGGTACACATCGTGTTCTTCCATCTTTTTGCATTATCCACCATGTGCAACCTGGTCCCTGAGCAAAAACAACCCCACGAATGGGTTTGTCTGTATACGAGGCAGGATTAATCCAAACTGTCTTTCCTAACAAACCTCTGACATGTACCACTGGGACTTTGTCTCCATCTACTCTATGCAAAGGCTCAGACTGGGCAGGGCCCACTCGGTTAGTAGAGCCTCGGGTGTTAACTAACCAGGTGGCTCTTGCCAGATGCTGCTCCCAGTTCTTGAAAGATCCCCCACCTAATGCTTTCAATGTGGTTTTTAACAGTCCGTTGTACCTCTCCACTTTGCCTGCAGCTGGTGCATGGTAGGGGATATGGTACACCCACTCAATGCCATGTTCCCTAGCCCAGGTGTTGATAAGGCTGTTCTTGAAATGAGTCCCGTTGTCTGACTCTATCCTCTCAGGGGTAACATGTCTCCACAGGACTTGCTTTTCAAGGCCCAGGATGGTGTTCCGGGCCGTAGCATGAGGCACAGGGTAGGTTTCCAACCATCCCGTGGTGGCTTCCACCATGGTCAGCACGTAGCGCTTGCCCTGGCGTGTCTGGGGCAGTGTGATGTAGTCAATCTGCCAGGCCTCCCCATACTTGTACTTGGACCATCGCCCACGGTACCAGAGTGGCTTCACTCGCTTGGCCTGCTTGATGGCAGCACACGTCTCACAGTCATGGATGACCTGAGAAATACTGTCCATGGTTAGATCCACCCCTCGGTCTCGTGCCCACTTATAGGTGGCATCCCTGCCCTGATGGCCTGAGGCATCGTGGGCCCATCGAGCTAGGAATAACTCTCCTTTATGTTGCCAATCTAAGTCTATCTTTGACACCTCTATCTTTGCAGCCTGGTCTACCTGCTCGTTGTTTTGGTGCTCCTCATTAGCTCTGCTCTTGGGGACATGGGCATCCACATGGCGGACCTTCACAGACAGCTTCCCTACCCTGGTAGCAATGTCTTTCCACTCATCAGCAGCCCAAATTGGTTTTCCTCTACGCTGCCAATTAGCCCTTTTCACCTCTCCAGCCATCCCCACAGGGCATTGGCTACCATCCATGAATCAGTATAAAGGTAGAGCTTTGGCCACTTCTCTCTCTCAGCAATGTCCAGGGCCAGTTGAACAGCTTTGAGTTCTGCAAGTTGGCTTGATCCACCTTCTCCTTCAGTGGCCTCTGCGACCTGTCGTGTGGGGCTCCATACAGCTGCTTTCCACTTCGGTTCATTCCCACAATGCGGCAAGAACCATCAGTAAAAAGAGCGTATCGTGCATCTTCTGCTGGCAGTTGGTTGTATGGTGGAGCTTCTTCAGCACGTGTCACTTCTTGTTCCCCTTCATCAGCGAGACTAAAGCTTTCACCTTCCGGCCAGTTCGTAATTATTTCCAGAATCCCAGGGCGATTCAGTTTTCCAATGCTTGGGCGCTGTGTGATAACAGCAATCCATTTGCTCCACGTAGCACTGGTGGCATGGTGCGTGGGGGAACCTTTGCTTTGAACATCCACCCCAGTACTGGTAGTCAGGGGTGCCAGGAGGAGTTGTGCTTCAGTGCCTATTACCTCTGAGGCAGCCTGGACTCCTTCATAGGCAGCCAAGATTTCTTTCTCTGTTGGAGTATAGTTGGCTTCAGACCCTCTGTAGCTTCGACTCCAAAATCTTAGTGGTCGGCCTCGAGTCTCCCCAGGCACCTTCTGCCAAAGGCTCCAGGACAGACCATGGTTCCCGGCTGCAGAGTAGAGCACGTTCTTCACCTCTGGTCCTGTCCTGACTGGGCCAAGAGCTACTGCATGAGCAATCTCCTGCTTGATCTGTGCAAAGGCTTGCTTGCTGCTCAGGGCCCCAGTGGAAAGTGTTCTTCTTACGGGTGACCAGGTAGAGAGGGCTCACGATCTGACTGTATTCAGGAATGTGCATCCTCCAAAAACCTATGGCTCTTAGGAAAGCTTGTGTTTTTTCTTGCTGGATGGTGGAGACATTGCTGTGATCTTGTTGATGACGTCAGTGGGAATCTGACGCCGTCCATCTTGCCACTTCACTCCCAGGAACTGGATCTCTTGAGCAGGTCTCTTGACTTTTGCTCTTCTTGATGGCAAAGCCAGCTTTTAGGAGAATCTGGATGATTTTCTCCCCTTTCTCGAACACTTCTGCAGCTGTGTTCTCCACACAATGATGTCATCAATATATTGCAGATGTTCTGGAGCCTCACCCCTTTCTAGTGCAGCCTGGATCAGTCCATGGCAGATGGTGGGGCTGTGCTTCCACCCCTGGGGCAGCCGGTTCCAGGTGTACTGCACACCTCCAGGTGAAAGCAAACTGAGGCCTGCATTCTGCTGCCAGAGGAATGGAGAAAAATGCATTGGCAATGTCTATAGTGGCATACCACCTTTGCTGCCTTGACTCAAGCTCATACTGGAGTTCCAGCATGTCCGGCACAGCAGCGCTCAGTGGTGGAGTCACTTCATTCAATGCACGGTAGTCCACAGTCAATCTCCATTCTCCTTCAGATTTACGCACAGGCCAAATGGGGCTGTTGAAGGGTGAGTGGGTCTTGCTGACCACCCCTTGGCTCTCCAGCTCTCGGATCATCTTATGGATGGGGATCACAGCATCTCGATTTGTTCGGTACTGTCGGCGGTGCACTGTTGAGGTGGCAATTGGTACTCGTTGCTCTTCCACCTTCAGGAGACCTACTGCAGATGGGTTTTCTGACAGTCCAGGCAAGCTGTTCAGCTGTTTTACACCTTCTGTCTCTACAGCAGCTATTCCAAATGCCCATCTGAGTCCCTTTGGGTCTTTGAAATACCCACTTCGAAGGAAGTCTATACCTAAAATGCATGGGGCCTCTGGGCCAGTTACAATAGGGTGTTTCTTCCACGCATTTCCAGTCAGGCTTACCTCAGCTTCCACCAAAGTAAAATCCTGGGATCCCCCTGTCACACCAGCAATAGAAACAGACTCTGTCCCCACATGTCTCGATGGGATTAATGTACATTGCGCACCAGTGTCAACCAAAGCTTTGTATTCTTGTGGTTCAGATGTGCCAGGCCAACGAATCCACACAGTCCAAAAAACACGGTTTTCCCCAGCCTCTACCTGGCTAGAGGCAGGGCCCCTCTAAGCCTGATTATCCTTCTTTCCTGGGCATATGTCTTGGAGGTTCCTTCAAGGGGATCAAAAAATATTGTCATTATCATCATATATGACAGTTCGGTTACTGGCTACTGGAGCTGCTTCCCTTTTGGAACTTCCTCTCTGAGTCTTCAATTCACGCACCCGTTGTGCCAGAGCAGCAGTCGGTTTCTTATGCCATCTCCCCATGTTTTCTCCACAATCACGCAGGTAGAACCACAGCTCAGCTCGTGGGGTGTACCTTCTCTCGCCATCCAGGGAACGTCTGCCTTGGGTACCAGAACCTCTGATCTGTATTGCCGAGATTTGGAGAAGGTCTTCTTTAATCTGCTCTCTGAGCTTCTTATGATTCTCCTCTATCTTGTCCTCTAATGCCTGCAGACGTGTTTCCACCGCTGCAATTCTGGCATGTGTTGGGCTATGCACAGCATCTGAATATGTTCGGAGCTTCTTTGCCATATCAAGCACAGTCTCCTCACCATCATCTCGCTTCATTATTGCTAAAGCAGAAGCATATTCTCGTGGCCCAAGTCGTACAAGTTTCCTCCACATCACAGATGTGCATAGTACTAAGTCTGGATTTACAGTGTTTGCATCGTCTGAGAAGGCAATCTCTGCCACTGCCATTTCCCTCAAGCGTTGAATCCCTTGTTCTATTGTTTTCCACTGGGTTTGTTGCATGTAGAGATCGTCTGCGCACAGGTATCTTAGTGCTACACTTCTTAGGACCCGTGCCCAGAGGCTGAGAGGGTTAGCCTCCCTCATCATTTCTTGGTCAATGACAGGATCCTGTGACAGGGATCCCAAATGCCTTGCTTCAGTGCCGTCCAGAATTGTAGCCTCGCCTGCAGCATCCCAGAGACGGACTAACCAACTAATTATGGATTCATCAGGTCATCGGGTGTAATCCTTCCTTAGGCCACGAAGGTCCTTCAAGGAATAAGACTCAATATTGGCCCCTTGTGCTGTGTCAGTTGCGTTAACTTTGGCTTTTATATCAGTTAGTGCTGAGGGTCCTTCGCCTGGATCATCATCATCAGTCACTGGCCGATTGGTTTTGCTTGTGTGCTTTCTCCCTGCAGCAACTGCCAGCGGCTTAGGCTCACTATCTGGTTTAGCTGCTGGCTTCGAGCCTGGGATGACTGTGGTGGCTGCTGCTTTGTCTCCCTGCCCCCCTGCCTCTGTCTGCTGCCCTACACTATCTAACAGAGTGCGATAAGCACAGGCCAGGGCCCAGCTTATTGCAATTAGCCTTTTCTCCTTAGAATCGGCATGGCACTTCTCTTTCAGGTATTTCCCCACCTCAGCTGGGTTCTGAATTTGTTCCTGTGGAAAATCCCAGTCTACAGGATCAGAAAATTCCTTCAGGGTTTGGCCTATATTTTCCCATTCTCCACACCACTCAGGATTTTTCACACCTGCATCTGCTTCTGGGTCAGGGGTCTCACCAACTCTTCTGGATATCTCAGCCCTCATTCTAGAGAAGCTGCGAACCATATAGAGGAAGCTTACCAGATTAAATACCAGAAAGATAGTCTCCTTAACATTCAGGGGAAACTGAACATTCTCAAAAAGTGACATAACAGATCCAAAGGAGAAGAAGGAAAGGAAAGGCTGGAAAGCCTTATTCCCGGCTCCTCCTCTAACAGACTGGGTGTAATTACTAATAAATTCCCAAAACATACTACTGGAATTGAGATGCAGGGTGGGACGAAGAAACCATAAACCATACATATCGTAAACAGATGCCAGCATTTTTGTAAATGCTTTATAAATCATTATCATCAAGGCCAGCACAACAGCTATTCCAATCCGTACCCCTCTACCATAGAAATTACGTGTTATAGACAATAATCCTAGTGACCAGAAAGGTATTGTAACCTCAAAAATGTCTAGAGCCCAGAGCCACACGAAGGCCTCTACCCCAAGAGACATTATGAATTGAAGCAGCATGGCTACTGACTGCGAACACAACCAACACACAATCAATAAGGCTTTTCTCCACCTTTTCCAGCCACGCGTGGGGCGCCAATAGATGTATTTGTCCAGGTTTAGGGCAAATTTGGGAGAGAATCCTTCAAAGGATCTCCGGTAGTACAACAGATCTAATCAGCTCCTCCCCCCAACTGGTCCGGGAGAAAATATCTCCTTGGAGAAAGGTGGAGAAAAACTGTTTATTAAACAGTCAAATCTACACAATCTCAAACAGTAAGATCTCTTGCCACTCCAAAGGAGATGACAAACTGAGAAAGTCCCTTCCCCGGGGTGCAGCTCGGCTCACTCAGTCTCTGATCAGTCCCTCCGGTGCTGGGAATGTTGCAGGCCAGGCCCGGCCCAGTGGGCCACAGGTGCAGCTGCCGGTGCTCTCCTGGGTGTTCAGTCCAGAGCAGGTTTTTAAGAGGTCCAAAAGAGAAGGGAGAAAAGAAAACAAAGGTCCAGGGAACTTCTTTGCCCTAGCTAGCTAACTAAAAGCAAAGGAGAGCACTGCCCCGTTGCCGGTGCAGCCACAGACAACACAGCCCGCAGCAGGAATGTGTAGGAGTGAGTACAGTTCTGAAAAAAAAACCTGCCGCTTCTTCTCTCCCCCCCTTCACTCTCTGGAACACTCTTAAAGGTGCAAACTTTTTATTCAGCATGAACAGAAGAAGACGACTGGGGATAAAAGCATCATATAGTCAACCCAGGACAAAGGCCAGTCCCATTTGCCCCTGAAACACTGGGACTCTGGGCTCTTCTTTTTATGGAAAAGAAATGTCCATTTTTTCCAGGCATCCATGTCCAAAATTTGGATTCCACCTCCAAATTTTTGTGTATTAAAGGTTTGCTGCCAGAAAAAAGTTTCCAGGACAGATAAGTCTGGCTGGTCTTTGACTCCTGAGGGGCAGCACTCACCTGTTTTCCAAACACTGGAAAGGGCTCTGTGCTTTTCTTTTTATGAAAAAAAATTCTATCTTTTCCAGGCACAAATGTCTGAAATTAGGACTCCGCATTCATAAGTTCAAATATCCAGGGGTTGCTCCAAAGAAACCTGCCAGGACAGACAGGTCAGGCTTGCCTCGGCCTCTGGTGGTTGCCGTTCATCAGCTCCTGCAATATGGGGGCTCCATGCTTTCCTTCCTATGGAGACCAATGTGACATTGGGAGCCTTGTGAAATGGAGGGGCCCTTTTGATACTGCAGAGCACCATGGATCCAAGGGACCAATGTGTCACTGTGGGACCTCGTGAAACCAAGGACATCACTGTGACTCTGTTGGGCCACATGGTCCCAAGGGGCCAATGCAAAGCAGCGGTTTGAGAGTTAGCCCAGCTGTAACTCAGAGTCATCCAGATTTTACTCCAAAAGAACTGGGCGTGAGTTTGATGCCCTAGGAATCATTTGTTTAACTTAGGGTGAGCTTGAGAGTTCCCCCGTAAGCCTTTAGTGTTGTTATACTAAGTTGTCCAAGTTCTATTCCCCTATTGGTTACTTGTTTCCCGTATATGGTTATTGTTGTAGAGTGTTCTATCCCCAAGTGTCTATGTTGTTGCTTCCCCTTTGTCTCAAATATTTGGATCCTGCTCCTTGTACTGTGCTTGACTTCTCCCTGTTTATTGATTCTCACCCTGTTATTAAAGATCTTTTTGGGCAATTCCATCAAACACACTCCTTTTCATTTTTGCCAACCTCACTCTGAAGTCAGGGAACCAGAGAGGTTTGTCACAGCCACCTTCATTGTGACTTTGGTGCCCGAACAGGGACCCTGACATTCAGGGCTGCCTGTGTCAGTCACCTCAGCTGGGGTTAGCTGATGGATAGACCAGTGCTCCCCGGGATTCTGGATTGTGCTGGGCCCAGCAGATTCATTGTTGCTTCAAGGGACCTTGCCCAGGATCTGCAGGGACAATGACAGTTTCACCTGCATAGGATTGCAGGTGGGTTTGGGGAAACACAAGACATTTATTGCCCATTTTGCCACTGTGTTTTTACAGTATGAACCGACATCCCATAATTGATTTGGGGTGTTCAGTGGCTCTTACCCCTAAGGTGGACACAGAGAAAAATGGGCAGCCAGATGTCCAAAGTAGAAAGGAGCATATATGGATGCTTTAAGTTAATTCTCACTGATCATGACAAAATAGTTTCAAAGAACAAATTAAAATAAATTGTGAAGTGGATCATTAAAAATTTTCCAGATGCCCCTGCTGACAAAATCCATACTACCAAATTTTGGGACTCAGTGGGAGTTAAATTGTACTTTAGATCAAAAGGGACACCATCATTCCCCACATGCTCCCCATCTTCCACACCATCCTTGAGACCCTTCACCAGCAAGCAGTGTGTTGAAAACTCAATCCATTGGTCACTCCTAACTCGGGACCTCCCCTCAAACCTGCCTTTCTCAGACCTTCCATGATGGTCCAAGATGGCAATGGCCACATGGTCTTGGAGCATCATGCCCTGAAGAGTCAAGACGGAAGGAGCCTGAATGTGGCTCGGGAGCCTGATCATCCTCCCTCCATCTTGGCTTCTCCACTTCCTGCTACCACAACCTTCTCTTCTGCCCTGAATGAACCTCCAGACTCCACCCCCAAAATTTTGGGCCATGCCCCACTGTCGATAATTCCACCTTCACCCCGGGACATGCCTCCAGAACTCCACCCTGGAAATCCGCAATCCTAAATCAAGGCCCTTCCTCCCCAGCACCTGACAAAATGGTAGTGCCCTTTGCCTCACCCTCTGGGAACAATATAACCCCATGATCAAAGACTCTAAGCCCAACTGTCACACTATTTCTAATCCAAATGTTTCTGCTCCATGTTATTCTTCCTCCCCAGAAGACAGTTTGGATTCCACAGAGCTACCTTGCCCCTCAACCCCAAAAGATTCCTAGGAAAGGATCCAGAAAGAAGCAGTTAAGGAAGGAGACTGGCAAATAGTCTTGAAACTCCTCACTGCCCCCGTATGTTATGAAAGAAGGGGACAGAATCCCAGGTATCAGCCACTGGTTTATGGGGAAATCAAGGATCTGTGTAGGGCAGCTAAAGACCATAGAAAGGACTTACCTTGTTTTAATGGCCTAATGAGGGCCATGTTTACAGCACCTTTCTTAACTCCCTATGATTTAAGTATATTATGACCATGTTGTTGTCACCTACAGAATACACCCTGTGGGAAGGGGGATGGAAGTGTTTACTAAATCAATTAATAGCAGATTATGCTAATAATGAGGCAAGGGCAGAATCAACACTCAACCATCTAGCTGGAGAAGGACAACACAGCCTACCAGATGAACAGGCAGCAGGTATCCCAAGAGAAGTATAGGATGATATCAAAGAGATGGCTTTGCAAGCTTTAATCCAGGTATCAGATGGTAGCACCCCCAATTTGGACTACCTTGGCTGGCTGTAGCTAAAGCTTTAGGACAATTCAACCATCTTGGGTACCTGTTAAGTCAGCAAACCAATGCTACCTCCCTCACATTGAGTGGCCTGCTCTCAGACATAGAGACCATCAGACATGCCACCTTGCAGAACAGCGATAAAGTTTTTACTCTGGGAACATGGGCATGGCTGTGTAGATTCTGAGGGCATGTGTTGCATGAACCTCTCCAGCCACAGCAAGTCAATCCACAAGAGCATTCAGGTACTGAAGGAAGAAAGTTTCAAGAAGCTTCAAGTGGAAAACAAAGACTGGTTCGATAAACTCTTCCAATCCAAGGGGCTAAAGGGTTGAATGATGTCTAGCTAAAACAGGGTCTTAGTAGTTGTTGTATTGCTAATTGTCCAATGTTGGTTTGAATGCTCCTAGAAAGTCCTACAAAATTCTTTCAGTTCCATCTTTGTTGTAAAACCAAAAGAGGGAAGATAGCCAACACAGGCTCCTCATGGACTCCTTGGAGGAGAGAATTGGAGGCCAGGATGGCACAAAAACGTCCCAGAGACTCAGTGTGGGAAGGAAAATCCTTTAAAGCACCTAAAAGTATTCTTAAATCCATAAAGTACCTTAAAAATCTTGAGTATCTCAAGGTATTGATGAGCCCCACTGAGTGTCAGTACAAAGCTCTCAAGGGACTCATTAAAGCAGATAATTGGGGCCATGATTGCACAAACCTCTCACAGAGTCTGTATCAAAAGGGAAACACCAAATACCTTAAAATAACTGAAGTACAAGGAGCCCCACTTGTTGTTAAAAAGCCTCCAGGGACTAATTACAGCAGATAATTGGAGGCCATGATTGCACAAACCTCTCAGAGACTCCAAGGCAAAAGCCAAACCCAAAGTCCTTTTGAAAACCTGCAGTCCCTGCAGGAGAGCATGAAGGAGCCCCCAGGGCCATTGCTGAGCAAGGCTCCCCAGGGACTCCTTCCAGCAGATCCTTGAGGCCACTGGGATGTGGGCTAGGGGGGGATGCTGAGGGCAGGACAAGGGGCTGACAGTGCCCAGCCTGGCTGGGGCTGTGCCAGGAGGCCCCAGGGCCTCAGGACAAGGTGTCTCCTCCCAGCCCTTGGTGGCACAGACCCTGCTGTGCCCCAGGGCACCAAGACTTGGCTTCTCTTTGTCCCCACCCTGTGATCACTGCCTGCAGTTCTCTGCTCTGCCTGGGGCCTGGGGACACTTTCACAGTCATGTCCCTCAGTGGGACCCATTAAAAGTCCAAGAAACTTTGGAGTTGGATTCTGACTTGAGTTCTGGAGAGGTTTCATCAGCTCCCTCTCAGGGACTGATGTTCAGGGCCTGAGCACAAAGCCCCAGAGGCTCATTAAAGTCCTTGTGCTGTGTCTGTGCTGCTGAGCTGGGCTGGGCTCCTGGCACAGAGGCAGCTCCTGGTAACCAAGAAGAGCTTCAAAAGCACATTTCTCTTGATGAGCAGCTCTTCTGCCAGCCCAGCAGGGCTGGGGCACTGCCTGCAGCCAGCCCAGGCACAGCCCAGAGGCACAGAGAGCTTCAATCAGTCAGGGCTGGGAAGGTGCTGAGAAGTGCCTGGGGCAGAATCACTGCCAGCCCTTGGCACAGGAACCTCTGGCTGCAGGACAATGCAGCTGCAGCTCCTGGAGCCATCTCCTAAAGCTGGAACATCCCAATGCCTACAGAGCCTGTGAGTACATTCTCTGATTGTCTCTTGTGCAGAGCAGCCAGGGGTGCCCAGGGCTGTCCTGCAGAGCAGGGTCCTGCAGCCCAGGGTGCTGTGCTGGGGCAGGGACTCTGCTGCCTGCCAGGGACAGCTCTCAGCCAGCCCTGGGGGACAGGATCTGGGTGGGAGGAGACAGCTAGTCAGGCTTGGAAGTGTTCTCCTTGTGTGGGGAGGATGCTGCATTGTTCAGGACTGCTCCCAGCATGTCATTTAACTGCAGAACATTTCCAAGTAGATTATAAAGGGAGCACAGCAAGGCAGGGGCTGCATAAAAGTGAAAATCCTGCTTTATTAATCTACTGCGCTGGGTTGCCAGGATAGGAAATTGCCCTTAGATATTCATCTCTCTGTTCAGGCTGAGAAAAAAAAATTTTTTTCTCAGATCTGAATAAATTGGGCAGTGACAAAAATCAGATCAGGACCCTCAGAGGCAGCATCCATGTTTCTTTTCTAGCCTCCTCAGGGTTGCTCTGACGTTGCCATCAGAGCCTGCAGAGCCAGAGCTGCCCCCGGGCAGTGCCAGAGCTGGGAGGGGTCTGCAGGGCAGAGCTGAGCCCCCAGGGCTGGGCTGGGCTCTGGCAGCACTGGCAGGGCCCAACCCTGGGCACAGGGAAGCAGCTGCTGGCAGGGACAGCTCCAGGCAGCAGAGCCCTGGGCAGGCAGTGGGGGGAAAGTGCCCCCAGGCTGTGCTGGGATATTTAAAATCCTCTCCAAACACAATTATTCCATGGTTACTTTTTTCTTACAGACACCAATGCCAAGACACCACAAATGTCCAACAGCAGTTCCATCAGGCACTTCCTCCTGCTGGCATTGGCAGACACGCGGCAGCTGCAGCTCCTGCACTTCTGCCTCTTGCTGGGCATCTCCCTGGCTGCCCTCCTGGGCAACGGCCTCATCATCAGCGCCGTAGCCTGCGGCCACCACCTGCACACACCCATGTTCTTCTTCCTGCTCAACCTGGCCCTCGCTGACCTGGGCTCCATCTGCACCACTGTCCCCAAAGCCATGCACAATTCCCTCTGGGACACCAGGAACATCTCCTATGCAGGATGTGCTGCACAGCTCTTTTTCTTTTTGTTCTTCATGTCAGCAGAGTTTTATCTCCTGACCATCATGTGCTACGACCGCTACGTGTCCATCTGCAAACCACTGCACTACAGGACCCTCCTGGGCAGCAGAGCTTGTGCCCACATGGCAGCAGCTGCCTGGGCCAGTGCCTTTCTCAATGCTCTGCTGCAAATGGCCAATACATTTTCCCTGCCTCTGTGTCATGGCAATGCCCTGGGCCAATTCTTCTGTGAAATCCCACAGATCCTCAAGCTCTCCTGCTCCAAATCCTATCTCAGGGAGCTTGGGTTCATCGTGGTTAGTGCCTGTTTAGCATTTGGCTGTTTTGTGTTCAGTGTTTTCTCTTATGTGCAGATTTTCAGGGCTGTGCTGAGGATCCCCTCTGAGCAGGGACGGCACAAAGCCTTTTCCACATGCCTCCCTCACCTGGCTGTGGTCTCCTTGTTCATCAGCACTGTAATGTTTGCCTACCTGAAGCCCCCCTCCATGTCCTCCCCATCGCTGGATCTGGCCCTGTCACTTCTGTACTCGGTGGTGCCTCCAGCCCTGAACCCCCTCATCTACAGCCTGAGAAACCAGGAGCTCAAGGCTGCAGTGTGGAGACTGATGACTGGATGGTTTCAAAAGCATTAAACTGCTGGCCAATTTGTGCAAATCACTTCTAATAAAAACCACCTTTGATACTTTTTGTTGGTTTGGGTGTTGAGAGGTTTTTTCCTTTGTTTTACTTTTTTCATATGTCCACAAAGAAATGTCATTGTTTGTGCAATTTCTCATTTTGTTTCTCCCCACCTTCCCATGCTCAGAGACTCTGGTCAAGGAGGGGCTGCGCTCTTGGTGGCTTTAAAGGAACTAAAGAATCTCCCAGCAAAGTTTTCTGCAGAGATGCCCTTGTTGCCTTCTCTGAGCTGCAGCAATGTGTCTGGCATGCAGAGCTGGGGCAGATCAGTGCTGGCCCAGCAGCTGTGCCCAGCAGCAGCAGTGCACCTGGTGTTGCCAGTGCTGCTGCCGTGGCCCTGCCCCGCTGCCCTGGTGGCCCCAGGTTGCTGTAGGGGTCTGAGTGCTCGGGCCGGGCAATAGCCCTGGGGGTGGCAGTGCTGGGGCTGCAGGAAGGACAGGC
>JALJVW010001175.1:0-39217 GCA_024865655.1 Emberiza elegans | reverse complement strand
CATCCCCATGATCCCATCCCCATGGCCACATCCTTCACCATTCTTGTCCCCTTCTGTCCCTGCATCCCAGTTCCCTTGTCTCTATCCCCAGAGCTGCCTGAGCCCAAAGGTGCCAGTCCCCACATTCCTGTCCCCACATCCCCATCCCCAAATTCCTGACCCCTGTTCCTGTCCCCAAAGACACCCTACATCCCCAGTCCCACCAAGGTCCACTGCCTTCCCAGGAGCCATCCCGGTGTCCCCCAGCCATGTGCACTGGCTGTCACTGCTGCTGTGGCCACCGCTCCCCTGGCTGGCGGCTCTTTGGATGAAGGGGAAGGAAGCGAGGTCACGTCTGTCCCCACGTGTAGGTGGCCCTTGGTGGGGGCAGGGTGGGGACAGGATGGGGGCAGGGTGGGGACATGGCTGGGACATGGGGGGATGGTGGGACATGGTGGGGACATGGTGTTGCCAGGATTTGGGGCTGAGGGGTGTGGGGAGCCAGGGATGGGTGTCCAGGGGAATGGGGGCCCAGGGGGGTCCCAGGGGTCCAGGATGGGGGTCCCAAGGGTTGGGGGGACTCAGGGATGGGGATGAGGGTCCCAGAACAACGGGCCCAGGGATTTGGGATCATGGGATGGGGGGGGCCAAGGGATGGGGTGCCAGGGGAAAAAGGGGACCCTGTGAGAATGGGGGGTTCTGGGGGAATCAAGGTCCCCAAGGGAAGGGGTGGGGACTGGAATTACAATGGGGTTCCTTGGGGTTGGAGATCCTGGGGAATTGCAGTCCAGGGATGGGGGGTCCCAGGGAGGGGAGACCAAAGCAATGGGGGTCCCATGGTTGGGTTCCCAGGGGAATGGGGGTGCCAGGGATGGGCAGTGGCTGGGGGGCACAGGGGTCACAGCTCCTTCCCTGGGTGCCTCAGATTTTGGGGTGACCTGGGGCCCAGCACAAAAATCCCCCAGGGGTGTCCTCGGAGGCTTTCCTGCCCCAGGCATTGCATGGGGGTCCTGGGTAGCTCTGCCTCTGTGCCCTCCATCCCCCTGAACACTTTCCTCCCAGGGTTTTTTTTTTTTCCTTATTTTGAATAAAAGCAAAAATCATATCCCTCACACCCCAGGTTCCCCAATAAAGCAATCCTGGGGGCACCTGAGCAGGGAAAATGGGTTGGGGGGGACCCAGGGGGGGGAAAAACAAGGGAACAAAACAGGGAAGGGTGGGGAGGCTCAAGGATGGAGGTTTTGGGCTGTGCCCCCTCAGCACATTTTCACTTTCTTTGCCTGGAGGAGAGGGAAGAGGCCGTTTGTGCTGAGAGTCAGATGGGAAAGGGGGCAGCTCTGTCCTGGGGGCACATCCAGGGGGATTCTGTCCTCTAAGGTCCCTGTTCTGGAGTTCACCTGGGGGAAACCAGTCCAGGGGGTGACACATCCTGGCATGGGGGGTCCTGTCCCAGGGGTGGCAGTTCCAGAAATGTCCCTGCACATTCCTGGCCAGGTGCCTGTCCCAGGGGTGGCACATCCTGGGGACCCCTGTCAATGCAAGGGTGGGGCCCAGCCATGGCCCAGCCCCACTGCACAGGGATGGCCATTGCCCAGCCCTGCTCTGCCCAGCCCCAGGGGGCAGCCAGCACCTGAGGGTCCCCCCTGCCCCCTTGGCTTTGATTCTGGCAGCTTTAGAGCTGCTGCAGAGGTGAGAATTCTGTGGGTGGAAAAAGGCCTGCCTGTGGTTTGCTCAGCCCTGCAAGAAGCACAAACCCAAAGGGAGCCCAAGCAGTGGCTCTGTGAGGGCCTTTGATGGTTTTCAGAGCAGGGCTGGCTGGAAACCCCCCCTGCAGGGGCAGCTGTGAGGGAACCAGCCTGGAAATGCAGCAATTGATCATTTTGTCCCTCTTTGACTGAGAGAGCCCCAGCACTACTGCAAATCCCCCAACAATTTGCTCAACAACCTGACCTGGACCCTCCTTCTTGAACAAAACCTGCAGCCCTTTGGAACCTCCCAAGGAAAGAATGTTTGGGTTCTGGATGTGCACACCAGAAGAGAGGGAAAATGTGGAAATATTGAGCAGGGGCTGCACACGAGGGGCTGGGGAACAGGGGTGTCACAGCAGGAGCAGGGAGTGCCCAGGCAGGGGAATTCAGGGCAGGCTGGAGTGGATTTGCCAGGGAATCAGACCCTGAGGCACACACGGGCATTTCCACAGATTCCTGTGCACTGTCCCAAGGATGGACTTCTCCCAGGGGGGGAGCTTCCTCCATGGGAAGTCAATCAAGTTTCAAGGTGGGAATGAACAAAATGGGGAGAGTTCCTGAAAATGGCCCAGCAAAAGGCTTCCTTAGGGGCTGGGTTGCTGCCCAGCAGGCAGGGAACAATCCCATGGAGCTGTTGGACACTCAGGGAGATTCCACACTCTGTGTTATCCACAAGCAAATGCTGCTGTGGGATGCAGCAAGGGGCTGCTAAAGGGAACCAAAAAATCTCATTTCTTTGTGATTTGTTTGTGTTTTTATTGTGAGTGACTTGTTGGGAAAGCAATGATTAAAAGGATTCTATAAACCAAAGCATTTTATACCTTGTCAGGTTGATTTTTGCTGAGTTTGTCCTTTATTGAGAAAAAAATGGTGTGGGAATGATTTTTGGTTTTATTCTAAGGATGTGTGATTTTGTCTCAAACAAATTGGGCATCAAGTGTTTCCTGGGATGGCTGAGCCAGGAAATGAAATAAACCTGACCCAGGGGTGGGGGGGCACAGGGGAGCTACCCAGGACCCCCCCAGGACCTGGCCAGGAAACCTGGTGCCCCCAGGGGGGGCTTTTGCTGGGCCCCAGTTCATGCCCAAAATCTGAGGCACCCAGGGAAGGAGCTGAGACCCCCAAGTGCCCCCCCAGCCACTGCCCATCCCTGGCACCCCCCCCTCCCCTGGGAACCCAACCATGGGGACCCCCCTTCTGCCCCCTTCCCTGGTCTCCCCCCCCCTGGACCCCATCCCAGGACTCCATTGCCCAGCACCCCATTGCCTTGATCCCCCATCCCATGGGCTGCTTCTTCCTTGGGGACCCAGAACCCCCATTCCCCAGGGTCCCCTTTTCCCCCTGGCACCCCCAACCCTTGGCCCCCATCCCATGACCCCAAATCCCCTGGGCCCATGTTCCCACAGGGACCCATCCCCAATCCCTGAGTCCCCCCAGGCATGGGGACCCCAATTCCCCTGGGACCCCATTGGGCCCCCCATCCCCTGGACACCCATCCTTGGTTCCCCACATCCCCTCAGCCCCCCTCATCCTGGCAACACCATCCCCACCATGTCCCCAGACTGGCCCCATCCCCCCCCAGCCCACCCTGCCCCCATCCTGTCCCCACCCTGCCCCCACCAAGGGCCACCTACACGTGGGGACAGACGTGACCTCGCTTCCTTCCCCTTCATCCAAAGAGCCGCCAGCCAGGGGAGCGGTGGCCACAGCAGCGAGTGACAGCCAGTGCACATGGCTGGGGACACCGGGATGGCCGGGAAGGTGGCGCTGCTCCTGTGGGGTGAGTGCCCCGGGCACGGGCCTGACACCCCGGGGATGGGGAGGGGGGGGGGGCAGGGGGGCTGTGGGGTCCCCCTGGGTCCCCAATGCCAGCAGAGCCAGTCCATGTTACCCACAGGACCTGGGTGGGACTGGGGATGTAGGGGTGGCTTTGGGGACAGGAACAGGGGGCAGGAATTTGGGGATGGGGATGTGGGGACAGGAATGTGGGGACTGGCACCTTTGGGCTCAGGGAGCTCTGGGGATAGGGACAAGGGAACTGGGATGCAGGGACAGAAGGGGACAAGAATGGTGAGGATGTGGCCATGGGGATGGGATCATGGGGATGGGATCATGAGCTGGTGGGGTGACCTGGGCCAGCATGGGCTGTGTCCGTGGTGTCCTTGTGCCCAGGGTGTCCACAGTGTCCCCATGTTCTGCCTCAGCCCAGGGTGGCCTCGGTGTCCCTGTTCCCAAGGTGTCTGTGCCACAGGGATGTGGTGCATGGGTGGCTGTGACACAGACATGTCCCCCTGCCTCTCCAAATCTTTTGAGGACCACACACACACTTTCCCACAAGAACTGCTGTCCTCATGGGGACAGTTTGGGGACAGCCCCCACACCCTGTACCCCATGTGCCGCTGTCCCCACAGTGCCACCCCCACCCAGCCCTGTCCCTTCTCCCTTCCAGCCCAGACCCTCGGCCTCACTGGTGAGTCCTCAGGGGATGCCATGGCCCCACCCCACTGTCCCCAGCCCCACACTGGCCCTGGCAGGCTGGTGTCCCCTGTCACCCACAGGTGCCCAGACCACCCAGCTCCTGGTGGCGTCCCCCTGGAGGCCGGTGGTGCTGTGGGACCGGGTGACACTGACCTGCCAGGGCTCGGGGACCGCCGGTGCCACCACCTGGTACAAGAATGGGCAGCACTGGGGGCAGGAGGGACGTGACCACCTCACTGTCACCCAGAGTGGCACCTACACATGTGACAGACCCGGCAGTGGGCTCAGACCCCCCCCCCATGAGAGTCTCAAATGGTGAGGGGGTTTGGGGTGTCCCAGGCTGAACCCACCCACAGGACCCCCTGGCTCTGGGTGGGCTCCATTCCATGGGTCACCCCCTGGTGTTACCAGAGTCATCCCCTGCTCTGAGGACATCCCAAAGCATCTCAGTGTGGGGGGACCCCATGTTGGAATGGGGGGGCCCAGGTGTGCCTGGGTGTGACCCAATGGGGGGTCCCAGTGACATCAGGACCCTCCAGATCAGGTGTGACCCCTCCCCCTCTGTCCCCAGACCAGGTGGTGCTGCAGGTGCCAGCACAGGCGCTGCTGGAAGGGGACACAGTGAAACTGCGCTGCCCGGGCTGGGGAGAACAAGGTCACCTCAGTGTCCTTCTACCACCATGAGAGGGAAGAAACTGGGGGCTCCACAATGGGGGACCGAGCTGTCCCTGTCCCCTGCAGCTGAACCACCACAGTGGCCACTACCAATGCAAGGGCTGGGTGAACAACAGGGGGGGTCACAGAGGGATGGGGGTCAGGATGACAGTGAGTGTGACAGTGAGTGTGCATGGTGAGCACCCCCCTCAGCATCCTCCAAGGACCAATCCCCACTGCCCTTCCCCCATCCCTCCCTTTACACTCCCTGGGTCCCCAGGGTCCCCCAAATCCCCATCCCCCTCCCAGGCTCCCTCTCCCTCATCCCTCTGCTGGAGGGTCCCCCCTGGGGATCCCCCAATCCACCCAGGGTCCCCTCCACTCCTCAGCTGCCTCCCTGGTCCCCCCCCAGCCCCCCCAAATCATTCCCTGAGTCCCTGCAGCCTCTCTACCAGGGACAGGCAGGTGGTGGGGGGGGCTTTCCAGGGGTCCCCCAGCCCCCCCAGGTCCTGGTGCCTCCCAGGGGGTCTCCCACTCTGGGAATTACAGCTGCCAGGTGCGCAGCCCCCTGGGGGGGGCCTCCTGTGTCCCCCTGCAGAAGTCCCCCCCCAGGGTGTCCCTGTCAGCGCACGGGTGCAGCAGTGAGTGGGTGGGATGGGCACAGGGGGGGGACCCCCCTGTCCTTCCCCCTCCTGTCCCCTGGGGGCACCTCCATGTCCCCCTGGGGACACCTTTCCCCGCCCCCCCCTGCCTCTGGGACCATGTCCCCAATCCCCTCCATGGTCCCCCCCCATGCTCCATCCCCCCCAACCCCATCCCCATCACCCCCATCCCCCCATCCCATGGTCCCCCCCATCCCCCCCCCTGGGGGTGACCCCACCCACAGCACCCCCCCCCACCCTGTGCCTCAGCCCTGTCTGTGTCCCCGCAGTGCCCGTGGCCAATGCCACCATCACCCCCGGTCCCCTGGCACACCAGGTGCATGCAGGTGACAACGTGACCCTGCACTGCTCAGTGCAGGTGGGCTCAGCCCCTGTCACCTTCACCTGGCTGCACAATGGGCAGGAGGTGGCCCGGGGTCCCCTCCTGGAGCTCAGGGACATCGATGTGGGACATTCAGGCACCTACCAGTGCGTGGCCACCAACCAGCTGGGACAGCACGGGCAACCATTCCGGGCACTCAGCCCTGAGCTGGCACTGATGGTGACAACGTGGGGGCACAGAGACACAGGTGAGGTCACACGGGGTCACCAGGGAGTGCAGGACCCCTGCGGTGATGGGTGATCCTGATGTGTCCCCCTCTTTTTCTTGCAGTGGCCGCAGGGGTCAGTGGGGCCCTTTTGTTCCTGCTCCTGCTCGTGGGTGTCATTGTGGCCTGGCACCGGTGGCACCGTGTGGGTGGGTGACAATGGGGGGGGGGGGGGGTGGGGGGGCTGTAGAGGCCCCCAGAGTTGGGGGGGATAGGGCAGGGCATGCCCAGCCCCCCCTGTGGGTTGTGACCTTGGATCTGGGGGGGCTGTAGGGTTTGGGGAGGTGCTGGAGGGTCCTGCAGGAATGTTGGGGGTTCTTTCAGGGGCCCCTCCTGGGGTTTGGGGGATCTCTGTCCCTGCTGGGCTTTGGGTTCTTGAGGCTGAGTTGGTTCAGGGGGCACTGGGGGAGGGGGGGAATTCTGGGGGGGCTTCAGGGATGCTTGGGGGTCATGCTGAAGGGAATTGAGGGTCCCATGGGGGGTCAGGAATCCTGAGAGGGGTTCAGGGCCCTGGGACCCCACAGTCACCCCCTCCCCCTTTCTCTGCAGCTGCCAGGAAGAAGCAGCAGGAAAGGTGAGTGGGGGCTCAAACCACACTCCCCCCTTTTTACCCAACCCCCAAGACCTCCCATTCCCCCCCCACATCCCCTTTATCCCCCCCAGGGCCCCCCCCAGATCCCCCCCCAGGGGGGGAGGTGCTGTACACCCAAGTTCGTGGTGGTCACCAAGAGGGCAGGGGGAGTAGGTAGGGGGGACACAGGGGGGGAGAGGGACACGTCACCCACGAGTGTCACCCCCACCCAGATCCCACAGCCCGTGTCTCTCAGTGTGGGGTCCCCCCCCACACCACCCTCCCCCATCCCCAGGTGACCTCACGCAGAGCTGCACCCCCCCCCCAGGGGGGACCACCATGGAACCCCCAAGACATCTACAGAATGTGCTGTGACACTGGGGGGAACTGGGGGGCACTGGGGGTCCCCACCCATGGGCACCCACTCGTGTGTGTGCTGCCACCAAAACCGCCCCTCTCCCTCCCCATGGAGGCACAAAGATCCCAAAGGGCTGAGAGAAGAACAATTTCCTGAAACAGCAATGAGAGAGAATAAAACCAACAGCAACAGCAACAAGGTTCAGAGTCCAAATTGTCGCAAAAGAAACAATTTCAAGGGAAATAATGCAAAATGGAACAAACCCAAGACATTTTCCCCAGCACTTTTCCTCCACCAGAGGAACCTGGCAGGGCCCTGGACCTTCCTTGCTCTGATGGCCAAAGCAGCCTTCAGGAGGCTCTGGATTCTCTTGTCCCCTGTCCCAAACCCCTCCTCTGCCCTGTTCCCCACACCAGGATGTCACAAAGGCCCTGTGGGGTTCCAGAGCCTCCCCCTTTTCCAGGGCAGTCAGGGATCAGGCCATGGCACAGGGTGGGGTGTCAGAGACAGGAAAATTTTGATGTCTGGAGACATTTTGGAACAGCTGTGTGTGGCAGGGGTGGGTCAGGCCTTGCTTTTGGTGAGACAGGGCCCCATCTGTCCATCAGTCTGTCAGCCATGGCACACTGGGGACAGTGTGACGCTCTGCCAAAGCCAGCTCCTGAGTGGCCGGGTGACCAGAAGTGCCACCTGGGGAGAGGGCCCTTGGTGGCCCAACTGGCTTAAAAGGCAGAGCATGAGGTGGCCAAGTCCCTGACCCTGTCTGCTCTTGGGGTGTCTGTCCCATCCATGCTGGAACCCAGGAATTGGCAACTCATTTAAATGAGAATATCTGTCAAAGAAAGTGGGAACATTCCTGGAATGGAAAAAAAGACCCATGTCAAAAAATTTTTTTTAATTTCAAAATGATGGGGGGTTTTAGGCCCAACTGTAGGAAAAGGAATAACAGCTCTTTACTAGGAAATTTATAAACCAGAACAGAACAAACAACACAAACCCAGAACTTTCCCTCCCGCTCCAAAAGCTGGTTTTTTGGTGGCAGTGTCCAACCAGTCTCAGCCAGCAGGGGGCCCTGCCAGGGGGGGCCCACTGCCTGGGGCCCAGGGGGCCAGCTGCCTGGGCTCCAGGATCCCTCCATCTGCTCCCCCCTGGCGCAGCCAGGGGGCAATCGCCCAGGCAGCAGCTCCATCCCCAGCAGGGGCCAGGTGGGAGCATCTGGCAGGGCATTTTGCAACCTCCAGGAACCTTTAAAAGGGCTTCCATCCCCCCACTGGCAGTGGGCCTGAAGGGGGGAAGGGGTTTCCTCCCAGTGCCCACAATCCTGGGTCCCTGCACCACCACCGGCAGCCTTGGGCAGAAGCCACAGAAGGCAGCAGGTTGGATCCCAGTGCCCACAGGGCAACTCCAGGTGGGCAGAAACCCAGGGCCTCAGCCAAGGCCCAGGCCCATTCCATCAGCCATATTTGCCTGGATCCTACCTTTTGGGATCCTGGATGGAAACCAAAAATCTATGGGTTTCCAAGGAAAAGTGGCCCCAGGCAGGGATGGGTCCAGGGCAGCAGGAAACAGGGCAGAAAACTTTTTTCCTGTTCCAACCCTCTCAGGGCCCACCCAGGGGCTGGCCAGGGGGGCAGGGATGGAGCAGCTTTGGGGACACCTGGTCCAGGGACCATGGATCATTCTTCCTCTGCAGCCCCCCAGATGGCTGCAATCCAGGAGCCCTGCCAGGCCACCCCACACTGGGCCCATCTTTTCTCTGGGCCATGGATGCCCAGGACAGAACAGGAGGGCAGGCCCTCCAGAGGGGCAGAGGGCTGGAGGTTTTGAGGAAGGCAGGAGGACCAGGGGAGGTTGCCAGAACCCAGGTGCACAGGGGTTGTCCAGCAGTAGTTCTGGGGGGCTCAAGCCTCCAGGAAGGGACAAAAATGATCAATTGCTGCATTTCCAGACTGGTTCCTTTTTTCTGCCCCCAGGGGGGTTTTTCAGCCAGCCCTTGGGTGAAAACCAAAAAAGTTTAATTTGGCCCACTCCTTGGGCTGCCCTGGGTTTGTGGGTTTTGCAGGGCTGAGCAAACCACAGGCAGGCCTTTTCCCCCACAGCCTTTTCAGGGAGGAAGCACCCTGGCATTCCTCAGCTGCCAGAATCAGCCCCCCAAGGGAAAAAGACCCCTCCCTGGGAACCTTCCCCCTGGGGGACCCCCCCCCCTCCCTGGCCATGGGCCCCCCCATGGGCCCTGGCCATGGCCCCAAATCATCCCTGGAGGGAAATGAGGGCCAAGGGACCCCCCCCCATCTGGACCCCCCATCCCCTGGATTTGCCTCCCCAGGCCAAGAATGGAATCAGGGCAGGAGGAGGAATGCCTGGGGCCCCCATGGACCCATCCCATTCCCAGCCTGGGAATGGGGGAACATGGGGAATGGAGACCCCTCTGGTAGTGGGGACCCTGTTCCCCTCCTCCAGGGAAGGGGATCTCCATCCCTTGCCAGGCCAAGGGCACCCCTTTAAGGAAAATTCCCCAGCAGGATGGGATCCCCCCATCAGGGAAATGAGAGCCCCACATTTCACCAGGCCAGGGCCCCCCCCCTCAATGGGAACCCCAATGAGGCCCCCCCATCCCAGGGCCCCCATGGCCCCCCCTGGAGGGGAGCCCCCCCCCAAAAATTTTTATTGAGGGAGGAAATGATCCCACCCAAGGACCCCACCATTTCCTTGGATTCCCCATCCCCATCACCTTGGGCCCCCAGCACCCCATTCCCCTGGGAATCCCCATACCCCATCCCCCCATTCCCCCATCCAGAAATGCTTACCTGTTGGCACCCCATCCCCCAACCCCCCCACCCCCAGGGGACCCCATTGAAGAGACTTCCCCACCCCCCAGCCCACCCCAAGGGGGGGCTCCCATCCCTGGGAACCAGCATGGACCCTCCCCCCAAGGGGAGGGCCACCAAGAACCCATGGGACCCTCCCCCCATGACAGGGCCTTGACCCCCAGGGACCCCATTTTCCATCCCTGCCCTTTATACCCACCTGGCCCCCATGGGGACATTTTGCCCAGGGAGGGAGTGGGGAGCCAGTGCACATGGCCCACACACCCTGGCCAGGGAGGGGACCATTCCTGGGGGGGAGTGTGACCCCCCCCACAGGCTGGGACCCCCCAGGGATTACCCAGGGAGGGGGGGGACAGAGATTTAATGACTTCCCTTCCCCAGGATGGTCCCCCATGCCAATCCCAGTGCCAGTCCATGCTGGGCCCCCAGTGGACCTGGGTGGGACTGGGGATGTAGGGGGGCCCAGGGACCCTGGGAAGAGGGTCTGCAGGGGGCCCAGGGATGGGGATGGACAGGGGACAGGGGATGGGGGCCCCTCCCACAGGGGAAAGGAAGGTGGACCTGGGCCCAGGGATTCCTGTGGAAGGGGAAGGAAGGACCCTGGGAAGGGGATGGGAGGGGACAGGACAACCAGGGGAGGACCCAGGGACCAGGGATGGGGGGGGACAGGGGACCATTTTGGACCAAGAAGGGACCTGGAGGGGGGGATGTGGCCATGGGGGATGGGATCAGGGGACCAGGGATCATGGGCTGGTGGGGGACCCCTGGGCCAGGGGATGGGCTGTGTCCCCAAATGTCCTTGCAGTGGGGGTGTCCCAGGAGTGTCCCCATGTTCTGGAGTCAGAGGCAGGGTGGCCTCAAATGTGTGGCTGTTCCCCAGGTGGACATGCCACACAGGGATGTGGCAGTAGGGGCCTACTGGGGACACTGACATGGGGGGCCTCCCTTAACACCCTGCCATCCATGGACACCCAGGACCACTTTCCCACACAGGGACTGCTGTCCCATGGGGACAGTTTGGGGACAGCCCCAATGTCCCCTGGACCCCCACATGGGTTGTCCCCCCAGTGCCACCCCCATGGCCCCAGCCCCTGACCTTCTCCCTCCCAGCCCAGACCCTCAGCCTCACTGTGCAGGTCCTCGGGGATGCCATGGCCCCACCCCCACTGTCCCCAGCCCCACACTGGCCCTGGCTGGCCTGGTGTCCCCTGTCACCCACAGGTGCCCAGACCACCCAGCTCCTGGTGGAGCCCCCCAGAGGCCCTCAATACTGTGGGACCAGGTGACACTGACCTGCCAGGGCTCCCTCAGCCAGTGCCACCACCTGGTACAAGGATGGGCAGCACTGGGGGGCAGGAGGACAGGCCACACAAGGTCACCCAGAGTGGCACCTGGGGTGGACAGGGACAGACCCAGCACTGGGCTCAGCCCCCTGTGACAGTCTCAGACAGGTGAGGGGGGGGGGGTCCCCAGCCCCGGGCTTTCAAATGACCCTGAGGGCCTGGGTGGGCTCCCCCATCCCTCCCCACCCCCACCAAGAGGGTCCCCCTGTCACCAGATGGTCATCCCTGACCCTGGGGACATCAGATGGACCCCTCCCCCCCCCCCTGACCCACCCCAGGTCTCCTGGCACCCCAGGGGGGGCTGTGGCCAGGGTGGGGGTGTCCCTGCAGGGGGAGGGTGGGGGATCTGGGACCCTGAGGTGACCCCCTGACAGGACCCCCCCCCACCCACCCCACAAGGACCCCTGCTGGTGGAAGGGGGGGAGCCACCTGCCCCCCCTGATGTTCCATCAGGGAGGGGGGACAGGGGACACTGCCCTGTCCCAGCCAAGGAGACTTCCCCCTGGCCCCCTGTGTCCCTCAGCCTGAGCTTCTGGGGGGGAGGGGGAGGGGTCCAGGTGACAGTGACAGGGGCCCAGGTGCTGGAGTCCCCCTCAGTGTGGGACCACAACCCCATGGGAGGACAGGGGCCCATGGGTCTCAGGGGGGATCATCCTGGGAATCCCATCCCTGGCCCAACCATGGTCCCAGTGCACAGGGTCCCCCAAAGGAGGGGTCTCTCCTCAATGTCATCCCATGGGTCCCCCTGGTCCCTGGGCCAGACCCCCTGTCCCCCCATCCCCCCCCCCCCTGCCCCCCCTTCCTGCCCCCCCATGGGGTGGCCCAGGGGGAGGGGGGGCCCTTCAGAGGTCCCCCACCCCTCTCTGGTGTCAGGGAGGGTGTCCCCCCAGGTGGGGGGGCCCCCTGGGGGTCCCCAGGGTGAGGTGTCCCAGGGGTGGGGTGGGGTCCCCCTGGGATCCTGGCCAGGCCCCCCCCAGGGGGGGTGGGCAGGGCCAGGGCCCAGGGGGGGGTCCCCATCACCCCCAAGTGGATGGGGGGGGATGCACAGGGGGGGGGGCAGGGGAGGGGACCCCTGGGATGGGGGTGGTGGGGCCAGGCCCCTGGGGATCTGGGACCACCCCTGGTCCTGGATGTGCCCCCCCACCCCCCCCCCCTGGGAGCCTGGCCCCAGGGGGGGAGGGGAGGTTGGGCCCCCCCCTGAGCCCAACCCACCCCATGGGGACAAATTGACCCCCTCCCAGGGTCTGCCCCTCCCCAGGGCCCAGGATGGGGGGGACCAGTTCCCATCCCACTGTGGGATGGGGGGGTCCCCCCTGCCTGGGTCCCCCTGGGGTGCCCCCAGGGGTCAGGGGCATGGACAGGTCCTGGTCCCCACCTGCACCAGGGGCATCCCTGGTGACAGGGGTGTGGTGAGGCACCAGGGTGTGGGGGTGGGGCCCCACCCTGGTGCAGGTCCCCAGGCCCCCCTGTCAACCAGGGACCTGGCCCCATCCAAGGGGGGCCCCTGGGGTGGCCCCCCCCCACCCTGGAGGTGCCCCCAGGCCAGGAGGGACCCTGGGCAGGGCAGGCAGGACCCCACTGGGGGGGGGGGGGTGGGGGGGGCACTGGTGGGGGGGACCTGGGGTCCTGGGGGGACCCAAGGGGACAGGGGGGAGGAATGGGACCTGGGGGGCCCCCCGGACCTGGGCCAGGGGACAGGGATGGCCCCTGTGGCAGGGAGGCTGGCCTGGGACTGGCAGGGGGGCAGTGTTGGAGGGGCTCCCCTGGGGTCATTGGGGGGTGGGACAGGGGGGGGGTGTGGGATGGGTGGGGGGGGATGGGGGGTCCCCAGGGGGTGTCCCTGTCCCCAGAGTGGGGGGGGGGGGGGGCCCCACAGCCACAAAATGGACCTGTGATCAGGACCCCTGGGGGGCCCCTGGGGGGGGGGGGTCCTGGGGGTGCCCTGGGTCCAGGGGGGAGGGGGGGGACTCCTTGGGTGCCCCAGGGGGGGGGGGCAGGGGGGGGCCAGGGGGGCAGGATGGGGGGGGAGGGGACCCCGGGTGCTCCTGGAGGACTGGGGGGGATGTGGGGGGGGGGGGGGGGTGGGGGTGGGACCCCCCAGTCCCCTCCCTTTCCCTGGGGGTGGGGGGGGTTGGGGGACCCCTGGCAGGGGGGGGGGGGACAGGGGGGGGGGGGGTCAGGGGGGTCCTCCACTTCAGGGGGACACCCAGGGTCAAAAAAGGTGCCCCCCCTCACCCCCCCCCAGAACCCCAAAGGTGGGGTGTGGGTGCACAGGGGGTTCCCCTTGAGGAGGAGGGGGTTCAAAGGTCCCCTCCCAGATCCCAGGGGAGGGGGGGTCACTGGGACCCCCCAGTCCCAGAGGGTCCCCTGGGGGTTCAGGGGGGTCCAACAGGGGGGTGAGGGGGGCACCAGGGGGGGGACAGGGAGTGGGGCCATGTGACACCCCCCCCCAGGTGGGGGGGGGGTGGGGGGCCCAGGGGGAGCCCACAGGGACACCCCCCCAAGGGTGGGCCCCAGGGGGGGGGTCCCCCCTGGGGGGGCTGGGGCAGCCCCCAAGGTGTCACCAGGGCCAGGTCAACCCGGGAGTTCCCCCTTCCAGGTCAGTGGGGACACTGGGCCTCCCCACCCCCCTGGGTCCACCCAGGGTCCCCCCCCCCTGGTGTCCCACCCCAGGGGGACCCAGGGGGTCCCCCTGCCCCCCACAGGGGGACCAAAGGGGAGTGGGGGGGGTGGGGGGGGGGGGGGGAAGGGATCCTGGTCCTGATTCCCAGGCCCAAGAATGACAAAGGGGGCAGGGGGGAGGGGGACAGCAAAGGGGGGGGATCAACCCCCAGGGACCAAACAGGGAACAGAAGGAGGGGTTCACTCACAAAAGGGCACCTTTTTTAAAAAAAGAAAGGCAGGAACAGGGGGCAGGGGAAACCAAAATTGCAGGGGTTTAATTAACATGTTGGAGGATGGGAACCACAAATCTTTGGCCCCATTTTCCTGGGAAAGTTTCCCAAGACAGGAAACCCCCTTGGGCTGGGGGAGCTTCAACAATTTTTGGCTCCAGGATGGGGGTCCAAAATGGGGGACATTTTTCATTCCAAATTGGGAAATCAGGGGGTCAGCCTACTTAGGAGGTTCAGTATCCAGTTCACACAGTTGTTCAGGCCCTGCCCCTTGCTTGGTTTGACCCTTGATTCATTTTTTTAAAGGAGGACATGGGACCATACCAAATTAAGGATTAAATTTATATATTTTATCCCCTCTTGGCCAAGTTCCAGGATTTGTGTTCTGTGGTTTGACAGTTCTTGATCTGGCCTTTGGTTCCCTGAAGGGTCAGTGGTAAATTCCTCTTTGCATTCTCTCTTTTGATGTTTTTTTGTTTGCTAAATGAGGGGGCAATGTGTTCCTCTCACATACAGATGAGATACTGGTGACCAAAGTAATTAAATCAACAGGAGCTATTTCAACAAAATTATCTGAGTTTCTCTTCTTTTGACCATTGTCACTTAGTTACACAAATAAAGGCCAGCTACTTTCTGGGGAAGTTAATGTTGTAATCCATCTGGCAGCAACATTGTCTCTATCTTGATATTTTGGGAGAGGAACAGGAAACTATAATATATTTTCACAGGGGGCGCCAGGGAGGGGCCTACACAGGGATTAGGGCAAAAGGCTCTCAAATTGTGTGTATCAAAGGGGATCCCAGGAAGTGGAAAATTAAAAAATGGGGTATATCAAAATAATTTGGAAAAACCAAATATAATAATGAAAGCAAATGGCTATAAAGTTATTCATAACAGGGGGAAGGGGTGTTTGAAGGGGGCAGTGCCCACTGGACAGCAGTTTCCTGGGGCCTTTTCCCATGATCACCCATGGCAAAATTCCCATGATCCCATTCAAAGGAATCTCTGGAATTCCAGGTGCTCCAGCAGGGTCCCCAGGGACCTTGATGAGATGAGTGCCTCCTGGTCCTTCAGCCTTTCACTCAGGTGAGGAACCCTTTGGAGCAGCCTTTCTCCCCCTGGAAGGTGGGAGGGCAGTGAGACAGGGCCCAGGATGTTGCCAAAGCAGGCACTGGGGAATATTTCCACACCATCCATCCCAGGCAGCCTGGGCAACCCAAACATTCTTTCCAGGAGGTTCAGGGCAGGTTGTTTGTTCAGCAGGAGGGTCCAGGTCAGGTTGTTGAGCAGATTGTTGTTGTTGTTTGCAGTAGTTCTGGGGCTCTCTCAGTCCCTTGGGCAAAGGGACAAAATGATCAATTGCTGCATTTCCAGACTGGTTCCCTCACAGCTGCCCCTGCAGGGGGGTTTCCAGCCAGCCCTGCTCTGAAAACCATCAAAGGCCCTCACAGAGCCACTGCTTGGGCTCCCTTTGGGGTTTGTGCTTCTTGCAGGGCTGAGCAAACCACAGGCAGGCCTTTTTCCACCCACAGAATTCTCACCTCTGCAGCAGCTCTAAAGCTGCCAGAATCAAAGCCAAGGGGGCAGGGGGGACCCTCAGGTGCTGGCTGCCCCCTGGGGCTGGGCAGAGCAGGGCTGGGCAATGGCCATCCCTGTGCAGTGGGGCTGGGCCATGGCTGGGCCCCACCCTTGATGGCCACTGGCTTCAGGAGCAGGATTGGGAGCTCCCCCTGGGACAGGCACCCCCAGCCAGGAATGTGCAGGGACATTTCTGGAACTGCAACCATGGGGGACTGGACCCCCCCAGGACCCCCACCCCCAGGACCCCCTGGGACCAGCATGTGAACTGGGGACAGGGGACAGGGACCCCCCAGGACAGGAGCCCCCCTGGATGTGCCCCCCAGGACAGAACCCCCCTCCTCCCCCTCTGACTCTCAGCACAAACGGCCTCTTCCTTCTTGTTCTGCAGGAAAAGAAAAGTGAAAGTGTTGAGGGGGCACAGCCCAACACCCCATCCCCCACAGCCTCCCCAGCCCTCCTGCAGACCCCCCCCCCTGCTTCCCCCCCCCCCTGGGTCCCCCCCCCCCCCTGCTCAGGTGCTCCCAGGATTGCTGGATCAAGGAACAAAACTGGGAGGGAAATGGAAAAAAGTGAGGAAAATAAGGAAAAAGAAAATGAAGAGAAAAAAAAAAAAGGGCAGGGGGGGGGCACAGAGGCAGAGCTACCCAGGATCCCCATGGGGTGACTGGCCAGGCCAAAAGGCACCCCAGGGGGGGGCTGGGCTGGGCCCTGGGTCACCCCAAAATCTGAGGCACCCAGGGAAGGAGCTGAGACCCAGGCCCCATCCCCCCAGCCACTGCCCATCCCTGGCACCCCCATTCCCCTGGGAACCCAACCATGGGACCCCATTTCCTTATGTCCCCCCTCCCCCCATGACCCCCATCCCAGGACTGACATTCCCCAGGATCTCCATGGCCCAGGACCCCATTCCCAGGGAACCTCTCTCCTGTTCATTCCATCCCCCTGAAATCCTCCTCCTTCCCCCCAGACCCCCATTCTCTCAGGACCCCCCATTCCCATTCCCCCATTCCCCAGCCCCCCATCCCCCATGACCCCAAATCCCCTGAGCCACAATGTTCCTGGGACCCCCCCCCTGAGTCCCCCCAGCCCTGGGGACCCCCCCATCCCCATGGGACCCCCCTGGATCCTGGTGATCCCCCATTCCCCTGGACCCCCCCTTCCCCAGGCCCCCCTCCCCCCCCCCAAACCCATCCCCCAAACCCCCCCCCTGAGCCCCCCCCCCCTGGTCCCCCATGTCCCCATCCCCCACCCCCCTGTCCCCATCCTGTCCCCCCCCCCACCCCAGCCCCTGCCCCCTGCCCCCCCCAGGGCCACCCCTCACATGGGGACAGACGTGACCTCGCTTCCTTCCCCTTCATCCAAGAGCCACCAGCCAGGGGGCGGTGGCCACAGCAGTGAGTGACAGCCAGTGCACATGGCTGGGGACACCGGGATGGCCGGGAAGGTGGCGCTGCTCCTGTGGGGTGAGTGCCCCGGCACGGGCCTGACACCCCCCAGGGATGGGGAGGGAGGGGGGGGGGGGGGGGGGGGTCCCCTGGTCCCCAATGCCAGCAGTGCCATGTCCATGTTACCCACAGTGGACCTGGGTGGGACTGGGGATGTAGGGTGGCTTTGGGGACAGGAACAGGGGGGGCAGGAATTTGGGGATGGGGGAATGGGGACAGGAATGTGGGGACTGGCACCTTTGGGCTCAGGGGGAGCTCTGGGGGATAGGGACAAGGAAACTGGGATGCAGGGACAGAAGGGGACAAGGGATGGGAGGATGTGGCCATGGGGATGGGATCATGGGGATGGGATCATGAGCTGGTGGGGACCCTGGGCCAGCATGGGCTGGGGTGTCCATGGTGTCCTTGTGCCCAGGGGTGTCCACAGTGTCCCCATGTTCTGCCTCAGCCCAGGGTGGCCTCAGTGTCCCTGTTCCCAAGGTGTCTGTGCCACAGGGATGTGGTGCATGGGTGGCTGTGACACAGACATGTCCCCCCCCTGGCCAAATCTTTTTTTGGGACCACCCACACACACTTTCCCACAAGAACTGCTGTCCCATGGGGACAGTTTGGGACAGCCCCATGTGCCCCCTGTGCCCCCATGGACAGTGCCACCCCCCCCAGCCCTGTCCCTTCTCCCTTCCAGCCCAGACCCTCGGCCTCGCTGGTGAGTCCTCGGGGATGCCATGGCCCCACCCCCTGTGTCCCAGCCCCACACTGGCCCTGGCAGGCTGGTGTCCCCTGTCACCCACAGGTGCCCAGACCACCCAGCTCCTGGTGGAGCCCCCCTGGAGGCCGGCGGTGCTGTGGGACCGGGTGACACTGACCTGCCAGGGCTTGGGGACCGCCAGTGCCACCACCTGGTACAAGGACGGGCAGCACTGGGGGCAGGAGGGACAGGACCACCTCACTGTCACTGAGAGTGGCACCTACACGTGTGACAGACCCGGCACTGGGCTCAGCCCCCCCGTGACAGTCTTAGATGGTGAGGGGGATTTTTGATGTCCCAGCCTGGCACCCACAGGGGGGGCCCCAGGGGGCCTCTGGGTGGGCTCCACTCCATGGGTCACCCCCTGTGACCCCAGCCAGAGCCCATGTCCCTGGTGGGGGGACATCCCAGAGCATCCCAGTGTGGGGGACCCCCTGTGTGAAAACAGACCCACTGGTGGTGCTGGGGCACTGTGGGGACACACCCAACACTGGGGGTCCCAGGACAAACATCCATGGGACCCTCCAGATCCCTGACAGGACCCCCAGGGGACCCCCAGTCCCTGTGGACCAGACTGGTGCAGCCTGCAGGTGCCAGCAGCTGGGCACTGCTGGAGGGGGGACACGGTGACACTGCGCTGCCGGGGCTGGCCCCAAAGAACACCACAGTCCTGGGGTGTCCTTCTACCATGAGGGAAGGAACTGGGGGGCTCCCCAATGGGACCCAGCTGTCCCTGTCCCCTGCAGCTGCCTCCACAGCAGCCTACAGCAGGCTGCAGGGGCTGGGTGGGGGGGGACCTCTGGGGTCCCCACAGCTGGGTGCCCACCGGGGGGAGCCCACTCAGGGAATGACAGCTGACAGGGAGTGAGTGCAGGGATGTGGGACAGTGACAGTGACAGTGCATGGTGAGCACCCCACAGCCCTGGGATGGGCCATCCCTCCCCCCCACAGATGCCCAGGGTCCCCCAAATTTCCCAGGGACTCTTGGGGTCACCATGACCTCCCAGTCCCCTCCCTCTCCCTCCCTGAGCTCCTTCTCTGTGCCCCATGCCCATCCTTTCCCCCCCCCCAGTCCCCATCCCCCCTGGGGACCCCCTCCTGGGGGTCCCCCTGACTCTCAGCTGCCTCAGCACCCCAGCCCCATCCCTCCCTGGGGTCCCCCCCCCCCCTCCCCTGCACCCGTGTTTCCCCCAGGGACTGGGCAGGTGGTGGGGGGGGGCCCCCTCCCCAGTCCCTGCAGGTGCTGCTGGTGCCCCCCCAGGGGTCCCCACTCCCCCCCCATTACAGCTGCCAGGTGCGCCCCCCCCCCCCTGGGGGGGGGTCCCCCCCCCCCCCCCCAGCCCCCCTGCTCCCCATGTCCCCAGGTGTCCCCCCACAGGGTGAGTGCGGGGTGTGGTCAGCACAGGGAGCCCCCAGGTGGCACTCAGGACCCCTGGTGCTGGGCTGCTGCATGGTGGGCCACAGGGACAGGTCCCCCCTTCCTTCTCCTGGCACCCTCAGGGGCCTCTGGGCCCACCCCCCACCCCTGCTCACGTGGGGACAATGACCCCATCCCAACCATCAGCGTGGCCGAGAGTCCCCTGAATGTCCCCCCTGGGTCCCCCTCTCCCCCCCCCCCCACAGCCCCCCATCCCCTCCCTGTGCCCAGTCAGCCCTGTCTGTGTCCCCGCAGTGCCCGTGGCCAATGCCACCATCACCCCCGGTCCCCTGTCACACCAGGTGCATGCAGGTGACAACGTGACCCTGCACTGCTCAGTGCAGGTGGGCTCAGCCCCTGTCACCTTCACCTGGCTGCACAATGGGCAGGAGGTGGCCCAGGGTCCCCTCCTGGAGCTCAGGGACATCGATGTGGGACATTCAGGCACCTACCAGTGCATGGCCACCAACCAGCTGGGACAGGATGGGCACCGCGTGTTCCCCACACTCAGCCCTGAGCTGGCCCTGGAGGTGACACCTGGCTCACACCTGGGTCACAGGTGGGGTCACACAGGGGGTCACACAGGGTCACCAGGGGTGCAGGACCCCTGGGGTGATGGGTGATCCTGATGTGTCCCCTCTGTTTCTTGCAGTGGCTGCAGGGGTCGGTGGGGCCCTTTTTTCTGCTGCTGCTCGTGGGTGTCATTGTGGCTGGCACCGGTGGCACCGTGTGGGTGGGTGACAATGGGGGGGGGATGGGGGTCCTGGAGAGGGGGGGGAAGGCCCCCAGAGAGGGGGGGGCAGGGGGGCAGCACCCACAGCCCCCTGAACTTGGGAGGGGCTGAGCCCCAGTGGGGCATGGCTCAGAGCCCTGGGGAGCTGTTGGAGGGTCCTGCAGGGATGTTGGGGGTTCTATCAGGGGTCCCCCCTGCCAGGCTCAGGGTTCTGGGGGGGGGCTCAGGGTGTTGGGGGCAAGTGGGGGGGGGGAGTTCTGGGATACAGGGGGGGGGCTCAGGGATACTGGGGGGCCTGGGGAGAATTGTGTGTCTGGTGGTGGTTCAGCATTCCCAAGGGGGATGGGGGGGGGCTGGGTCTCCCAAAGTCACCCCTCCAGTTTTCCTTTGCAGATGCCAGGAAGCACCAGGAAAGGTGAGTGCAGGCTCCAGCCATGATACACCTTTTACCCCCACCCCCAGCACCTCCCATCCCCTTCCACACACCCCCTTATTCCCACAGGGCCCCCCAGACCCCCTGGCACCCCCAGGAGGAGGATCCTCAGGCGACATGGACATGGAGCTGCAAAGGCAACCGTGGGAACCCAGCAGACATCTATGACAATCTACACCAAAAGTTGTGATGCTCTGGGAAGCGGGAGGCACTGGGTGACACTGGGGCTGCTCCCCCATGGCTCCCAGTGGTTGCCCATCCTTCCAAGGGAGGTGGTCATGGGGGGAGGGGAGGCTACACAGGGCACCCTGTGCCCCATTTCCTCCCCAGTACCCCCCCAAGGGCCCCCCCATCCCTTTGCTCGTACCTGCAGGGGCTCCCCAGCCCCATCCAAGTGCCCAAGTACCCTCAGGGACTGCCCCATTCTCTCCCCACAGGGCTTGCAGTACACCCAGGGCTTCCCCATTCCCCCTCCCACCACCCCTGTCCCATTCCACTGTAAAAGGGGGAGTCGGGACGATTCTTTCTGAAAGGTTTCTCAGATGCAAATGAAGCACAAACACAGCAATATTATATCTGAGAACTGTTTATTGATAAAGGAGGGTAAGTGTTCTTACCAAAGGGGGAGAGAAGGGAGTAGAAAGGGAAAAGGATAGAGAGAGAAACAGAAGACAGGGACAGCGTTACACAAGGAGGAGCCCCCTGCGCTCTGTGGGGCATCAGCTCGGGCAGATGGAGTGTGTGTGCTGCAAGCCAGGGCGAGCCCACATGGCTTTTGTGAGTGGCTGGGCGTGATTTCCAAGGACAGGCACCTGCGTGTCTGTCATGGGCGAGCCTCCAGCCATGGCTGCAGGCTGGCTGCTGCTGGCTGGGGCTGGGCTGGGCTGCGGCACTGGTGGCTCTGGGCTGGCTGCCGCGGGCTGGGGCTGCGGTGGGCAGGTGCAGCAGGCTCGGGGCTGTGGGCAGCATGGGAAACGCGGCAGAGGCGGCGGGTGGGTGCAGGCAGCATCCGCTCCATCGGGGAGGCAATGAAGGAACGTCCAGGACGAGCAGGAATGAGCTGCCTCGGGGAAGCAGTGAAGCAGGGAAGAACAGGTGCAGGACAGGGAAGAAGGACCACCAGGAGGAAAAGGCGAGGGGGGGGAGTATTGGTGATATTTTTGCCAACATCCAGGAGGAATGATGCATCTGACTCCATCTTATCAGAAGGCTAATTAAGTACTTTATTATACTATATTATTCTATATTATATTACATTACATCTAAACTGAATCTGCCAAGCACTCAACTGCACTCCACTGCACACAATCTCATGACTGTCAGCCGACAGTCCCCACACACACACACACCTGGATTCAATTGGTCAGTGAATCAAAACACACACAGAATCCAATTACCAATTCCCTTCAGGTAAACAATCTTCCACAATGCATTCCACTTGTGAACAACACAGGAGCAGTAAAAAAGATGAGAATTGTTTGGATCATTCTTTGCTTCTCTCACTGCTTCTCCCAGGTTCAGAGAATGTGAATCCCATAGGGGAAGAGGGCCAAGCTGACCCTTTGAGGGAGCCCCTGATCCCTCCAAGAAACCCAAAGCAAAACGCTCCTGTTGTGTCACAGTTTGCTGCTTTTATTTGCAAAGGCTTCTCCCACAGCCTGATTTCCTGGGCATTTTTTCCCAGACATTTTTCCCAGGCATCTGTCCCACCAGCCCGGGGGGGGGGGGTGTCACTCACAGCCCGATCACTGAAGCTTGCTCTCCCCTGATTCTCTGTTGTGTGAAGCCTCACCAGGGACAGGGCTCCCAGCACATGGACAACTCACAGAGTCATTTTTCACTCATGTGTAGCATATGTCGAGACATAAATCCAAATCAGATTTGTTCCACTTAACCTGCATGTGCTTAGTGGCTCTGCAATTCCCCCCAGTGCTCCCACTAAGGTGGCTTACTGGTGCCCATCCCAGTTCCAAGGGGGCACAGGACCTGGTTCCCTGCTCCTGGGACAAAAATGCAGCTCTTTGGTTAAACTGGCAGAAATGGTGTTTCTTTGTTCAGCTCTGTCAAGGAAGCTGAACAAGGTGGGAACCTCCCTTGGAATGGAAAATACGACCCCCTTCTCTCTGAACTATTATAACTTTGAAATTACTGGGCTTTTAAGCAAAAATATGGGAACAGGAATAACAGTTCTTTACTGGTATGTATTGTGAAAAAAAAGTTAATGGAAGTTGACTTTCACTGGATATTATATGAATTGATATCACATTATTGGTTATACTGTTTATTAAATATTGTGATGTTGTTGGGACAGTGATGTGTATTGTGAAATGGCTGATGTTGTTGCAGTGGCCATCCAAGTGTGGGGCCCAGCCATGGCCCAGCCCCACTGCACAGGGATGGCCATTGCCCAGCCCTGCTCTGCCCAGCCCCAGGGGGCAGCCAGCACCTGAGGGTCCCCCCTGCCCCCTTGGCTTTGATTCTGGCAGCTTTAGAGCTGCTGCAGAGGTGAGAATTCTGTGGGGGAAAAAGGCCTGCCTGTGGTTTGCTCAGCTCTGCAAGAAGCACAAACCTCAAAAGGAGCCCAAGCAGTGGCTCTGCGAGGACATTTGGTGGTTTTCAGAGCAGGGCTGGCTGGAAACTGCTCCTGCAGGGGCAGCTGTGAGGGAACCAGTCTGGAAATGCAGCAATTCATAATTTTGTCCCTTTGCCTCAGGGACTGAGAAAATCACAAAACTACTGCAAATCCCACAACATTCTGCTCAACAACCTGACCTGGACCCTCCTTCTTGAACACAACCTGCGGCCCTTTGGAACTTCCTGGAAAGAATGTTTGGCCTCAGGCTGTGGCCATCAGATAAGAGGGAAAAATATAGAAATACTGAGCAGGGTCTCTGCCCGTGGCCATGGCGGGGCTGTGGGGAGTGACCCTGTCTGGATTCCAGGTGTCCCCAAAGCTGCTCCATCCCTGCCCTCCTCAAATGAGTGAAAGGCTGAGGGTTTGCAGGAATTGCTGGCATAAAGCCACCAGAGGTGCTGCTGTGGACCCGAGACCTGCCTGGGGTCAGGCGCTGCCTTCCTTCCATTCAGGATCATGGAGAGCGGTCAACTGCCATTTGTGCAGGGCATTGTGCCTTTCCCAGGACACTGCTACTGCTGCCAGTGGGCACTGGGATCCAACCTGCTGCCTTGGCGGCTTCTGCCCGCTGCCAGGGTGGTGCCGGGACCGATTGGTGGCCGTGAGTTTGCAAAAGGGAGCGATTTTGTTCCTCCCTCCCCCAAAACCCAGGAAGGGGCCCCACCAGGAATGGAGGGGGGGGATGGAGCTGGGCAGGGGGCGCCCCTGCTGCCCCCCCCTGGAGGGCAGGGGAGCAGCCCCCCTGGCTGGGCAGTGGTTAAAATCTGCCCCCCAACCCCAAAAACAACACAGCGCTGAGCAGGAGGGAAAGTTCTGGGTTTGTGTTGTTTGTTCTGTTCCGGTTCATAAATTTCCTTGTATTGAGCTGCTATTATTTTTCCAACACTTTTGCCTGTAAACCCATTGATTTTGATATCAAAACATGTTTTATAAGTTATTGGAATAGGATCCCAGTATTACCGTATGGAATGTGCCTGGACTCCTCAGGCTCTTGCTGCTTGACCAGAGGCAGCAACTGAGGGGGCTTTTCACCTCCAAGACACCTTTGGCTAACTGGAAATTGCAGCTGGCTCTTGGGACCTCCAAGTCCAGGCAGGCAGGAACTCAGGTTTTTTACCTCTGGAGGAAAGGCTTTAGGTGAGGTGAAGAGGAAAAGGAGATGGATTCTCTGCCAAGTGGTTTAGGTTTAATCCAGAGTTTTATTCCAGGGTCACAAATCTCTGAATCTTGTAACAGCTGCACCAGAATAGCGACCACATGGTCTCAGTGTCCTTTTAAGCCCGGGGGAGGGGGAGAGATGGGATAGGTGAGCCACCAACCGGGTAGGAGGAGAGGAGTCTCAGGGGACAATGACACCTAGACAGGCCAATGACCCCGGGGCTGAGAAGCATCTTTTGAACTTCTGCCAATCACACAACGCCCTTGCTGGAATGTTAAGATTGACGGACAGCACTTAGCAAGGGTGAAAGGGGAAGGGGAAGGGAGAGGTTGGCATACCTGAAGGACTGGCACAGGATATTTCTTCACACCGCAACAAAAAGTGGGTTTTTCTTCCATTCCAGCAAGGATCCTGCTGCCATTGGCAGATATTTCTCTTGTAAACAAAGACAATTGACAACTGGGATCTAGTGTGGATGGGACAGACACCGCAAGAGAAGACACGGTCAGGGACTTGGCCAGAACAGGCTCTGCCTTTTAAGGCAGTTGGGCCACCAAGGGCCCTCTCCCCAGGTGGCATTTCTTGTCACTCAGCCACACCAGACCTGGGATTGGCAGAGCATCACTCTGTCCCCAGTGTGCCATGGCTGACAGACTCATGGACAGACGGGGCCCTGTGTCCCCAAAATCAAGGCCTGATCCATCCCTGCCACACACAGCTGTTCCAAAATGTCTCCAGACATCAAACTTTTCCTGTCTCTGACACCCCACCCTGTGCCATGGCCTGATCCCAACCTTCCCTGAAAAAGGGGGAGGCTCTGGAACCCCCACAAGGCCTTTGTGACATCCTCATGTGGGGAACACAGCAGAGGAGGGGTTTGGAACAGAGGACAGGAGAATCCAGAGCCTCATGTAGGCCACTTTGGCCATCAGAGCAAGGAAGGTCCAAGGCTTTGACAGGTTCTTCTGGTGGAGGAAATGAGCAGGGGAGAGTGTCTAGGGTTTGTTCCTTTTGGGGGCTTTTCCAGGAAACTGATCTTTTTGTGAAACTTTGGACTCTGAACCTTGTTGCTGTTGCTGTTGGTTTTATTCTCTCTCGTTGCTGTTTCAGGAAATTGTTCTTCTCTCAGCCCATTGGGATTTTTGTGCCCCACCATGGGGGAGGGGGAGGGGGGCAGTTTTGGTGGCAGCACACACACACTGAACAGGGTGCCCATGGGTGGGGACCCCCCCAGTGCCCCCAGTTGGATGGGGTGTCACAGCACAATCTCATTGATGTCACTGGACTCCCGTGGTCACCCAGTGTGGGGTCCCCCCAGCTCCCCGTGGGTCACCCCGGGTTCCTGGGGGGCCCTCCTGTGATGCCTGGGGGCCCTGCAAGACACACTGGTTGGGGGACCAAGGGGGGGGGGGGTCAGGGCACCCCAGTGGGTGGGGTGGGTGTCCCCCCTCCCCCCATCCACAGTACTCACGCTGCGCCTGTTTGGTGCTCACAACGTGGGTGTACAGCACCTCCCCCTCCTCTGGGGGCTCCAGGGGGGGCCCAGGGGGGCCTGGAACCTGGGGATAAAGACAATGTGGGGGAGGGGATGGGAGGTTTTGGGGGGTTGGGGGAAAAGGGGAGACTCATGGTTGAAGAGCCCCCACTCACCTTTCCTGGTGCTTCTTGGCAGCTGCAATGGAAAGAGGGGAGGGGTGACTGTGGGGTCCCCAGGGCCCTGACCCCTCTCAGGATTCCTGACCCCTACAGGACCCTCAATTCCCTCTTCAGGATGCCAAGCCCCAAGATCCCTGAAGCCCCCAAAATTCCCAGAGTCCCCCCCCCCCCCCAAAAACCCAGCCTCAAGAACCCAAAGCCCAGCAGGGACAGAGATCCCCCAAAACCCCCCCTGGGGCCCCCCTGAAAGAACACCCAACATCCCTGCAGGACCCCAAGCCAGCACCTCCCCAAACCCTACAGGACCCCTAGAAAAGGTAACAGTTCCTGGGCTGTGGGGGCCCTGCCCCCCAGTGCTCCCCACCTCTGGGGCCCTAAAGCACCCTGGGACCCCCGTCCCCCCATTGTCACCCACCCACACGGTGCCACCAGTGCCAGGCCACAATGACACCCACGAGCAGGAGCAGGAACAAAAGGGCCCCACCGACCCCTGCGGCCACTGCAAGAAACAGAGGGGGGACACATCAGGGTCACCCATCACCCCAGGGGTCCTGCACACCCTGGTGACCCTGTGTGACCCCACCTGTGACCCAGGGTGAGCCAGGTGTCACCTCCAGGGCCAGCTCAGGGCTGAGTGCCCGAACACGCGGTGCCCGTCCTGTCCCAGCTGGTTGGTGGCCACGCACTGGTAGGTGCCCGAATGTCCCACATCGATGTCCCTGAGCTCCAGGAGGGGACCCCGGGCCACCTCCTGCCCATTGTGCAGCCAGGTGAAGGTGACAGGGGCTGAGCCCACCTGCACTGAGCAGTGCAGGGTCACGTTGTCACCTGCACACACCTGGTGTGACAGGGGACCAGGGGTGATGGTGGCATTGGCCACGGGCACTGTGGGGACACAGACAGGGCTGAGGCCACAGGGAGGGGCTGGCAGCTGGTGTGGGGGGATAGGGACAGGGGTGGGTGTGATGGGGGATGTTTGGGATGGGGTCACACCATGGAGGGGTGAGGGGACACAGGGCAGAGGTGGGGGGACCCAAGAAAGGTGTCAGGGGGACATGGAGGTGCCCAACAGGGGACCTGTCCCCATGGCCACTGTGGGCTCCAGTGCCCCATCCCCACACCACTGTCCCCCCACACCGTGACCCCGGGTGGAGCCCTGGGGGGCGCTGCTCTTCTGCAGGGCCCCCCCTCAGGAGGGCACCTGGCAGCTGTAATTCCCCGAGTGGGAGACCCCCACGGTGGGCACCAGCAGCTGGGGGGGGGGGACCCCTGGGGGGGAGGACCCCACCACCTGCCCGTCCCCAGGTAGAACACACGTGCAGGAGGGGGGGGGGACTCAGGGGCCAGGGGGGGCTGGGGGTGCTGAGGCAGCTGAGAGTCAGGGGGACCCCAGGGTGGGCTCAGGGGGACCTCCAGCACAGGCACCACCCAGAAGAGGGATCAGGGATCTGCAGGGGACCTGAGCAGGGATGGGGAGGGGGACTGGGGGGGGGAGGGGGGGGACCTGAGTCTGTGGGGCTCCCTGGGCTGGGGCAGGGGGGACAGGGGGCAGGCTGCTGTGGGGTGCTCACCATGCACTGTCACTGTCACTGTCACCAGCTGCTGACTCCCCCATCCCCCATGATGCCCATCCTTGTAGAACACGTGCAGGGGGGCTTCACCCAGCCCTTGCAGCTGTAGCAGGCCACTGTGGTTCAGCTGCAGAGGGGACAGGGACAGCTCAGTCCCATTGTGGACCCCCCAGTCCAGTTCCTTCCTTTGGGGGTAGAAGGACACCCCAGGTGACCGTGCTCACCATCCCACCTGCCCCGGCAGCACAGTGTCACCATGTCCGCCTGCAGCAGTGCCCGTGCTGGCACCTGCAGCACCAGCTGGTCTGGGAGACTGAGGGGGTCCCGTCATTCATCACCTGGGGATCTGGAGGGTCCTGATGTCACCAGGACCCCATATTGGGTCACACAGCCAGCACACCAGGGGTCCCCAGTTCCAACACAGGGGTCCCCCACACTGGGATGCTCTGGGATGTCCCCAGAGCAGGGGATGGGCTCTGGTCACACAGGAGGTGACCCATGGAGTGGAGCCCACCCAGAGCCCAGGGGTCCCCTGGGGTGCCCAGGCTGGGGACACAAAAACCCCCTCACCATCTGAGACGTTCACAGGCTGGCTGAGCCAAGTGCCGAGTCTGTCACACCAATAGGTGCCTCCCTCAGTGACAGTGAGGTGGTCCTGTCCCTCCTGCCCCCAGCGCTGCCCATCCTTGTACCAGGTGGTGGCACCGGCAGTCCCCGAGCCCTGGCAGGTCAGTGTCACCCGGTCCCACAGCACCGCCGGCCTCCAGGGGGCTCCACCAGGAGCTGGGTGGTCTGGGCACCTGTGGGTGACAGGGGACACCAGCCTGCCAGGGCCAGTGTGGGGCTGGGGACAGCAGGGTGGGGCCATGGCATCCCCCGAGGACTCACCAGCGAGGCCGAGGGTCTGGGCTGGAAGGGAGAAGGGACAGGGCTGGGGGGGTGGCACTGGGGGACAGCAGGGGGGCATGGGGACTGTCCCAAACTGTCCCCATGGGGACAGCAGTTCTTGTGGGAAAAGTGTGTGTGGGTGGTCCCAAAAAGATTTGGACAGGCAGGGGGGACATGTCTGTGTCACAGCCACCCATGCACCACATCTCTGTGGCACAGACACCTTGGGAATAGGGACACTGAGGCCACCCTGGGCTGAGGCAGAACATGGGGACACTGTGGACACCAGGACACAGCCCATGCTGGCCCAGGTCACCCCCACCAGCTCATGATCCCATCCCCATGATCCCATCCCCATGGCCACCCATCCTCACCATTCTTGTCCCCCCTGTCCCTGCATCCCAGTTCCCTTGTCCCTATGCCCAGAGCTACCTGAGCCCAAAGGTGCCAGTCCCCACATTCCTGTCCCCACATCCCCATCCCCAAATTCCTGCCCCCTGTTCCTGTCCCCAAAGCCACCCTACATCCCCAGTCCCACCCAGGTCCACTGTGGGTAACATGGACTGGCTCTGCTGGCATTGGGGACCTCAGGGGACCCCACAGCCCCCCCTGTGCCCCCCCCCCCCCCCATCCCCAGGGGTGTCAGGCCCGTGCCCAGGGCACTCACCCCACAGGAGCAGCGCCACCTTCCCGGCCATCCCGGTGTCCCCAGCCATGTGCACTGGCTGTCACTCACTGCTGTGGCCACCGCTCCCCTGGCTGGCGGCTCTTTGGATGAAGGGGAAGGAAGCGAGGTCACGTCTGTCCCCATGTGTAGGTGGCCTTGGTGGGGGGCAGGGGGGGGGGACAGGCTGGGGACAGGGGACAGGACAGGGGGGGGTGGGACACAGGGGGGACAAAAGTGGGGGACATGGTGGGACATGGGGTTCCCAGGAGTGAGGGGCTCAGGGGGATTGGGAGGCTGGGGTTGGGTGTCCAGGGGAATGGGGGGGTCCCCAGGGATGGGGGTCCCAATGGGGATGGGGGGGGGGATGGGAATGGGGGTGGGGGACTGGGGGGACTCAGGGATGGGAGTCCCAGGGGAACATGGGATGGGACAGGGGGATTTGGGGTCATGGGATGGGGGGGCCAGGGGATGGGGGGGGCCAGGGGGGTCCTGGGGGGTCCCCATGGGGGTCCTGGGAGAATCAAGGTCCCCAGGGAAGGGGCATTTCAGGGGATGGAAAGAACAGGAGAGGGTTCCTTGGGATGGGGTCCTGGGGGTTGGAGATCCTGGGGAATGTCAGTCCTGGGATGGGGGTCCCAGGGGGGGGGGACATAAGGAATGGGGGTCCCATGGTTTGGGTTCCCAGGGGAATGGGGGTGCCAGGGATGGGCAGTGGCTGGGGGGCACAGGGGGTCTCAGCTCCTTCCCTGGGTGCCTCAGATTTTTGGGGTGACCCAGGGCCCAGCAAAATCCCCCCCAGGTGCTCATTCCTGGGGGGGCATTGCATGGGGGTCCTGGGGGGCTCTGCCTCTGTGCCCCCCCCCCCCCAGGACTTTCCCTCTCTTTATTTCTCTTTTTTTCTTATTTCCTTTTTTTTTGCCATGTCCCTCAGTTCCAGTTCCTGATGCAATCCTGGGGAGCACCTGAGCAGGGAAACAGGTTGGGGAAGCCCAGGGGGGGGGAAGGGGGGGGGGGGGGGGAAAGGGAAGGGGGGGGAGGCTGTGGGGGATGGGGGGTGGTTGGGCTGTGCCCCCAACACTTTCACTTTCTTTTCCTGCTGGAGGAAGAAGGAAGAGGCCGTTTGTGCTGAGAGTCAGATGGGAAAGCGGGGGGTTCTGTCCTGGGGGGCACATCCAGGGGGTCCTGTCCTGGGGGGCTCCTGTCCCAGGGGGACACATGGGACAAGGGGTCCCAGGGGGTGAGGCATCCTGGCATGGGGGTCCTGTCCCCAGGGGTGGCAGTTCCAGAAATGTCCCTGCACTGGGGGGAATGGAGTCCCAGGGGTGGCACATCCTGGGGACCCCTGTCAATGCAAGGGTGGGGCCCAGCCATGGCCCAGCCCCACTGCACAGGGATGGCCATTGCCCAGCCCTGCTCTGCCCAGCCCCAGGGGGCAGCCAGCACCTGAGGGTCCCCCCTGCCCCCTTGGCTTTGATTCTGGCAGCTTTAGAGCTGCTGCAGAGGTGAGAATTCTGTGGGGGAAAAAGGCCTGCCTGTGGTTTGCTCAGCCCTGCAAGAAGCACAAACCCCAAAGGGAGCCCAAGCAGTGGCTCTGTGAGGGCCTTTGATGGTTTTCAGAGCAGGGCTGGCTGGAAACCCCCCCTGCAGGGGCAGCTGTGAGGGAACCAGTCCAGAAATGCAGCAATTGATCATTTTGTCCCTTTCCCAAAGGGACTGAGAGAGCCCCAGAACTACTGCAAATCCCACACCAATCTGCTCAACAACCTGACCTGGACCCTCCTTCTCCTCCCCCCTTCAAAACCTGCCTGCCTTGCCCTGGATGGACAGTGGCCAGATGCCCCCACCCACCACAGCCGCTCTCTCACTGCCCTCCGCACCTGGATGGGGAGAGAAAATTGAGCAAAGGGTTCCTGGGTTGAGACAAGGACCAGGAGAGATCACTCATCAAATCCTGTCATTTGCAAAACTGCCTCAGAATTAGAGGGTTGACAGGAATTTATTGATGGCAAAAAATCAGAGCCCAGGATAAGGAGAAGTCAAATAAACCCCTTCAATACACCTTCTCCCCTGTTATGAATAACTTTGTAGTCATTGGCTTTCACTATTATATTGGTTTTTTTTGGGTGGTTTATTTTTTTGATATAATACAGTTTGTAATCACTTTTTAACTGCCCTTGATACACTACAATTTGTCAGCCTTTTTGGCTCCTAATCCCTGTGTAGAATATATATTTTATTGTGATAAATATATTATAGTTTAGGCTCTCCCCCCTCCCATCAAGATAGAGACAATGTGCTGGTATTACAACATTAACTGTTGCAGAAGTAGCTAAAAAAGCCATTTGTGTTTAACTAAGTGACAATGGTGAGAATAACTCAGATAATTTTGTGAAATAGCTAATGTTGATTTAATGTACTGGTGGAGGATCTCATCTGGATGAAGAAGAACACATTGAAAAGTTGTTCTGTTCTGGTTAAACATCAAAAGAAAGAATGCAAAGAGGAATTTACCACTGACCCTTCAGTTTATCAAGAACTGTCAAACCACAGAACAGGGGGGGGGGTTTCCATTCCAGGACATTTAAAATATAAAAATTTAATCTGCAATATGGCATGCATTTTATGAAAATGAATCAAGGGTCAAACCAAGCAAAAGAATTCCCGGAACACGTGAACTTGAAAGAATGTTTGAATATGTATAACCCTCCTGAGTATGTATTTCACCAATACAATGAAAAAGATGGCAAAGCCACCCAGGAGCAGGAAAGGAGAAGAATTGTGACAGAGGAACTGTGTGTTTAGCTGGCTGGCAGACTGCCAAGCACCCAGCACACTGTTTACTGTCCTTTTAATGGCCCCTAAACATTTAAAAATTTTAAAGACATGAGCCTTTTCCTGTTCTCACCCCACCCAGTTTGCCAAAAAAAGCTGATCCCAACTGCAATAAGAGGGAAAAACATTGTGGGATCCAGAACCCCACAGGGGAATGAGGATCCCCATGGGGTGCTGTGAAGAGGAGGAAGAGACCCCTGAGAGAATCAGGAGCCCCCCAGAAGGTGCCCCCAGTGGCCATCATCAGTCACAAGGAAGGTCCAGGGCACTGGGTCCCCTCCCCTCGTGGGGTCCCAACAGCTCCAAAATTGGTCACTTGTGGATCCTTGAGGGTGGGCAGGGGCCTGGGGACACCCCTTGGGGACACCATTTGGAGGGGACACTTGGTTGCTGGGGACCTGGGTGGGGTTCTCACCCGCTGTTTCAGGAAATTGTTCTCCCTCAGCCCTGTGGGATCTCCCCCCCCCCCCCTGGGAGTGCCCACAGTGTGGGTGTTGCAGCACAGCCCCTCCTCCTCCAGGGGGGGGGGGGATAAGGGGGGTCTGGGTGGTGTCTGGGGGGGGGATGGAACCCCCCCAGGTGAGCCCCCCCCCCCCTGGGGGGCCAGGTCCCTGGGGGTGCCTGGGGATCCTGGAGGGGGGGACTGTGGGGGACACCGGGACCCCTGAACCCTGGGATCCTGGGACCTCAGGGCACAACCACCCCAAGTACCCCCCCCCCAAAATCCCCCCTGCACTCACCCCTGCCCTCTTGGTGACCATGGACCCCCCAGCACCCCCCTCCTCCTGAACTCCCCCCAGGGGGGGGCCCTGAAAGGGAACCCCCAACTTCCTGAGGGCATGGGAGGTCCCCCCCCCCCCCCCCAGGTGGTGGTTTGGGCCCCCCCCCAACCCCAAGAGCCTGGGCAAAGGGGGAGGGTGACTGGGGGGTCCCAGGGCTGGACCCTCTCAGGATTCCCCCCCCCAAGGACCCCCAATCCCCCCCCCACAGTGCTCCAGGAGCCCCCCAAACCCCCCCAGGAGCCCCCCCAATGCAGGCCAAGAACCTCAAAGCCCATCTGGGACAGAGATGTGAGCCCAACCCCAGGGCCTGAAAAAAAACCCCCCCATCCCCCAGGACCCCCAGCCCCTCCAACCCTACAGCAGGCTCAGTGTCCCCCCAGCTCTGGGGCTGGGGGTGCTGATCCCCTGCCCCACTCTGGGGGCCTCCCCCTCACCCAGGGGACCCCATCCCCCCCCATTGTCACCCCACCCCAAACGGTGCCACCAGTGACAGGCCCTGATGACAGCCAGGAGCAGGAGCAGGAACAGGAGGGTCCCCACCCCATTCACAGCCACTGCTGGGGACAGAGGGGGACACATCAGGTCACCCATCACCCCAGGGGTCCTGAACACCCCCAGGTGACCCCTGTGTGACCCCACCTGTGATTCCTGACCCCCAGGGTGAGCCAGGTGTCACCTCCAGGCCAGCTCAGGGCTGAGTGCCCAGAACACACGGTGCCCCATCCTGTCCCAGCTGGTTGGTGGCCACACACTGGTAGGTGCCCCCATGTCCCACATCGATGTCCCTGAGCTCCAGGAGGGGGGACCTGGGCCACCTCCTGCCCCCATTGTGCAGCCAGGTGAAGGTGACAGGGGCTGAGCCCACCTGCACTGAGCAGCAGCAGGGGGTCACACGTGTCACCTGCACACCTGGTGTGACAGGGGACCCAGGGTGATGGTGGCATTGGCCACAGGGCACTGGGGGACAGACAGGGGGCTGGCACCACAGGGGGGGCTGGGTTGGGGTCACCCACAGGGGGGGGGGGGGGTTGGGAGGACCCAGGTGATGGGGGGACAGCCTGGGGTCACACCAGGAGACCCAGGTGGGGGACAGGGGGACTGGGGGACACAAGGGTGATTGGGGGACCATGGAGGCCCCATGGGGAACCCGGCCCAGGGGGGACCTGTCCCAGGGGTCCCACAGCACCAGGCACCCCTGATCCCAGGGGGGCCCCAGGGCCCTGCCCCAGTGGGCAGGAGGGAACCCCAGGGGGGTGGGGACCTGGGGTCACCCCACCAGGGACCCACAGGGGACCAGGACCCCAGTGGGCCAGGCTGCCCAGGGACCATCCCAGGGGAACAGGGCCCTGCCCATGGCAGGCCCAGGGACTGGGGGATGGGGATGGGTGTCAGGCACCTGGAGCCTGGGACCCTGGGGGGACCAGGGGGGGGTGAGGGGGATGACAGAGACCTCAGGGAGGGGGAGAGGGGGGATTCAGGGAGCTGTGGGGGAACCTGGGAGGGAGGGATGGGGAAGGAACCTAGGACAGGGCTGGGACCCCTGGGGGGATGGGGGACACCCAGGACTGGGACACAGGAAGGGGACCCCCCATGGTGGGGTGCCCACGGGCCAGGGGAGGGGGGGCCCCAGGGGGGGTGGGGGGGCAGGGGGGGGGGGGAAGGGAGGCCCTGAGGTCCCCACCCAGGGACCACCTGGGCAGCACCCCACAGGGGGGGACAGGGGGGGTGGGGGTCACACCCACCCCAGGAAAGGAGGGAGGGGGGCAAAGGGAGGAGGGGGGGGGGAGGCAACCTAGTCAGGGGGGAGGAGGAGGGGGGCTGGGGGAATGGGAACCCCCCCCAGGAGGAGTAAAGGGGAGGGAGGAAGGCTGGGGACCTGGGGGGGGGAATCCCTATTCCAACAGGGGGTTGCCTGGGGGGGTGCTCACCATGCACCCTCACTGTCACTGTCACTGTCACCAGCTGACTGACCTCCCACCCCAGTTCCCCAGGACATGGTTCCCCACAGCAGTAGCTGCTGCTGTGGTGCAGCTGCAGGGGGGACAGGGACAGCTCCAGTCCCATCATGGAGAACCCCAGTTTCTTCCCCCCCCATGGTAGAAGGACACCATGGTGGACCCATGTTGTTCCACCAGCCCCGGCAGCGCAGTGTCACCATGTCCCCTCCAGCAGTGCCCCCCTGCTGGCACCTGCAGCACCAGCAGGTCTGGGGGGACAGAGGGGTCCTGTCACACACCTGGGTGGGGGCACACCAGGGACCCCCCCTCCCTCCAGTCACAGGGGGCACCAGGGCACCACCAGGGGGTCATCCCCCCCCCAGTTCCACTCCAGGGTCCCATGGTTGGGATGCTCTGGGATGTCCCAGCAGGGGGAGGGCTCTGGTCACACCAGAGGTGACCCAGGGAGCCCAGCCCCCAGAGCCCTCTCAGGTCCCAGGGTGCCAGGCTGGGGACACCCAAACCCCCTCACCATTAAGACTCTCAACATCTAAGGGGCTGAGCCCAGTGCCAGGGTCTGTCACACATGTGTGCCAGGTGCCTGACATCTCAGTGACAGTGAGGTGGTCCCATCCCTCCTGCCCCCCCAGCGCTGCCCATCCTTGTACCAGGTGGTGGCACCAGCGATCCCCAAGCCCTGGCAGGTCAGTGTCACCTGGTCCCACAGCACCGCCGGCCTCCAGGGGGGCTCCACCAGGATCTGGGTGGTCTGGGCACCTGTGGGTGACAGGGGACACCAGCCTGCCAGGGCCAGTGGGGCTGGGGCTGGGGGACAGGGGGGGGGTCAGGGCCATGGCATCCCCCGAGGACTCACCAGCGAGGCCGAGGGTCTGGGCTGGAAGGGAGAAGGGACAGGGCTGGGTGGGGGTGGCACTGCAGGGACAGCAGCACGGGAGCATGGGGTGTGGGGGCTGTCCCCAAACTGTCCCCATGGAGAGAGCAGTTCTTGTGGGAAAGTGTGTCTGGGTGGTCCCCAAAAGATTTGTCATGGCAGAGGGACATGTCTGTGTCACAGCCACCCATTCACTACATCCCTGTGGCAAAGACACCTTGGGAACAGGGGCACCGAGGCCACCCTGTGCTTAGGGAAACATGGGGACACTGTGGACACCCCAGGCACAAGGACACCACGGACACAGCCCATGCTGGCCCAGGTCACCCCCACCACCTCATGATCCCATCCCCATGATCCCATCCCCATGGCCACATCCTCACCATTCTTGTCCCCTTCTGTCCCTGCATCCCAGTTCCCTTGTCCCTATGCCCAGAGCTCCCTGAGCCCAAAGGTGCCAGTCCCCACATTCCTGTCCCCACATCCCCATCCCCAAATTCCTGTCCCCTGTTCCTGTCCCCAAAGCCACCCTACATCCCCAGTCCCACCCAGGTCCACTGTGGGTAACATGGACTGGCACTGCTGGCATTGGGGACCTCAGGGGACCCCACAGCCCCCCTGTGCCCCCCCCTCCCCATCCCCGGGGTGTCAGGCCCGTGCCCAGGGCACTCACCCCACAGGAGCAGCGCCACCTTCCCGGCCATCCCGGTGTCCCCAGCCATGTGCACTGGCTGTCACTCGCTGCTGTGGCCACCGCTCCCCTGGCTGGCGGCTCTTTGGATGAAGGGGAAGGAAGCGAGGTCACATCTCAAACTTATGCGTAGGTGGCCCTTGGTGGGGGGGCAGGGTGGCCACCAGGGCTGGGACACAGGCTGGGGGCACTGGGGGGGACATGGGCTGGGGGATGGTGGGAGGGGGGGGACATGGGGTTCCCAGGAGGGGGGGGCCCAGAGGGGGTCCAAAGGGGGAGGCCAGGGAATGGGTTCCAGGAGGGGAATGGGGGGGGGAATGGGGAATGAGAATGAGGATGGGGGGGCCATGGGGGGGTCCAGGGCTGGGGGGGAACTCAGGGATGGGGGTCCAGGGGAACGTGGACTCCAGGGATTTGGGGTCATGGGATGGGGGGCCAATGGATGGGGGTAATGGGGGGGGAATTCCTGGGAGAATGGGGTCCTGGGGAAGGAGGGTTTCAGGGGGAACTGGGGGAATGACAATCCTCCTGGGAATGGGGTGCCAGGGGTGGAGATCCTGGGGAATGTGGGTCCAGGGATGGGGCTCCCAGGGATGGGAGGGACATAAGGAAATGGGGTCGCATGGTTGGGTTCCCAGGGGAACGGAGGGGCCAGGGATGGGCAGTGGCTGGGGGGGCACCCAGGGTCTCAGCTCCTTCCCCCAGGGTGCCTCAGATTTTTGGGGGTGACCCAGGGCCCAGCAAAATCCCCACAAGGGTGCTCCCTACCCTTTCCTGGGGGGGCATCCCAGGGGGGTCCCTGGGTAGCTCTGCCTCTGTGTCCCCCCCCCAGCCCCCTGTTTTTTCCCCTCTTTATTTCCATTTCCCTCATTTTCTCCCTTTTTTCACAAGCCCCTCAGTTCCAGCCCTGATGATCCTGGGTTTTCACCTGAGCAGGGGGAACAGGTTGGGGGGAACCCAGGGTGGGGAAAGCAGGGGTGAGGGGTCTGCAGGGAGGGCTGGGGAGGCTGTGGGGGATGGGGGTGTCCAGGCTGTGCCCCCCAACACTTTCACTTTCTTTGGTCCTGGAGAAGAAGGAAGAGGCCTTTTTGTGCTGAGAGTCACATGGGAAGGGGGGGGGGGTGTCCTGGGGGAACATCCAGGGGGGCCTGTCCTGGGGGAACCCTGTCCCAGGGGTTCACATGGGGGGGGTCCTGGTCCTCACTCCTGGTGGCATGGCAGTCCAGGGGGTCCAGACTTCTCCATTCTTGCTCATCCCTGCTGCAGGATCTGAGCCCAGCAAGAGCAGCTGGGGAATGGAGCCCTGGGGAAGGAAGGAGCTCCCAAACTCCTGTGCCCTTGAAGCCAGTGGCCATCCAAGGGTGGGGCCCAGCCATGGCCCAGCCCCACTGCACAGGGATGGCCATTGCCCAGCCCTGCTCTGGCCAGCCCCAGGGGGCAGCCAGCACCTGAGGGTCCCCCCTGCCCCCTTGGCTTTGATTCTGGCAGCTTTAGAGCTGCTGCAGAGGTGAGAATTCTGTGGGGGGAAAAAGGCCTGCCTGTGGTTTGCTCAGCCCTGCAAGAAGCACAAACCCCAAAGAGAGCCCAAGCAGTGGCTCTGTGAGGGCCTTTGATGGTTTTCAGAGCAGGGCTGGCTGGAAACCCCCCTGCAGGGGCAGCTGTGAGGGAACCAGTCCAGAAATGCAGCAATTGATCATTTGTTCCTCTTGGTAAGGGACTGAGAGCCCCAGAACTACTGCAAATCCCACAACAATCTGCTCAACAACCTGACCTGGACCCTCCTTCTTGAACAAAACCTGCAGCCCTTTGGAACCTCATGGAAAGAATGTTTGGCCTCAGGCTGTGGCCACCTGATAAGAGAGAAATGTGTGGAAATATCGGTCAGTGGTTCTGCCCATGGCTGAGGTGGGGCTGTGGGGGGTGTCCCTCTTCTGGATTCAAGGTGTCCCCAAAGCTGCTCCATCCCTGCCTTTTTCACCTGAGTGAAAGCCTGGGGGTTTGTAGGAATTGTGGTTTAAAGCTACCAGAGGCATAGCTGGGGACCTGAGACCTTCCTGGGGTCAAGTGCTGCTTTCCTGCTGTTTGGGATCATGGAGAGCAGTCACAGGCCTTGGGCAGGGCATGTGCCTGGCCCCGGGACACTGCTATGCTGCCAGTGGGCACTGGGATCCAACCTGCTGCCTTGGTGGCTTCTGGCCGCTGCAGGTGGTGGTGCGGGGACCAATTGGTGGCCGTGAGTTTGCAAAAGGAGCGATTTCCCCTCCTCCCTCCCGTCCGAGGCCGCCATGGCCCCTGAGGGGATGGAGCTGGAGCGGAGCGCCCCCTGCTGGCCGGGAGTGCTCCCTGCACCGCCCCCTGCTGGCTGCGGTTATCACTGCCACAAAAACCAACAGCACTGAGCGGGAGGGAAAGTTCTGGGTTTGTGCTGTTTGTTCTCTTCTGGCTCATAAATTTCCTCCTAATGAGCTGTTATTCCTTTTCCTACACTTTGTCCTGGAAGCCCCATCATTTTTGAAATTAAAAAACTATTTTGACAAGGGTCTTCTTTCCATTGCAGGTACATTCCAACTTTCCTTTGCAGATATTTCTCAGAAACGAGATGCTAGCTCCTGAGTTGCATTGTGGATGGGACAGACAACCCAAGGTAAGACAAGGCCAGGAACTTGGCCACCTAATACTCGGCCTTTTAAGCCAGTTGGGGCACCAAGGTTCCTCTCCCCAGGTGGCACTTCTGGTCACCCAGCCACTCAGTAGCTGGCTTTGGCAGAATGTCACAGTCTCCTAAGTGGCGGACAGACTGATGGACAGACAGGGCCCTGTCTCACCAAAAGTAAGGCCTGAGCCACCCCCTGGACCACCCAGCAAAATGTCTCCAGACATCAAACTTTTCCTGTCTCTGACACCCCACCCTGTGCCATGGCCTGATCCTCCTGCCCTGGGAAAAGAACAGGGCCTTTGTGACATCCTTGTGGGGAACACATAGAGGAGGGTTTGGGACAGGGGACAAGAGAATCCAGAGCCTCCTGTAGGCCTGTTGTGGAGGAAGGT
>JALJVW010001174.1:0-25467 GCA_024865655.1 Emberiza elegans | reverse complement strand
ACTAGAAAAGTAACTCTAAACATATAATGGGGTAATAATAATAGGTTTTAAAAATCTGCAGATTGTCTTTTCCAAATTCCTCTCCCAGCCATGTCCTAAAGAACATTTTTTCACAGAGAAAATGGCTGCAAGATTGATGGAGTTCCATTCAATCATCATATGTTGATTAGCATACGCTTAATAAAAGCTTATTAGCACATGCTCCAGTCTAAGCATGTCACTCAGAGAAGGTATAACAATATTGATGCTTTTTTTACTGTGACAGAAACATGGGTACACTGGTTCTGCAATTTTAAAAATCATCAGGCAATAAAAATATAAGAAGCAATGCCACACTTTTATTTTATAAAATGGAGATCAGAATGGGTTTCAGTAATTTTCTTGCTCCTATTCATTTGAAATTAGAGTACCTAACTGTTTTTCTCATAAATGCCACTTCAAGTGATGCTTTATTGCCTTCGGCTATGAAAGAGGACAATACATTTTAATTTGTATTGCTATAATTAAGCCTGAAATTTGATTTGATTTGATTTTTTTATAGTCTCCTGGTCAGGCATTGTGATGATGATATTTTGCTGTTCAGAATTCAGGACTACAAAAATACTATTTTGGCCAGAGTAATGTGACGGGTGATGCAAGATTTGCAGTTCTAACAGGTTAACAAGTGTTATTTTCTCTGTCACTTTCACCAATCTCATCAGAAGAAGACCTTATCATAGTTTTATTTGTTGTTTGTTTTTTTTTTTTTAATAAATTTTAAGTGAATTTCAATGTCATTTTTCTCACTTAAATTCCAGGTATATGATACAGATAATAGCTGGACTTTAGACTCATTTAACTCTAACAGTAATACCAAATCCTTTTAGCTGATGGAGAACAGCAGTACCTTAATCCCATTTTATCCTGCAGGAGATTGACTTTCTCTGGTTCCATTTGATGACAATAAAAACCATGACAGGCAGAACAAACTCATATTGCTGTGGGCAACTACTTTTGGTAGAAATCAATCCCTGTCTTTTTCAGGGAGCAGGTGTCCTTTGTCTGGCTATCACGAGCATTCCATGTGGTTATGAAGAGAGCATTGAGTTTTGCAGGTCCAGACTTTAAAACATCGGGAGGAATAGCACGTGCTTGGTTGGCATCCTCAATCTTTTGGGATTTCTGGGATGTGCTCAGGCACATCATTCCTCTTCTCTCAAGACTATCAAAAGTTCCTCCTTCCTCAAGATCATCCAGCAACATTATTTTCTTGGCAGCAGGACCAAAACTTCTACAAACAGGCCTACCCAGAGCCTAGCCTAGTCTAAATGAAGTATGTAAAGAAAGATGGAAATGAGGTTTTAGATAATTCACATCCAAATTTAGGAAAACAGGATATCTTTCTAGAAATACAACTCTTTTCAATTCTCAAGGCTCGCAAAGCTTCATTTTAAAATTTTGCTGATATTTCTTTATCTACTTTTTCCTGGGTTTTGTACCTATTTTAAATTAGTTCTGGTTTACAATTGCACAACATTCAAAGAAAAAAAAAAAGTAAATACTCATCACATTTGTTGTAGCTCATTAACCTACTATTGAGCTGAGTTTTGATATTTTCCTAATCGTTGCGGTATACAGAGCGTTTTTATTCATTCCAGATTTAGTTTCAAAACTACCTGACACTGTTTTATGTGAAAGCTAGTGGAGAATCTATATTGCTTGCAGTGAACAACCCAGCAGCAATCAGAGAATGTCCACATTATAAGGAGTGCCCGTGGAGATACTATGAAGTACAGCTGTTTCACAGAAAAAGAATTTAACTGGTTTTGGTTGTTTGTTTTGTGTTTGGTTGGTTTGGGGGTTTTGTTTTTTTTTTTGGTTTGGCTTTTTGTTTTGTTTGGGGTTTTTGATTTGGTTTGGTTTTATTTTTTTTTTTCTTTTCCTTTGGTTCTCTTTTGTTTGTTTGAGTTTTTTTTGGGAGGTTTTGGTTTTATTTCTTTATTTCTTTATTTTAACTAGGCGGTTTCACAAAGTTTTTCCAAAAAGACAAGTCTTTCTACATCTACTTTTAAGGTCATTAATATCTGTCTTCTACCCCAAAAGACCTTTTGAAAGGTTAGACACATTTTAGTTGTACTTTCTGGGCTTACACTGCTGTTCTCTTTGCAGAGTTCTCGTTTTTTTCAGGTCACACAAAAATTTTGTTAGAATTTGTAAAACTCCATACAAAGCATTCCACCCCAACCACCCCTATGATATAAGGTGGCTACAGGACTTGAAGTCAGATGTACACCTATTGAGCCCTTGGAAGAACCATCGCACATATCAACCTCTTCAGAGACATCCAGAAGGTTCAGAACCTGAATTTCCACAGGTTTTCTATTTTTCCTACTAATAAGTAAGCTTCTCAGATTACCTGGGTTCAGGTTGTAAACTGAGAGTGATAGAAAAAATCAACAAAATGCTAAAGGAAAGAATAGGGTTACTTTTTCTCAAAGATTTCTTTAAGCAATTATCTTATACCAATGGTTTGAAGAGTTGATGTGGTTTAGAAAATTTTCAAAGTTTATGTGGGTGAAGGAAAGAAAAAAACTTCTTCTAATTTTCTTCTAATACATTTCTGTAGAGATGTGGTTTAGACAGAGCATGCAGTTGATGACAGACAAAGAAGCACAAATTTGACAGAAATACTGGGGGTTAGGTTTCACCTCATTGGCAGGGTGTCCAACTGTATGGAGGCCAGACAAGCAAGGATAAGGAGAAAAAATTGTCCCTCTTATTTCAGAACTGTGCTTTATCCATCCCAAAGTGGAGTGAATCAATGGCTGCACTTGGCCTTCTCTGGTTGGAATTCCCAGATATCTCATCCCTGCCATTGTGTCAGGCAGACTGTGTCGGCAAAAGGGATAAGGGACACGAGCCTTCCCAGAAGCAGCAAACTGTGCATTATCCTACCTAAGGAAGTTCTGGATCAGTACATATTTGAACGTTTTGCTCAGTTTTGCTAGAATAGGGTTTTTCTTTGATGTTCCTTGTCATGGGATTGGAGACTTTTCCCAGGGATAAGTTGCTGTCTGTTACCACAGCTGAATTTGTCTAGATGCTTGAAAGCAGTTGAATGGTACCAAGGCATGAATTATTGAATTCCTCAAAAGTGGCAGAAATGAACATTCATAACATCAACTGTTACCTTGCTGAGAGACTTCACAAGAATTTGATCTTTCCTGTCTCAGCTTGAAGTGGTGGATCTGAGGAGGACGGAGAGCAGCATGTGGCTGCCACATCAAAACCCAGGAAGCTGCAAAGGTGCTGCAGATCTTGTAACCGACCACTAGCGAAGGAAAAGGCAGTTGTCCAAAAGTGCTTGCATTCGAATATTAGAGTGAATAAAATCGCAGGAGTGTGGTAAGGTACTGTTTTCTATCAGTTTGCAAGCTGTGCACACAATCCCAGTGTGGCTCGGCTTGGTTGTTCGCCTTTCGAAGGTGCCGCCTCTCCGGCCCCGGAGGCGAAGAAGCGGCTTCTTCGCGCAAAGAGCATTGTGCCGGTCGCAGAGCACTGTGCCGGTCGCGGTGTGCTCTCGCCGAAAGAAGCCAAGGACCGGCGCTTAGCTCGGGCGAGCGCTGATACCTTTCTTTAGCGTCTCTTGTCGCCACCAGCGAAAAAAAGCTTTTCCACTATGTCTCGCAAGGAAGAAACTGTGCCAGTACAGAAATCATCTCCTATCGTGTTCTAGAGGTGCACGGAGTTTGCAGAGCGTTTTGCAAGAAGCAAAAGAAAGTAGTCCAAAACGACTTTGCATTCGAATGTTAGCGTGAATAAAATCGCAGGAGAGTGGTGCCAGTTTCTACAGAAATCATGCACACAATCCCAGTGTGGCTCGGGCTTGGTGTTCGCCTTCGAAGGTGCCGCCTTCTGCAGAGCGGCGGTTGCAAGAAGCAAAAAGAAAGTAGTCCAAAACGAAGAGCATTGAATGTTAGCGTGAATAAAATCGCAGCCGAAAGAAGTAAGGACCGGCGCGCTTAGCTCAGGCGAGTGCCGTGCACACAATCCCAGCGTGGCTCGCCTTGGTTGTTCGCAAAAGCTTTTCCACTATGTCTCGCAAGGAGAAACTGCCGCATCTCCTATCGTGTTCCCGGAGGCGAAGCAGAGCGTTTTTGCAAGAAGCAAAAGAAAGTAGTCCAAAACATTGTGCCGGTTGAAGAACCATCGCAGGAGAGTGGTATATCAACCTCTTCAGAGACATCCAGAAGGTTCAGAACCTGAATTTTTCTATTTTTCCTACTAATAAGGAAAACTGTTTCAGAAATACCTGGGTTCAGGTTGTAAACTGCAGAGTGATAGAAAAAAGCAAAAAAAAAGTGTCTAAAGGAAAGAATTCGTTAGCGTGAATTCGCAAAGATTTCTTAAAGTAATTATTTTCTAGTTTGCAATGGTTTGAAGAGTTGATGGGTTTAGTTCGCCTTTTCGGAAGGTCAAAGTTTATGTGGGTGAAGGAAAGAAAAAACTTCTTCTAATTTTCTTCTAATACATTTCTTAGAGATGTGGTTTAGACAGAGCATGCAGTTGATGACAGACAAAGAAGCACAAATTTGACAGAAATACTGGGGGTTAGGTTTCACCTCATTGGCAGGGTGTCCAACTGTATGGAGGCCAGACAAGCAAGGATAAGGAGAAAAAATTGTCCTCTTATTTCAGAACTGTGCTTTATCCATCCCAAAGTGGAGTGAATCAATGGCTGCACTTGGCCTTCTCTGGTTGGAATTCCCAGATATCTCATCCCTGCCATTGTGTCAGGCAGACTGTGTCGGCAAAAGGGATAAGGGACACGAGCCTTCCCAGAAGCAGCAAACTGTGCATTATCCTACCTAAGGAAGTTCTGATCAGTACATATTTGAACGTTTTGCTCAGTTTTGCTAGAATAGGGTTTTTCTTTGATGTTCCTTGTCATGGGATTGAGACTTTTCCCAGGGATAAGTTGCTGTCTGTTACCACAGCTGAATTTGTCTAGATGCTTGAAAGCAGTTGAATGGTACCAAGGCATGAATTATTGAATTCCTCAAAAGTGGCAGAATGGAACATTCATAACATCAACTGTTACCTTGCTGAGAGACTTCACAAGAATTTGATCTTTCCTGTCTCAGCTTGAAGTGGTGGATCTGAGGAGGACGGAGAGCAGCATGTGGCCAGTACATCAAAACCCAGGAAGCTGCAAAGGTGCTGCAGATCTTGTAACCGACCACTAGCGAAGGAAAAGGCAGTTGTCCAAAAGTGCTTGCATTCGAATGTTAGCGTGAATAAAATCGCAGGAGAGTGGTAAGGTACTGTTTTCTATCAGTTTGCAAGCTGTGCACACAATCCCAGTGTGGCTCGGCTTGGTTGTTCGCCTTCGGAAGGTGCCGCCTCCTCCGGCCCCGGAGGCGAAGAAGCGGCTTCTTCGCGCAAAGAGCATTGTGCCGGTCGCAGAGCACTGTGCCGGTCGCGGTGCGCTCCGAAGCGCGGCTTCTGCCGAAAGAAGCCAAGAACCGGCGCTTAGCTCGGGCGAGCGCCGTACCTTCGTCTTTAGCGTCTCTTGTCGCCTACACCTAAGCAAAAAGCTTTTCCACTATGTCTCGCAAGGAGAAACTGTGCCAGTACAGAAATCATCTCCTATCGTGTTCTAGAGGTGCACAGAGCACTGCAGAGCGTTTTGCAAGAAGCAAAAGAAAGTAGTCCAAAACGACTTGCATTCGAATGTTAGCGTGAATAAAATCGCAGGAGAGTGGTAAGGTACTGTTTTCTATCAGTTTGCAAGCTGTGCACACAATCCCAGTGTGGCTCGGCTTGGTTGTTCGCCTTTCGGAAGGTGCCGCTCTCTCCGGCTCCCGGAGGCGAAGAAGCGGCTTCTTCGCGCAAAGAGCATTGTGCCGGTCGCGGTGTGCTCCGAACCGCGGCTTCTGCCGAAAGAAGCCAAGGACCGGCGCTTAGCTCGGGCGAGCGCCGTACCTTCGTCTTTAGCGTCTCTTGTCGCCTACACCTAAGCAAAAAGCTTTTCCACTATGTCTCGCAAGGAGAAACTGTGCCAGTACAGAAATCATCTCCTATCGTGTTCTAGAGGTGCACGGAGCACTGCAGAGCGTTTTGCAAGAAGCAAAAGAAAGTAGTCCAAAACGACTTGCATTCGAATGTTAGCGTGAATAAAATCGCAGGAGAGTGGTAAGGTACTGTTTTCTATCAGTTTGCAAGCTGTGCACACAATCCCAGTGTGGCTCGGCTTGGTTGTTCGCCTTTCCGAAGGTGCCGCCTTCCGGGAGGGAGGGAGGCGAAGAAGCGGCTTTGTGCCAAAGAGCATTGTGCCGGTCGCGGTGTGCTCAAGCGCGGCTTCTGCCGAAAGAAGCCAAGGACCGGCGCTTAGCTCGGGCGAGCGCCCCATACCTTCGTCTTTAGCGTCTCTTGTCGCCTACACCTAAGCAAAAAGCTTTTCCACTATGTCTCGCAAGGAGAAACTGTGCCAGTACAGAAATCATCTCCCATCGTGTTCTAGAGGTGCACGGAGCACTGCAGAGCGTTTTGCAAGAAGCAAAAGAAAGTAGTCCAAAACGACTTGCATTCAATGTTAGCGTGAATAAAATCGCAGGAGAGTGGTTTTCAACTGTTTTCTATCAGTTTGCAAGCTGTGCACACAATCCCAGTGTGGCTCGGCTTGGTTGTTCGCCTTTCGAAGGTGCCGCCTTCCGGCTCCCGGAGGCGAAGAAGCGGATTCTTCGCGCAAAGAGCATTGTGCCGGTCGCGAGTGTGCAAATTAAATGACGGCTTCTCCGAAAGAAGCCAAAGTAAGCGCTTAGCTCGGGCGAGAAACACGTACCTTTCGTCTTTAGCGTCCTTTGTCGCCTACACCTAAAAAAAGCTTTTCCACTATGTCTCGCAAGGAGAAACTGTGCCAGTACAGAAATCATCTCCTATCGTGTTCTAGAGGTGCACAGGAGCTTTGCAGAGCGTTTTGCAAGAAGCAAAAGAAAGTAGTCCAAAAAAATGACTTGCATTCTGAATGTTAGCGTGAATAAAATCGCAGGAGAGTGGTAAGGTACTGTTTTCATCAGTTTGCAAGCTGTGCACACAATCCCAGTGTGGCTCGGCTTGGTTGTTCGCCTTCGAAGGTGCCGCCTGGAAATCCCGGAGGCGAAGAAGCGGCTTCTTCACGCAAAGAGCATTGTGCCGGTCGCAGAGCACTGTGCCGGTCGCGGTGTGTGCTTTCCGCGGCTTCCGCCGAAGAAGCCAAGGACCGGCGCTTAGCTCGGGCGAGCGTTTTACGTACCTTCGTCTTTAGCGTCTCTTGTCGCCTACACCTAAGCAAAAAGCTTTTTCCACTATGTCTCGCAAGGAGAAACTGTGCCAGTACAGAAATCATCTCCTATCGTGTTCTAGAGGTGCACAGAGCTTTGCAGAGCGTTTTGCAAGAAGCAAAAGAAAGTAGTCCAAAACGACTTGCATTCGAATGTTAGCGTGAATAAAATCGCAGGAGAGTGGTAAGGTACTGTTTTCTATCAGTTTGCAAGCTGTGCACACAATCCCAGTGTGGCTCGGCTTGGTTGTTCGCCTTTCGGAAGGTGCCGCCTGTCCGGCTCCCGGAGGCGAAGAAGCGGCTTGTTCGCGCAAAGAGCATTGTGCCGGTCGCAGGCACTGTGCTGCAAGCGGTTTTCGCCGAAAGAAGCCAAGGACCGGCGCTTAGCTCGGGCGAGTGCCGTACCTTCGTCTTTAGCGTCTCTTGTCGCCTACACCTAAGCAAAAAGCTTTTCCACTATGTCTCGCAAGGAGAAACTGTGCCAGTACAGAAATCATCTCCTATCGTGTTCTAGAGGTGCACGGAGCTCTGCAGAGCGTTTTGCAAGAAGCAAAAGAAAGTAGTCCAAAACGACTTGCATTCGAATGTTAGCGTGAATAAAATCGCAGGAGAGTGGTAAGGTACTGTTTTCTATCAGTTTGCAAGCTGTGCACACAATCCCAGTGTGGCTCGGCTTGGTTGTTCGCCAACAAGGTGCCGCTCCTCCGGCTTCCGGAGGCGAAGAAGCGGCTTCTTCGCGCAAAGAGCATTGTGCCGGTCGCAGGCACGTGTGTGCATCTGAACCGCGGCTTCTGCCGAAAGAAGCCAAGGACCGGCGCTTTAGCTCGGGCGAGAAGATTTTACCTTCGTCTTTAGCGTCTCTTGTCGCCTACACCTAAGCAAAAAGCTTTTCCACTATGTCTCGCAAGGAGAAACTGTGCCAGTACAGAAATCATCTCCTATCGTGTTCTAGAGGTGCACGGAGCATCTGCAGAGCGTTTTGCAAGAAGCAAAAAAAAGTAGTCCAAAACGACTTGCATTCGAATGTTAGCGTGAATAAAATCGCAGGAGAGTGGTAAGGTACTGTTTTTCATCAGTTTGCAAGCTGTGCACACAATCCCAGTGTGGCTCGGCTTGGTTGTTCGCCTTTCGAAGGTGCCGCCTCTCCGGCTCCCGGAGGCGAAGAAGCGGCTTCTTCATGCAAAGAGCATTGTGCCGGTCGCAGAGAGCATTGTGTTTCAAATTTCCGAAGATTAAATTTCTTTTTGAAAGAAGCTAGGGACCGGCGCTTAGCTCGGGCGAGCGCCATGCCTTCCAGTTTTTAGCGTCTTTTGTCGCCTACACCTTTTTTAAAAAAGCTTTTCCACTATGTCTCGCAAGGAGAAACTGTGCCAGTACAGAAATCATCTCCTATCGTGTTCTAGAGGTGCACAGAGCTCTGCAGAGCGTTTTGCAAGAAGCAAAAGAAAGTAGTCCAAAACGACTTGCATTCGAATGTTAGCGTGAATAAAATCGCAGGAGAGTGGTAAGGTACTGTTTTCATCAGTTTGCAAGCTGTTTATTTTAAACAATCCCAGTGTGGCTCGGCTTGGTTGTTCGCCTTTCGGAAGGTGCCGCCTTCCCGGCTCCCGGAGGCGAAGAAGCGGCTTTTCTTTGCCAAAGAGCATTGTGCCGGTCGCAGAGTGTGCCGGTCGAAAATTTTTTTTGCCGAAAAGAAGCCAAGGACCGGCGCTTTAGCTCGGGCGAGATGCGCCGCACCTTTAAATCTTTTAGCGTCTCTTGTCGCCTACACCTAAGCAAAAAGCTTTTCCACTATGTCTTAGCAAGGAGAAACTGTGCCAGTACAGAAATCATCTCCTATCGTGTTCTAGAGGTGCACGGAGCTCTGCAGAGCGTTTTGCAAGAAGCAAAAGAAAGTAGTCCAAAACGACTTGCATTCGAATGTTAGCGTGAATAAAATCGCAGGAGAGTGGTAAGGTACTGTTTTCTATCAGTTTGCAAGCTGTGCACACAATCCCAGTGTGGCTCGGCTTTGTTGTTCGCCTTTTTTTTTTGCCGCCTTCCGGCTCCCGGAGGCGAAGAAGCGGCTTCTTCGCGCAAAGAGCATTGTGCCGGTCGCGGAGCACTGTTTTCAGTTCTTTTGGTGCCTCCAACATTTTTCTGCCGAAAGAAGCCAAGGACCGGCGCTTTAGCTCGGGCGAGCGCCGTACCTTCGTCTTTTAGCGTCCTCTTGTCGCCTACAGCTGAATTTCAAAAATTTTTTCCACTATGTCTCGCAAGGAGAAACTGTGCCAGTACAGAAATCATCTCCTATCGTGTTCTAGAGGTGCACGGAGCTTGCAGAGCGTTTTGCAAGAAGCAAAAGAAAGTAGTCCAAAACGACTTGCATTCGAATGTTAGCGTGAATAAAATCGCAGGAGAGTGGTAAGGTACTGTTTTCATCAGTTTGCAAGCTGTGCACACAATCCCAGTGTGGCTCGGCTTGGTTGTTCGCCTTTCGAAGGTGCCGCCTTCCGGCTCCCGGAGGCGAAGAAGAAAACGGCAAAGAGCATTGTGCCGGTCGCAGAGCACTGTGCCGGTCGCGGTGTGTTCCGAAATATTTCGCCGAAAGAAGCCAAGGACCGGCGCTTAGCTCGGGCGAGCGCCGTACCTTCGTCTTTTAGCGTCTCTTGTCGCCTACACCTAAGCAAAAAGCTTTTCCACCATGTCTCGCAAGGAGAAACTGTGCCAGTACAGAAATCATCTCCTATCGGTTCTAGAGGTGCACGGAGCTCTGCAGAGCGTTTTGCAAGAAGCAAAAGAAAGTAGTCCAAAACGACTTGCATTCGAATGTTAGCGTGAATAAAATCGCAGGAGAGTGGTAAGGTACTGTTTTCTATCAGTTTGCAAGCTGTGCACACAATCCCAGTGTGGCTCGGCTTGGTTGTTCGCCTTTTCGGAAGGTGCCGCCTTTTCCGGCTCCCCGGAGGCGAAGAAGCGGCTTCTTCAAAGCAAAGAGCATTGTGCAGAAGTTGTTCAAAGAAGGAAAAAGAAAATAGTCCATCACATTTGTCGCAGAGTTGTGCCGGTCGGGGTGAGTTGAAGCGCGAAAAATCTGCCGAAAGAAGCCAAGGACCGGCGCTTAGCTCGGGCGAGCGCCGTACCTTGTCTTTAGCGACTCTTTTGTCGCCTGTCGCCTACACAAGCAAAAAGAATTTCCACTATGTCTCGCAAGGAGAAACTGTGCCAGTACAGAAATCATCTCCTATCGTGTTCTAGAGGTGCACGGAGAGCTTGCAGAGCGTTTTGCAAGAAGCAAAAGAAAGTAGTCCAAAACGACTTGCATTCGAATGTTAGCGTGAATAAAATCGCAGGAGAGTGGTAAGGTACTGTTTTCTATCAGTTTGCAAGCTGTGCACACAATCCCAGTGTGGCTCGGCTTGGTTGTTCGCCTTTCGAAGGTGCCGCCTCTCCCGGCCCCGGAGGCGAAGAAGCGGCTTTTCATCAAAGAAGAGCATTGTGCCGGTCGCAGAGCACTGTGTGCTCCGGGTGCGGCTTTTGCCTTTCAGCCGAAAGAAGCCAAGGACCGGCGCTTAGCTCAAGCGAGCGCCACCTTAATTCGTCTTTTTTTAGCGTCTCTTTGTCGCCTACACCTAAGCAAAAAAATTTTCCACTATGTCTCGCAAGGAGAAACTGTGCCAGTACAGAAATCATCTCCTATCGTGTTCTAGAGGTGCACGGAGCACTGCAGAGCGTTTTGCAAGAAGCAAAAGAAAGTAGTCCAAAACGACTTGCATTCGAATGTTAGCGTGAATAAAATCGCAGGAGAGTGGTAAGGTACTGTTTTCTATCAGTTTGCAAGCTGTGCACACAATCCCAGTGTGGCTCGGCTTTTTCTTGTTCGCCTTTTTTTTACAAGGTGCCGCCTTCTCCGGCTCCCGGAGGCGAAGAAGCGGCTTCTTCGCAAGAAAGAGCATTGTGCCGGTCGCGGTGTGTTCAAGCGCGGCTTCAACCGAAAGAAGCCAAATTTGGACCGGCGCTTAGCTCGGGCGAGTGCCGTAATTTCGTTTTTAGCGTTTTGTCGCCTACACCTAAGCAAAAAGCTTTTCCACTATGTCTCGCAAGGAGAAACTGTGCCAGTACAGAAATCATCTCCTATCGTGTTCTAGAGGTGCACGGAGCTTTGCAGAGCGTTTTGCAAGAAGCAAAAGAAAGTAGTCCAAAACGACTTGCATTCGAATGTTAGCGTGAATAAAATCGCAGGAGAGTGGTAAGGTACTGTTTTCTATCAGTTTGCAAGCTGTGCACACAATCCCAGTGTGGCTCGGCTTGGTTGTTCGCCTTCGGAAGGTGCCGCCTTCCGGCCCCGGAGGCGAAGAAGCGGCTTCAAGGAAAGAGCATTGTTCGGTCGAAAAGAGCATTGTGCCGGTCGCGGCTGTGCTCCGAAGCGCGGCTTCTGCCGAAAGAAGGCATGGACCGGCGCTTAGCTCGGGCGAGCGCCAGAACTTCGTCTTTTAGCGTCTCTTGTCGCCTACACCTAAGCAAAAAAGCTTTTCCACTATGTCTCGCAAGGAGAAACTGTGCCAGTACAGAAATCATCTCCTCGTGTTCTAGAGGTGCACGGAGCTTGCAGAGCGTTTTGCAAGAAGAAGCAAAAGAAAGTAGTCCAAAACGACTTGCATTCGAATGTTAGCGTGAATAAAATCGCAGGAGAGTGGTAAGGTACTGTTTTCTATCAGTTTGCAAGCTGTGCACACAATCCCAGTGTGGCTCGGCTTGGTTGTTCGCCTTTCGGAAGGTGCCGCCTTCCGGCTCCCGGAGGCGAAGAAGAAGCGGCTTCTTCGCGCAAAGAGCATTGTGCCGGTCGCGAGCACTGTGCCGGTCGTGGCTTCCGAAGCGCGGCTTCTGCCGAAAGAAGCCAATGACCGGCGCTTAGCTCGGGCGAGTGCCGTACCTTCGTCTTTAGCGTCTCTTGTCGCCTACACCTAAGCAAAAAGCTTTTCCACTATGTCTCGCAAGGAGAAACTGTGCCAGTACAGAAATCATCTCCTATCGTGTTCTAGAGGTGCACGGAGCACTGCAGAGAGCGTTTTGCAAGAAGCAAAAAGAAAGTAGTCCAAAACGACTTGCATTCGAATGTTAGCGTGAATAAAATCGCAGGAGAGTGGTAAGGTACTGTTTTCTATCAGTTTGCAAGCTGTGCACACAATCCCAGTGTGGCTCGGCTTGGTTGTTCGCCTTTCGAAGGTGCCGCCTCTCCGGTTTTAGAGGCGAAGAAGCGGCTTTTCGCGCAAAGAGCATTGTGCCGGTCGCAAATAACCTTCAAGCGGGTTCTTTTTTAAGCTTTACTTTAAAGAAGCTTGTGAAGAGACCGGCGCTTAGCTGGTCCGGGCGAGCGCCGTAATTCGTCTTTAGCGTCTCTTGTCGCCTACACCTAAGCAAAAGTATTTTCCACTATGTCTCGCAAGGAGAAACTGTGCCAGTACAGAAATCATCTCCTATCGTGTTCTAGAGGTGCACGGAGCACTGCAGAGCGTTTTGCAAGAAGCAAAAGAAAGTAGTCCAAAACGACTTGCATTCCAATGTTAGCGTGAATAAAATCGCAGGAGAGTGGTAAGGTACTGTTTTCATCAGTTTGCAAGCTGTGCACACAATCCCAGTGTGGCTTTGGCTTGGTTGTTCGCCTTCGGAAGGTGCCGCCTTCCTCCCCCCGGAGGCGAAGAAGCGGCTTTTGATGGAGAGAAGCAAAGAGCATTGTGCCGGTCGCAGAGCACTGTGCCGGTCGCGGGTGTGGGAAACCGCTGAGCTTCGCCGAAAGAAGCCCAAGGACCGGCGCTTTGCTCCTGGCGAGAATTTGCCGCACCTTCGTTTTTAGCGTCTCTTGTCGCCTACACCTTTTCAAAAAGCTTTTTTTAGACACTATGTCTCGCAAGGAGAAACTGTGCCAGTACAGAAATCATCTCCTATCGTGTTCTAGAGGTGCACGGAGCACTGCAGAGCGTTTTGGCAAGAAGCAAAAATCAAAGTAGTCCAAAACGACTTGCATTCGAATGTTAGCGTGAATAAAATCGCAGGAGAGTGGTAAGGTACTGTTTTCTATCAGTTCGCAAGCAAGCTGTGCACACAATCCCAGTGTGGCTCGGCTTGGTTGTTCGCCTTTTAGAAGGTGCCGCCTTCCCGGCTCCCGGAGGCGAAGAAGCGGCTTCTTCGCGCAAAGAGCATTGTGCCGGTCGAGGTGTGCCGGTCGAGAAATATTGGCTTCAAGCCGAAAGAAGCCAAGGACCGGCGCTTTGAGCTCGGCGAGTGCCGTACCTTCGTCTTTAGCGTCTTTGTCGCCTACACTTGTAGAAAAAAGCTTTTCCACTATGTCTCGCAAGGAGAAACTGTGCCAGTACAGAAATCATCTCCATATCGTGTTCTAGAGGTGCACGGAGCACTGCAGAGCGTTTTGCAAGAAGCAAAAGAAAGTAGTCCAAAACGACTTGCATTCAAATGTTAGCGTGAATAAAATCGCAGGAGAGTGGTAAGGTACTGTTTTCTATCAGTTTGCAAGCTGTGCACACAATCCCAGTGTGGCTTCGGCTTGGTTGTTCGCCTTTTCTGAAGGTGCCGCTTCCGAGCGTTATCCCGGAGGCGAAGAAGCGGCTTCTTCGCAAAAGAGCATTGTGCCGGTCGCAGAGCACTGTGCCGGTCGCGGTGTGCTCAACATATTGGCTTCTATTGAAAGAAGCCAAGGACCGGCGCTGTTCATTTCAGCTCCATCGAGTGCCGTACCTTCGTTTTTAGCGTTGTTGATTGTCGCCTACACCTAATAAAAAAACTTTTCCACTATGTCTCGCAAGGAGAAACTGTGCCAGTACAGAAATCATCTCCTATCGTGTTCTAGAGGTGCACAAAGCTTTGCAGAGCGTTTTGACAAGAAGCAAAAAGAAAGTAGTCCAAAACGACTTGCATTCGAATGTTAGCGTGAATAAAATCGCAGGAGAGTGGTTCAAACTGTTTTCTATCAGTTTGCAAGCTGTGCACACAATCCCAGTGTGGCTCGGCTTGGTTGTTCGCCTTCGAAGGTGCCGCCTTATTTGGTAGATAGGAGGCGAAGAAGCGGCTTCTTCGCGCAAAGAGCATTGTGCCGGTCGCAGAGCATTGTGCCGGTTGCTCCGAACCGCGGCTTCTGCCGAAAGAAGCTGGGGACCGGCGCTTAGCTCGGGCGAGTGCCGTACCTTCGTCTTTAGCGTTCTTGTCGCCTACACCTAAGCAAAAAAAACGCTTTTCCACTATGTCTCGCAAGGAGAAACTGTGCCAGTACAGAAATCATCTCCTATCGTGTTCTAGAAAAAAAAACACGGAGCTTCAACTAGAGCGTTTTGCAAGAAGCAAAAGAAAGTAGTCCAAAACGACTTGCATTCAGAATGTTAGCGTGAATAAAATCGCAGGAGAGTGGTAAGGTAACTGTTTTTTCTATCAGTTTGCAAGCTTGATGTTCACACAATCCCAGTGTGGTTTGGCTTGGTTGTTCGCCTTTTCGGAAGGTGCCGCCTCTCCGGAGAAGGAGGCGAAGAAGCGGCTTTTTCGACGCAAAGAGCATTGTGCCGGTCGCACTGTGCCGGTCGCGGGTTTATTCCGAATGGTCAGGCTTCCAACCGAAAAGAAGCCAAGACCGGCGCTTTTAGCTCGGGCGAGTTTTTTTTCTTTAGCGTCTCTTGTCGCCTACACCTAAGCAAAAAGCTTTTTCCACTATGTCTCGCAAGGAGAAACTGTGCCAGTACAGAAATCATCTCCTATCGTGTTCTAGAGGTGCACGGAGCACTGCAGAGCGTTTTGCAAGAAGCAAAAGAAAGTAGTCCAAAATTTGACTTGCATTTGAATGTTAGCGTGAATAAAATCGCAGGAGAGTGGTGAGGATACTGTTTTCTATCAGTTTGCAAGCTGTGCACACAAAAGTGTGGCTCGGCTTGGTTGTTCGCCTTCGAAGGTGCCGCCTTTTGGTTCTAACAGGCGAAGAAGCGGCTTCTTCGCACTTTAAAGAGCATTGTGCCGGTCGCAGAGCACTGTTTTTTTTTTCGCGAAGCGCGGCTTTTTCCTTTGAAAGAAGCCAAGGACCGGCGCTTTTAGACGGGCGAGCGCCGTACCTTCGTTAGCTGATTTAGAATAGTCTCTTTGTCGCCTACACTCTGACAAGCAAAAAGCTTTTTCCACTATGTCTTTGAAGGAGAAACTGTGCCAGTACAGAAATCATCTCCTATCGTGTTCTAGAGGTGCACGGAGCTTGCAGAGCGTTTTGCAAGAAGCAAAAAGAAAGTAGTCCAAAACGACTTGCATTCGAATGTTAGCGTGAATAAAATCGCAGGAGAGTGGTAAGGTACTGTTTTCTATCAGTTTGCAAGCTGTTTACACAATCCCAGTGTGGTTTTCTGCTTGGTTGTTCGCCTTTCGGAAGGTGCCGCCTCCCGGTTCCCGGAGGCGAAGAAGCGGCTCCTTCGCGCAAAGAGCATTGTGCCGGTCGCAGAGCACTGTTCCGGTCGCGGTGTGAATCAACCGCGGCTTTCTACAAAGAAGCCAAGGACCGGCGCTTAGCTCGGGCGAGTGCCGTACCTTCGTCTTTAGCGTCTCTTGTCGCCTACACCTAAGGAAAAGCTTTTCCACTATGTCTCGCAAGGAGAAACTGTGCCAGTACAGAAATCATCTCCTATCGTGTTCTAGAGGTGCACGGAGCACTGCAGAGCGTTTTGCAAGAAGCAAAAGAAAGTAGTCCAAAAACGACTTGCATTCGAATGTTAGCGTGAATAAAATCGCAGGAGAGTGGTAAGGTACTGTTTTCTATCAGTTTGCAAGCTGTGCACACAATCCCAGTGTGGCTCGGCTTTGGTTGTTCGCCTTTTCCTGAAGGTGCCGCCTTTAAATTTCCCGGAGGCGAAGAAGCGGCTTTTCGCGCAAAGAGCATTGTGCCGGTCGCAGAGAGCATTGTGCCGGTCGCGGTGTGCTCCGAACCGCGGCTTCTGCCGAAAGAAGCCAAGGACCGGCGCTTAGCTCGGGCGAGTTTTGTGTTTGGTTCGTCTTTAGCGTCTTTGTCGCCTTGTTTAAGCAAAAAGTTTTTCCACTATGTCTCGCAAGGAGAAACTGTGCCAGTACAGAAATCATCTCCTATCGTGTTCTAGAGGTGCACGGAGCACTGCAGAGCGTTTTTTGCAGAAAGCAAAAGAAAGTAGTCCAAAACGACTTGCATTCAATGTTAGCGTGAATAAAATCGCAGGAGAGTGGTTAGGTACTGTTTTCTATCAGTTTGCAAGCTGTGCACACAATCCCAGTGTGGCTCGGCTTGGTTGTTCGCCTTTCGAAGGTGCCGGTGCCGCCTGAAAAGTTTTTATTTTGGCGAAGAAGCGGCTTCTTCGCAAAGAGCATTGTGCCGGTCGCAGAAAAACTGTATCTGTCTTTGGTTTTTTTAAAAGACGGCTTTATTTATTGAAGAAGCCAAGGACCGGCGCTTAGCTCGGGCGAGAGCCCTGCTGTTCCTTCGTCTTTAGCGTCTTTTGTCGCCACACCTTAAATTTGTAAAAGCTTTTCCACTATGTCTCCAAAGGAGAAACTGTGCCAGTACAGAAATCATCTCCTATCGTGTTCTAGAGGTGCACGGAGCACTGCAGAGCGTTTTGCAAGAAGCAAAAGAAAGTTGTCCAAAACGACTTGCATTGTAACGAATGTTAGCGTGAAGATAAAATCGCAGGAGAGAGTGGTAAGGTACTGTTTTCTATCAGTTTGCAAGCTGTGCACACAATCCCAGTGGGCTCGGCTTGGTTGTTCGAAAATTTCGAAGGTGCCGCCTCCGGTCCCGGAGGCGAAGAAGCGGCCAATTTTCTTCAAAAGATTTCTGTAGAGATGTGGTCGCAGACAGAGCATGCAGTTGATGACAGACAAAGAAGGGCGACAAATTTGACAAAGAAGCTGGGGATTAGGTTTTAGCTCATTGGAGAGGGTGTCCAACGTGTATTGTCGCCAGACAAGCAAGGATAAGGAAAAAAATTTTCCTCTTATTTCGATGTCTTTATCCATCCCAAAGAAACTGTGCCAGTACAGAAATCATCTCCTATCGAATTCTAGAGGTGCACGGAGCACTGCAGAGCATTTTGCAAGAAGCAAAAAGAAAGTTGTCCAAAACGACTTGCATTCGAATGTTAGCGTGAATAAAATCGCAGGAGAGTGGTAAGGTACTGTTTTCATCAGTTTGCAAGCTGTGCACACAGTCCCAGTGTAGCTCGGCTTGGTTGTTCGCCTTTCGAAGGTGCCGCCTCTCCGGCTCCCGGAGGCGAAGAAGCGCTTCTTCAGGCGAAAGAGCATTTTGCCGGATGCAGAAACTGTGCCGGTCGCGGGTGAATCCTACAACCATGAATTATTGAATTCCTCAAAAGTGGGACCGGGAACATTCGGGCGAGTGCCTGTTACATCGCTGAGAGAGCGTCTCTTGTCGCCTGATCTTTCCTGTCTTTTCCACTATGTCTGAGCAAGGAGAAACTGTGCCAGTACAGAAATCATCCCTATCGTGTTCTAAAGGTGCACGGAGCTTGCAGAGCCACTTTGCAAGAAGCAAAAGAAAGTTGTCCAAAACTGACTTGCATTCAATGTTAGCGTGAATAAAATCGCAGGAGAGTGGTAAGGTACTGTTTTCTATCAGTTTGCAAGCTGTGCACACAATCCCAGTGTGGCTCGGCTTGGTTGTTCGCCTTTCGGAAGGTGCCGCCTCTCCGCTCTCCCGGAGGCGAAGAAGCGGCTTCTTCGCCAAAGAGCATTGTGCCGGGTCGCAGAGCACTGTGCCGGTCGCGGTGTGTGCTCCGAACTCCGGCTTCTGCCGAAGAAGCCAAGGACCGGGCGCTTAGCTCGGGCGAGCCCGTATCTTCGTCTTTAGCGTCTCTTGTTGCCTATATCTAAGCAGTGTCCCTGCATCTCCCTGTAGGCGCCTTTTTAGGAGACCAGTGGAAGGCCACCATTAGGTCATGCCTAATCTATCTGTTCTCCAGGCTGAACAATCCCCATTTCTGCAACCCGGCCTCGTAGTTGAATTCAGGATCCTTAGTTCTGCTTTCTTCCTCTTTTTATGCACTTACAACTGCTCTTTCACCCAGGTTTTTAGTCATTCTAGGAATTGGGAATATTACAGCCATCACCATGGAAAACAAGTAACTTTTGAGTGCTCTTTACCCATCCCATTGTGTTAATTAGCAATACTATAAACTCTGCTGAAAATTAGCAAAGTTCAAAACTGTCAGCTGGGAGTGATTTTTCTCTCATCTCATTTGTCATCATATCTCAGCTATTATCAATATTTGGATTGTTTCTGAATAAACAATAAGTGGAAATAAATGGTCTTTTCATCTGTTGTTATGTAGAGGAAAGATTTTATTTTGAAGCTTCAATTCTCACAACTATAAAATGCATTTTAAAAAATAAAGGGCAGATGAGATAAGTAAGTGAGTACAAATGTACCTCTGAAAGACAATATGATCCCAAAACCAGTTATAAAATAATTTTCACAACTACTGAAAGAGCTAACTTTAATATCTTAGATGTCTGAAAACATAAAAGGCTCATGATTAAGCATATATTGAAATTATGTTTGAGAAACTTGTCAAAACAACCCATTTTTAATTTCATGATTTTTAGCTTTCCATTGATAAAAAAGCTTTTAAACAATGTCCTAGGTGGGGTCCTGGTAGTCACTGAAACAAACAGTCACTTACAGGCATGAAATACCACTTGGTAATCTAGCACGTTCAAGATTGCAAATATTGAATAATTGACATTAATCGATATTGCTGTTGACCCCATCTGTCTTCTTGTTTCAATCTAAGAGGGAACAAAACATTATCTAACTTCTGCCCACAGAATGGCAGGTATCACAGAAAGGAAAAATTTTAATTAAAGGCAATTATGAAAATGTGGTCAGAAAGATGATGGTTTCTCTGTATGGCCTCATCAAGAGCACACACTCACTGGAGAAACGTCACTTAGTCAGTGATGAAATGCAGAAGCTGCATTAATGCAGATGTCGCCTTGCTCTGCTCCTCAACTTTTGAAGTCTTGGGAAGTCCATTTCCTTTCAGCATTGCTGCCTGACACTCAGGTAGGAGCTGCAGAGGGGAAGTGCATGCTGGGCAGATCTTTCCGTCGGGCACAGATGTGGCTTCCAAGCACATCTTTAAAAGAACCATAGAAACATTCATGTAGAAACACACAAGTTTCAGCCGGCAGCATTTTCTAGATCTGTCCCTAACACACTAACCTTGTTCCAGTTTCCTAAGCAATGTCAACAAAAAGAACAGTAAATCCTTTTCACATCATATTGTGACAGACACACTTTTTAGTTATACAAATAGTCTTTCTCAACTCTTTTTACCTTTTTAGAATTTCTGTAGGTTCTTAATGTTTCTTTTCAGCATGTGTTTTCTTCATTCTTCATTATACACAGTTTAGTTGAATCAGCATTAGTGTTCTGTTTAATATTGTATTTCATTTTCCATACACTTAATTTTATTCACTGTACACACATCTCTCTTAATCCATTTAATGACTAATAATCTTGATGTGGTTTCTGTGTCTTTGCAATGATTATGGTTATATGCATTGCAAGAAAATGTTTTTCTGTAAATATAATTGATAGCCCTTGTTGTTTTTTTTTTAAGGAGGACTAATAAAACTGGTTAGCAGGCACATCTTCTAGTTGGAGCCTGTTAGAACCTTTACCTATTTTTTTGTCTTGGGCATGGCCATGACTGTCTTGCAACATTTGTGAAGCTTCTGCAAATTTTCCTATTTCACATTCTTTCGAATCACAGAATGCATAAGGTTGAAAAGGCCACTAAGATCAAGCCCAACTATTAATTTAGTGACACCAAGTTCACTGCTAAACCATGTCCCTATCAACACTCTTTTTTTGAACGCTTCCAGGGATAAGGATTCCACTGTTTCCCAGGGAGGACGGTTCCAGCGCCAAGCAACCCTTTCAGAAAAGACATTTTTTTTTTTTCCCCAATATCTAATCTTAACATAATATTTATAGGATATTTGATGTTGAATGAGTTTCATATCTCTTTCCTGTCCAGAAAGACAAATATCCTTCATGAAAAAAAAAAGGTGAAAAGCCATTCTGAAAACACTATTATTTATAGAAGCAAAAATTATTCTGTCTAACTGAGAGAGATACCCAGTACTCATTATAGCACAGGAAGTGAACAGAGAATATCCTGGTCTCATTGCTGCGCACTTTTTATCACACTGAGCTCTGGTCTTCTGCAACAGCTTGTGCTGATCAGTTGTGCAGGATTTTGCGCTTCTGGTAAAAGTATTCACCGTCCCAGATTTTCTGAATGTTAATTCAAGATAGCCTGCTCTTTCCTAAATAATGTGTGAGTGAAAGTAAGTCAAACAAAACAAAACAACAACAACAGAAAAAAAAAAAAAAAAAAGGAAAAAAAAAAAAAAAACATAAACCCAAACAAAATAAACTCCAACAATAGCAAAAACACCCCAAAACCCCAAAACCTGAAACAAATGGAAGCAACCCAAAGGTTTTTATCTCCTTATGTACTAGTTCCTTTACTCCAGAAAGTTCTTCTACTCCACGGTTGTACTGCAGTTTAACTGCTAAACACTTCACTGAGTTTAAATTTCTATTCATTACTACCCACTGTAGCTGCTGTATTCTGCTGGTTTTTTTTCACCTAATCATGGGAAGATGACTAAGTAGCATCAGTTCTTAGACAATGAAATTGAATCATTCTTCCAACCTATGAGTTTTGGCTCCTAACCAGAAGGCATACTGATATATCAAGTTGTTTGACACAGAGAGATGCTGTCAAGCTATTTCTAAATGCACTTTTAGATACTAAAGTTTCAGATTGGCAGCATGATGTTGCATTCCTAATTGATGTCAGATGCTCGTAATCACTGTTGACTTTAGGAGAGTTCATAAGTAACGCCTCCCCGTATGTTTTTAATGAATAATTTTCTTCTATCCTGTAAATGAATCTTCTGGTGTTTGCTTAGTTAAAGCAGTCTTAAGAAGTGGTGGTATAAAATCAGGCCATCTCAGACAACTGATACAATAAGAGAATTATTAATTCATATTGTAATCTCAGGAGACTATTCCTTTGATTTCATATTTTCCTATTTTGATCAATTCTTTTGAGGAAAATGTATTTTGAGTTTCAGGATGAATGCCAAAAAGAACAGCATTTGAGGACCTATTTGATTTTCTCTGTATTCCCAAGTCCTACAATAGTGATGTTATGCATGGTTGGGATAAACTCAGTACTCAGAAGAGGTTCCTTACCCTGAGCTTGCATCTGGAAGACAGAACCTCTTTTTAATATATTCTAATATATTTTTATTTTTCACATCAGAGTTTTTGATTTAAAAATACGTAAAATGCCAAAGTACGTGTAGGTATATGCATATCCAGGCTATAAAAAACATCCTTGTTCCAATTACTTTACAGCTTCAGCAGAAAAGAAAAGCATTGCAACAAAGAAATTCATATACAGAGAGATTAAGATTTATTATGCCGATGAGATTAAAATAAATTATGCGGTCTTCTGTTAGATACACATGAATTGATAACCAGTAATTTACTTCAAATGAATAATAACCAGTTCTGAAACTTATCCCTTCTCTGGATCAGATTGGTGGATCTGAGCAGTGAATATTTAACCTGAACAGAACTATGGTGATTTACATCACCTGAGCATGCAGCTTGCCTTTTGGTCCAAATAACTGGGCACACTCCCTGCCATTTCTATGGATTTAAATCTCTCCTCACTAAAAAAAACTCATTGCCTGGTATTTCCTCTTGCAGAGTGGAGATAAATAGCAGGGACAGTATATTTTGCACATAGGAAAATAGTCTTGCTTTCCATCTCTTTGTGATGAGAGACCATGGAGTAAAAATCTACAGTCAGACAACAGAATCATAAAATCATGGAATGCTTTGGGTTGAAGGGACCTCAAAGATCATCTAGTTCCAAAGCCCGAAATGGGCAGGACACTTCCTACTAGGTTACTTAGACACCCATGCAAACTGGCCTTGAACACTTCCAGGGATGGGGCAGCCACAGCTTCTCTGGACAGCCTGTTCCAGCAGCTCACCACACGCACAACAAAGAATTTCTTCCTAATATCTAACCTAAATTTCCCCTCTTTCCATCTGAAGCCATTGCTCCCTGTCCTATTGCTACAGTTCCTGGATCCATCTCCAGCTTCCCTGTAGGCCCCTTCAGATACTGGGACCTTCTTTGAGGTCTCTACAAAACCTTCTCCTCTCCAGGCTGAATAGTCCAAACTTTCACCCTGGAAGTTGTGCTCCCTTATCAACTTCATGCCTTCCTTTGACTTGCTCCAGCAGTTTCATGCCCTTCAAATTTTGGGGACCCCAGCCCTGATACAGCACAGCATGTAGCCCCCAGCAGAGCAGAGGAGTAGAATCTCCTCCTTTGACCTGCTGGCCATGGGGCTTGGATGCAGCCCAAGATTTGTTTGGCATTTTGGCTGTGAGCGCCACTGCTGGTTCACGTTGAGTTTTTCATCAACCAACACCCCCAAGTCCTTCTCCTCAGTGCTCCCAATCACTTCTCCACCCAACCTGTGGACATGTCTAGGATTGCCCTGACCTTCTACAAGGTGTAGAAACTTGTACTTGGCCTTGTTGAAATTTTGATGCCCACACGACCCACCTCTCCAGCCTGTCAATGTCCCTTGCAACCTTGTCACTTGTGCAGAGCAGGTTTTGCTGGAGAAGAACATACGTGCACATCCACCCTACTGAACAGTGTTAGTTGGAAATTATTAAGGGTTATTTTATACAATGCTCTTGTCAGAAGGTGTGTACCAGCAGTCTCTGGACAGTCTGACCACCCTGCAACTGTCCTTCGGTGTAATATTCCTCTGAAAACCCTCTCTAAAGTCTTACATTTTACAAAAAGTACAAAGGACGCGCGAGGGAGCAGGAGTACAGTGCTGATGCTCCCGGAGAAGCTTCTCATAGGCTGCTAATTTACGGGTGCAACAAGTCACCAATTAACTTTTTCCTGAGAGTTAGTTGATGCAGTGGTCTAAGAGTTTCCTTCCTCCTCTTCTCCAAGGTGCTGGCAGAGTCACAGCATGCCTCTGAAGGAGTGCTGCTGAACGGAGCTCCGTGCAGTCCAGAGGAATTTCCTGGGGCTGCAGGGAGTACTCAAAGTGGCAGTGAGGTGGTAAGTGTAGGGCCATGATTCAGGGATGAGCTTAGCATGGCTGTGTTGGGATTATGCTGCCAGTGCCACCTCCCTCCCTGCCAAACCCAGAGAAAGTTCTTGACCACTTGCAGAGAAGCATAAAGTTAACAATCAGGTGTGCTCCTGTGGCCAGGGCAGCCCTGGAGGGAGAAAGAGATGGGGAGAAGGAGATATTGGGAAGGAGGTTGAAGAAGAGGGTGGTTGAGAGCAATCAGAGCCTGCTGGAGCATCCACGGTGCTGGCCATCCTTTACATTGTGCATTTTCAAATACTCAAAATTTGGTTTTTAGGAACAAGAATTTACTACTCTTTTCGATTAAAACCTTAAGGGAAAAGGGTTTTCCACCTTCTGCAAAACTCTTTATACATCACTCAGATTTTCTGAAGAACAGATGACTGTCTATAGGAGTGAGTTCTAAACAAGGATGGTCTCAGAAGAAACACGTATAATTTCAGAAGTAATTTTCAAATTTAGTCAGCCAGATCCAAGTGGCTGTACTTAAATCTCCTACTAGCCATTTGGCTTCTAAATCATGAGGCAGAATCATGAATAACAGATGTTTTGTGATGAGGAGGACTAAAAGCTGAGTACTTTTTTGAGATCTGAGTATTTTAGACCATGACAGCCTTCTAGGTAGCTGGGCATAAAAAAATTACCCTTCTTCCTCCTGCTCTCAAATCTTATGCTGAGATGAGAGTGTAGTTTGTTATTGCTACTGAGACTTTTGCTGGAAATTTTTTTTAACGTCTCCCTGTAATTTTTTTAGAGAATCAAATTTGATTTCTTCCTTATTCTCCCATCTTCAAGAAGTCTACTTTGAAATATAATGAGCTCTTCAGCATTTTTATTTTGTTCTGCTTTGAAGAAAAAAGCACTGTAAATCACCTAGAAAATGCTTTCCATGGAAAAATATTTTCCAAGCAGATAAAATTCACCCTTTCAAAAACACTTTCCACTGCTGTGATGCATGCAAATTTTGTTTTACAAACAATGGCTTTGGTTTGAAAATGAAAGAAAGGTTTCACTTCACTGACTGACATTATTTTGCTTGGCTTTATAGAAGACTATTAGAAGGCTAAAATCATCACCTACAATTAATGATGCGTCAATGTTTACACAGGTCCATTCATATGATGGTACAACCTGGATAGAGATTATCTCTTTCAAAGTGGGAAAGGCAGGCTCCTACTTAGCACTGCTTAAGCTGTAGCATCTCAATGTTAACAGAGGGTTAAATCTGCACTGGTGAAAAATTGACATGAACATATTGATTTTGATTAAATATTGTTACAAGGCAGATTTTACGCTGCATGTTTTCCTGTCTCAGTGTCTTTTGAATTTCTGAGGCTTGTTATGTTAATTCCAGTACTACTTAGATTTGATCATAACTACCAAAAAAAGTGCATCTTTTAAGAACTAGCTTGAATTTTAACCATGAGAGTGATGCTGTCATTCCCTGCCTAGAACTTTAGGACTGACATCTCTTTTATGTAGAAAATGTTCTATGGGTTCCTAGCTTTGCTGTTGCACTGTGAGTAAGGTGGGATTCAGGCACCTGGTGTTCAAAAGAATGGGAGTCATCTACACCTTCAGCACTGGAATTGGTCTGCTAGAGCCAACAGGTTATAGACCCTCCTGATGCAGTGGCGAGTATTGGTGTAAAATTCAAAGTCAGCCAAGACATGCAGCACGTAGTGAACTAACAGTTAAAAGGGCAGAATTGTTAGATTAGTTATACATGATGTGGGCAGTTCTTGATTTCATGCTGAACATTGTAGACATAAGAAATGTGACAGTATTCACTGTCACACAGCAAATGTATCTTTTCTGTTCATTTCAGTTCCATCACAAAAGAGCATTCATTGAAAGTTTCTTTGATATTAACTCCTGTGAAGTAATAAAAGAAAACAGTGGACCCTAGTGATAAAACAACTCAACAACAAAATGATTCA
>JALJVW010001173.1:0-32253 GCA_024865655.1 Emberiza elegans | reverse complement strand
ACCCCGGCAGCATCCCGTGTCCCCAGGGAAGGAATCAGCAAAAACCAGATTGAATATTAAGGGAGAGCAGCACAGAGTTCCTTGGCAAGAGTCACTCTGCTCCTGACTGGGCACTCTAGGCAAAAAGAACAAAGCAACAAAAAACCAAACAAAATCCAGTCAAAGAAGAAATGAACCAAAACCAGGACTTGACTGATACCTTAGACTTCAGCATTTAGCAAAAGAACAGCATAACAGTATTTAACCTTACTTGTAACCTAGGACTTAATGATGTAGCTCTGCAATAAAACTTAACAATATTCAACAACTTATAACTTCTATTCAATGTAACAACTTAGCAAAAGAACAACTCTTAGCAGCATTGAACTCAGCTTACAGCTTGTGACTCACCATCACTTGCAGGCCTGACTGGCTCAGCTCTCCAAGGCACTCCAAGCCCTCAGAGAGCAGCATTTGTGCCACATTTCCCCAGCACAGGCACTCCTGTGTGCACACAGACACCAAGACAGTGCAAGGCACCTGTGAGCAATTCCCTGAGGGCAGGGAATGCTCCCTGAGGATGTTTTGGCATCTCCCCAGCGGGCAAAGGGCTGAGCCTGGAGGAGTGGGGGATCGGCCCAGGCTCCGTCGTTGTTCAGGATCCCCAAGTGCAGCAAACGGGAGAGTTCCCGCCTGGGAGAGGCCCCACTGCGAGGGAGTGGCTGGCCCAGGAGAGCTGCAAGGGCTCCTTTTGGAGCGCTGCTTGCAGGGCCCCAAGAGAGGGGGCTTCAATCCCAGCCATGGTTCATCCTGGCCGCACTTGGCACCAGCAGCTTTCTTTGGCAGGGTGAGAACAGGGATGTTGTGCCACGCAGGGAACAGAAACAGCTGCCAGGGCTGCTGCTAAAGGAACCAGGGGCTGGTTGGGCAGCAGCAGTGCCTGGAGCAGACAGTGTTTGTGAGGAGCTGAGCCCAGGGGCTGTTGGCCAAGGCCGAGGCCCAGGGAGCATTTCTCAGCTGGCAGGGCGGCCTGAGAAGGGGAGGGGGAATGCAGCAGCACAGGGCCCATGGAACCAAGGGACCATTGTGACACCGTGGTTCCCTGATAGACCAAGGGGCCATGGTGACACTGTGGGGCCCTGTGAGAACAAGGGACATTGGGACATTGTCACACCCCATGGAACCAAAGGTCCACTGTGACATTGCAAGGCCTCATGGAACCATGGAACCTTGGAAAGACCATTGAGACACTTCACAACCTCATGGAACCAAGGGGCTGTTGTGGCACTGAGGAGACTCATGGAATCATGGAGACCATTGTGACACTACGAGGCCCCATGGAGTAAGCAAAGCATTGTGACGCTGTGGGGCACCATGGAACCAAGGAGACCATTGTGACACTGTGGGGCACCATGAAACCAAGAGGCCTTTGTGACCCTGCAGGGCTGCATGGAACCAAGGGGCCATTGTGACATTGCCAGGCTTTCTGTCATCAGTGGTGCATTGTGACACTAAGAAACCAAGGGGACCATTGTGACACTGCAGGGCTTCATGGAACCAAAGCTCCAGGGTGACACAGAGGCCGCCTCTCATCAATGCTCCATTGTGACACCGTGGAGCCAACGGAGACCATTGTGACACCACAAACCCTCATGGTCCAAAGGCCCATTGTGACATTGCAGGGCTCACGGAACAGAGGAGTGACATGACATTGTGAGGCCTGTGGAAGCACAGAGACCATTGTGGCACTTCAAGGCCTCATGGAATCCTTGGGGCCTTTGTGACACCGCGGGACCTTCAGGAAGCTGGGAGCCATTGTGAAACTGTGGGACCCCATGGAACCAAGGCAGCCTTGTGACACCTCAGGGCCCCATAAAACCAAGGGGACACAGAACAGGTCTGGCTGGTTTGGCCTCCCGTGGGCCACCTGACTGGTCCAGCTGACCTTGGCATGTTGAGGGTCTCTTCTCATCTGCTGCTGAAACACTGGGGCTCCGTGCTTTCCTTCCTGTGGTAAAGAACTGTCCTTCTCCTCCAGGCCATGACCAGAACTGGGATTTCAAAACCAAATTCCCTTCTATCCAGGCATTGTTCCCATAGCAATATTGCCAGGACAAGTCTGTCTGCCTGTGCTTTCACAAGGGTCACCTCTCATCTGTGCCCAAAACCCTGGGAAGGCTCTGTGCTTTCCTTCCTATGGAAGAGAACTCTCCTTCCTGGCCAGGTTCCCGTGTCTCCAAATTTGGGTCCACCTCCAACACTGCCTATTGGGACAGACTGGAGGAGATTGTTGGCTTGGATCATTTCATGTGTGGGGAGGAAGGGGCAGGTCCAGCTTTGCCCTGCCCGGTGAGCCCAGCCCTGCCCTGCCCTGGAACCCCAATCCCCCAGAGCCTCCATCCCAGCCCCGCAGTGTCTGCCAGCCCCTGGCACAGCACAGGCAATGCTCCACAGCCACCTCTGCAGCCCCCAGCCCAGCTCCTGAGGGACCAAATGACCCCAGTCCCCACCTGGGGAAGGGCCCAGGAAGACCAAGGGGTATTTAAGTCTGACCACAAGGCAAGCACACATCTTGACCCTCCCTCCTCTTGCAATTTCCATCTGAACAACACTGGAATCCAGGTGGGGGTGCTTCTCTGTATTTTATATATCTTTCTCTCTTTCTGTGTCTATTTCTCCTATTTCTTTCTCTCTGCAAATTTTGATTACCTTAAAATGGAATGGGCATAGAGATTCTGAAGTTGAATGGGCCAAGTTAATGCTTTGAGAAGTGTGTTTTGCTGATTGAATGTTACAATGTACCTTTGGCCAAAGTTTCTCTGATTTTCTAAATTTACCAATAAAATCTGGTCAGTTGTTTTGAGCTCCTGAGGATCTCTGGTAGGTATTTCTCCAGTACATCCAACTCGGAGGACACCAATAATTGTAATTCCTTTAAAATGTCTCATGGAAAGAATTGTTTGGGGCATGGGAGTGCGGGCTTGTGTGTCCTGCTTGGCACAGCCCAGGCAGGGCTTTCCCAGCCCCATTCCACACTCCATTTCCCAGCTGCAGCCCCTGGTGCCTCTGAGTGCTGCTTGCCCAGCCCCAAGGACGCTCTCCTTGTCTGCCCATTCTCTGGGCAGGGCTGGCTCAGTGGGGGCTGCTGACATCCTCAGCAACTTGCAGAGGCTGCTGCTGAATTCTACTGCTCCAGAGGCTTGACGTGTATTCCAACTGAATGTAACATATTTAAAAAGACAGTGAGGAAACATTTGTGAGGTCCTGCTTAGGTTTTTCTTCCTGTAATACATTGATATGTGCAATCTCCAACTGACACTGTGTCAAAGTACCAGTGTTCTGCCCTACCTGCAACCTGGGGACACTTTCATATGAGTTCTGTCCCTCAGTGGGAGCCATTTAGAGTTAAAGGAAGTTTGGACTTTGAATCTGATTTTGAGTTTTTGAGGAGGTTTGGAGCACACTCGGAGGCACTGATGAGTGTGATGCAAAAGCACCAAAGGCCCAGAGGGTCATTGAAGTCCCTGTGCTGTGTCTGTGCTGCTGAGCTGGGCCGGGCTCCTGGCCCAGAGGCAGCTGCTGGCAAGGGCAGCGCTGCAGAGAGACAGCTCTGGGCAGGAGCAGCTCCTGTGCAGAGCCCAGCAGGGCTGGGGCACTGCCAGGGCCCCCTCAGGGACACCAGCAGGGCACAGACTGAGCTCCCAGGGGCTCAGCACTGGCAGGGGCTGTGCCATGGCCCAGAGGGGCTGTGTCACAGCAGCACCTCTGTGGCTGTGTCCTAGAGGCACAGAGCAGCTGGCATGTCAGCAAGGGCTGTGTGACAGCACAGAGTGGGCTGTGTGAGCTCACAGACTGGACTCTGACATCACAGAGTTTGTTGTGTGAGGTCATGGAGCAGCTCCAGCATCATAGAGGGGTCTGTGTGAAATCATGGAGCAGGCTGTGATGGTCATGGTGTGTGCAGTGACGTTACAGAGCAGGGTGTGAAGTCATAGTGTGTGCAGTGACATTACAGAGTGGCAGTATGGCATCACAGAGAGGGTTGTGTGACATCGCTGATGGACTTGTGACATCGCAGAGGTGGCTGTGACATCATAGAGTAGGGTGTAAGGCCATAGAGCAGACTGTACCATCATGGAGGGTGGCTCGGTGACATCAGACTGGGTTGTGACACCGCTGGATGTCTGAGTAACATGACAGAACCGGCTGTGACATCACAGAAGAGACCGTGACATCCAGGGGTGATTTGTGACCTCAGACTGCAGCTGTGTGACAGCCCAGAGTGATATCCCAGCATTGGCTCTGTGACATCACATGGGGGATTTGTTTCATCCCATGCTGGGCTTTAACATCACAGGGCCTGTGTGACATCATAGGTGGTTCTGTGGAATCACAGATGGCTCTGTGACATGACAGGGGCTGTGTGAGGTCACTGGGGAGGTCCCTCTGCCCCGGCCCCCCTCACAGTTCCCCCCAGAGCAGTCCAACCCTGCTCGTGCACAGCGGGGTCCCCTGTCCCCCCGGGTCCCTTTGGCCCCACAGCCTCCCCCAGAGGATGTTCCACGAGATCGAGCCCAGAGCCTGACACGGGGTCGGGGGCCGGGGCCCTGGGGGTGGCACAGCGGGACAGGGACCCCCCGGCAGCATCCCCGTGTCCCCCAGGGCCAGAGCCTGGGCCAGGGCTCCTTCACCCTCTTACAAACGAGGGGCTGAGAGCGCTGAAAAAATCCCCAGCAAGGAATCAGCAAAAAACCAGATTGAATATTAAGGGAGAGCAGCACAGAGTTCCTTGGCAAGAGTCACTCTGCTCCTGACTGGGCACTCTAGGCACACCAAAGAAACAAAGCAACAAAAAACCAAACAAAATCCAGTCAAAGAAGAAATGAACCAAAACCAGGACTTGACTGATACCTTAGACTTCAGCATTTAGCAAAAGAACAGCACTTAACAGTATTGAACCTTACTTGTAACCTAGGACCTAATGATGTAGCTCTGCAATGAAACTTAACAATATTCAACTTAGCTTATAGCTTATATTCAAAGTAACAACTTAGCAAAAGAACAACTCTTAGCAGCATTGAACTCAGCTTACAGCTTGTGACTCACCATCACTTGCAGGCCTGTCTGGCTCAGCTCTCCAAGGCACTCCAAGCCCTCAGAGAGCAGCATTTGTGCCACATTTCCCCAGCACAGGCACTCCTGTGTGCACACAGACACCAAGAGTCAGTGCAAGGCACCTGTGAGCAATTCCCCTGAGGGCAGGGAATGCTCCCTGAGGATGCTTTGGCATCTCCCCAGCGGGCAAAGGGCTGAGCCTGGAGGAGTGGGGGTATCGGCCCAGGCTCCGTCGTTGTTCAGGATCCCCAAGTGCAGCAAACGGGAGAGTTCCCGGCTGGGAGAGGCCCCACTGCGAGGGAGTGGCTGGCCCAGGAGAGCTGCAAGGGCTCCTTTTGGAGCGCTGCTTGCAGGGCTCCAAGAGAGGGGCTTCAATCCCAGCCATGGTTCATCCTGGCCGCACTTGGCACCAGCAGCTTTCTTTGGCAGGGTGAGAACAGGGATGTTGTGCCACGCAGGGAACAGAAACAGCTGCCAGGGCTGCTGCTAAAGGAACCAGGGGCTGGTTGGGCAGCAGCAGTGCCTGGAGCAGACAGTGTTTGTGAGGAGCTGAGCCCAGGGGCTGTTGGCCAAGGCCGAGGCCCAGGGAGCATTTCTCAGCTGGCAGGGCGGCCTGAGAAGGGGAGGGGGAAATGCAGCAGCATAGGGCCCATGGAACCAAGGGACCATTGTGACACCGTGGTTCCCTGATAGACCAAGGGGCCATGGTGACACTGTGGGGCCCTGTGAGAACAAGGGACATTGGGACATTGTCACACCCCATGGAACCAAAGGTCCACTGTGACATTGCAAGGCCTCATGGAACCATGGAACCTTGGAAAGACCATTGAGACACTTCACAACCTCATGGAACCAAGGGGCTGTTGTGGCACTGAGGAGACTCATGGAATCATGGAGACCATTGTGACACTACGAGGCCCCATGGAATAAGCAAAGCATTGTGACGCTGTGGGGCACCATGGAACCAAGGAGACCATTGTGACACTGTGGGGCACCATGAAACCAAGAGGCCTTTGTGACCCTGCAGGGCTGCATGGAACCAAGGGGCCATTGTGACATTGCCAGGCTTTCTGTCATCAGTGGTGCATTGTGACACTAAGAAACCAAGGGGACCATTGTGACACTGCAGGCTTCATGGAACCAAAGCTCCAGGGTGACACAGAGAGGCCGCCTCTCATCAATGCTCCATTGTGACACCGTGGAGCCAACGGAGACCATTGTGACACCACAAACCCTCATGGTCCAAAGGCCCATTGTGACATTGCAGGGCTCACGGAACAGAGGAGTGACATGACATTGTGAGGCCTGTGGAAGCACAGAGACCATTGTGGCACTTCAAGGCCTCATGGAATCCTTGGGGCCTTTGTGACACCGCGGACCTTCAGGAAGCTGGGAGCCATTGTGAAACTGTGGGACCCCATGGAACCAAGGCAGCCTTGTGACACCTCAGGGCCCCATAAAACCAAGGGGACACAGAACAGGTCTGGCTGGTTTGGCCTCCCGTGGGCCACCTGACTGGTCCAGCTGACCTTGGCATGTTGAGGGTCTCTTCTCATCTGCTGCTGAAACACTGGGGCTCCGTGCTTTCCTTCCTGTGGTAAAGAACTGTCCTTCTCCTCCAGGCCATGACCAGAACTGGGATTTCAAAACCAAATTCCCTTCTATCCAGGCATTGTTCCCATAGCAATATTGCCAGGACAAGTCTGTCTGCCTGTGCTTTCACAAGGGTCACCTCTCATCTGTGCCCAAAACCCTGGGGAAGGCTCTGTGCTTTCCTTCCTATGGAAGAGAACTGTCCTTCCTGGCCAGGTTCCCGTGTCTCCAAATTTGGGTCCACCTCCAACACTGCCTATTGGGACAGACTGGAGGAGATTGTTGGCTTGGATCATTTCATGTGTGGGGGAGGAAGGGGCAGGTCCAGCTTTGCCCTGCCCGGTGAGCCCAGCCCTGCCCTGCCCTGGAACCCCAATCCCCCAGAGCCTCCATCCCAGCCCCGCAGTGTCTGCCAGCCCCTGGCACAGCACAGGCAATGCTCCACAGCCACCTCTGCAGCCCCCAGCCCAGCTCCTGAGGGACCAAATGACCCCAGTCCCCACCTGGGGAAGGGCCCAGGAAGACCAAGGGGTATTTAAGTCTGACCACAAGGCAAGCACACATCTTGACCCTCCCTCCTCTTGCAATTTCCATCTGAACAACACTGGAATCCAGGTGGGGGTGCTTCTCTGTATTTTATATATCTTTCTCTCTTTCTGTGTCTATTTCTCCTATTTCTTTCTCTCTGCAAATTTTGATTACCTTAAAATGGAATGGGCATAGAGATTCTGAAGTTGAATGGGCCAAGTTAATGCTTTGAGAAGTGTGTTTTGCTGATTGAATGTTACAATGTACCTTTTGCCAAAGTTTCTCTGATTTTCTAAATTTACCAATAAAATCTGGTCAGTTGTTTTGAGCTCCTGAGGATCTCTGGTAGGTATTTCTCCAGTACATCCAACTCGGAGGACACCAATAATTGTAATTCCTTTAAAATGTCTCATGGAAAGAATTGTTTGGGGCATGGGAGTGCGGGCTTGTGTGTCCTGCTTGGCACAGCCCAGGCAGGGCTTTCCCAGCCCCATTCCACACTCCATTTCCCAGCTGCAGCCCCTGGTGCCTCTGAGTGCTGCTTGCCCAGCCCCAAGGACGCTCTCCTTGTCTGCCCATTCCCCCACGGTCTCTGGGCAGGGCTGGCTCAGTGGGGGCTGCTGACATCCTCAGCAACTTGCAGAGGCTGCTGCTGAATTCTACTGCTCCAGAGGCTTGACGTGTATTCCAACTGAATGTAACATATTTAAAAAGACAGTGAGGAAACATTTGTGAGGTCCTGCTTAGGTTTTTCTTCCTGTAATACATTGATATGTGCAATCTCCAACTGACACTGTGTCAAAGTACCAGTGTTCTGCCCTACCTGCAACCTGGGGACACTTTCATATGAGTTCTGTCCCTCAGTGGGAGCCATTTAGAGTTAAAGGAAGTTTGGACTTTGAATCTGATTTTGAGTTTTTGAGGAGGTTTGGAGCACACTCGGAGGCACTGATGAGTGTGATGCAAAGAGCACCAAAGGCCCAGAGGGTCATTGAAGTCCCTGTGCTGTGTCTGTGCTGCTGAGCTGGGCCGGGCTCCTGGCCCAGAGGCAGCTGCTGGCAAGGGCAGCGCTGCAGAGAGACAGCTCTGGGCAGGAGCAGCTCCTGTGCAGAGCCCAGCAGGGCTGGGGCACTGCCAGGGCCCCTCAGGGACACCAGCAGGGCACAGACTGAGCTCCCAGGGGCTCAGCACTGGCAGGGGCTGTGCCATGGCCCAGAGGGGGCTGTGTCACAGCAGCACCTCTGTGGCTGTGTCCTAGAGGCACAGAGCAGCTGGCATGTCAGCAAGGGGCTGTGTGACAGCACAGAGTGGGCTGTGTGAGCTCACAGACTGGACTCTGACATCACAGAGTTTGTTGTGTGAGGTCATGGAGCAGCTCCAGCATCATAGAGGGGTCTGTGTGAAATCATGGAGCAGGCTGTGATGGTCATGGTGTGTGCAGTGACGTTACAGAGCAGGGTGTGAAGTCATAGTGTGTGCAGTGACATTACAGAGTGGCAGTATGGCATCACAGAGAGGGTTGTGTGACATCGCTGATGGACTTGTGACATCGCAGAGGTGGCTGTGACATCATAGAGTAGGGTGTAAGGCCATAGAGCAGACTGTACCATCATGGAGGGTGGCTCGGTGACATCAGACTGGGTTGTGACACCGCTGGATGTCTGAGTAACATGACAGAACCGGCTGTGACATCACAGAAGAGAGCGTGACATCCAGGGGTGATTTGTGACCTCAGACTGCAGCTGTGTGACAGCCCAGAGTGATATCCCAGCATTGGCTCTGTGACATCACATGGGGGATTTGTTTCATCCCATGCTGGGCTTTAACATCACAGGGCCTGTGTGACATCATAGGTGGTTCTGTGGAATCACAGATGGCTCTGTGACATGACAGGGGCTGTGTGAGGTCACTGGGGAGGTCCCTCTGCCCCGGCCCCCCTCACAGTTCCCCCCAGAGCAGTCCAACCCTGCTCGTGCACAGCGGGGTCCCCTGTCCCCCCGGGTCCCTTTGGCCCCACAGCCTCCCCCAGAGGATGTTCCACGAGATCGAGCCCAGAGCCTGACACGGGGCCGGGGGCCGGGGCCCTGGGGGTGGCACAGGGGGACAGGGACCCCCGGCAGCATCCCCGTGTCCCCCCAGGGCCAGAGCCTGGGCCAGGGCTCCTTCACCCTCTTACAAACGAGGGGCTGAGAGCGCTGAAAAAATCCCCAGCAAGGAATCAGCAAAACCAGATTGAATATTAAGGAGAGCAGCACAGAGTTCCTTGGCAAGAGTCACTCTGCTCCTGACTGGGCACTCTAGGCACACCAAAGAAACAAAGCAACAAAAAACAAACAAAAATCCAGTCAAAGAAGAAATGAACCAAAACCAGGACTTGACTGATACCTTAGACTTCAGCATTTAGCAAAAAAAGAACAGCACTTAACAGTATTGAACCTTACTTGTAACCTAGGACTTAATGATGTAGCTCTGCAATAAAACTTAACAATATTCAACTTAGCTTATAACTTCTATTCAATGTAACAACTTAGCAAAAGAACAACTCTTAGCAGCATTGAACTCAGCTTACAGCTTGTGACTCACCATCACTTGCAGGCCTGACTGGCTCAGCTCTCCAAGGCACTCCAAGCCCTCAGAGAGCAGCATTTGTGCCACATTTCCCCAGCACAGGCACTCCTGTGTGCACACAGACACCAAGACAGTGCAAGGCACCTGTGAGCAATTCCCCTGAGGGCAGGGAATGCTCCCTGAGGATGCTTTGGCATCTCCCCAGCGGGCAAAGGGCTGAGCCTGGAGGAGTGGGGGTATCGGCCCAGGCTCCGTCGTTGTTCAGGATCCCCAAGTGCAGCAAACGGGAGAGTTCCCGCCTGGGAGAGGCCCCACTGCGAGGGAGTGGCTGGCCCAGGAGAGCTGCAAGGGCTCCTTTTGGAGCGCTGCTTGCAGGGCCCCAAGAGAGGGGCTTCAATCCCAGCCATGGTTCATCCTGGCCGCACTTGGCACCAGCAGCTTTCTTTGGCAGGGTGAGAACAGGGATGTTGTGCCACGCAGGGAACAGAAACAGCTGCCAGGGCTGCTGCTAAAGGAACCAGGGGCTGGTTGGGCAGCAGCAGTGCCTGGAGCAGACAGTGTTTGTGAGGAGCTGAGCCCAGGGGCTGTTGGCCAAGGCCGAGGCCCAGGGAGCATTTCTCAGCTGGCAGGGCGGCCTGAGAAGGGGAGGGGGGAATGCAGCAGCACAGGGCCCATGGAACCAAGGGACCATTGTGACACCGTGGTTCCCTGATAGACCAAGGGGCCATGGTGACACTGTGGGGCCCTGTGAGAACAAGGGACATTGGGACATTGTCACACCCCATGGAACCAAAGGTCCACTGTGACATTGCAAGGCCTCATGGAACCATGGAACCTTGGAAAGACCATTGAGACACTTGACAACCTCATGGAACCAAGGGGCTGTTGTGGCACTGAGGAGACTCATGGAATCATGGAGACCATTGTGACACTACGAGGCCCCATGGAGTAAGCAAAGCATTGTGACGCTGTGGGGCACCATGGAACCAAGGAGACCATTGTGACACTGTGGGGCACCATGAAACCAAGAGGCCTTTGTGACCCTGCAGGGCTGCATGGAACCAAGGGGCCATTGTGACATTGCCAGGCTTTCTGTCATCAGTGGTGCATTGTGACACTAAGAAACCAAAGGGGACCATTGTGACACTGCAGGGCTTCATGGAACCAAAGCTCCAGGGTGACACAGAGAGGCCGCCTCTCATCAATGCTCCATTGTGACACCGTGGAGCCAACGGAGACCATTGTGACACCACAAACCCTCATGGTCCAAAGGCCCATTGTGACATTGCAGGGCTCACGGAACAGAGGAGTGACATGACATTGTGAGGCCTGTGGAAGCACAGAGACCATTGTGGCACTTCAAGGCCTCATGGAATCCTTGGGGCCTTTGTGACACCGCGGGACCTTCAGGAAGCTGGGAGCCATTGTGAAACTGTGGGACCCCATGGAACCAAGGCAGCCTTGTGACACCTCAGGGCCCCATAAAACCAAGGGGACACAGAACAGGTCTGGCTGGTTTGGCCTCCCGTGGGCCACCTGACTGGTCCAGCTGACCTTGGCATGTTGAGGGTCTCTTCTCATCTGCTGCTGAAACACTGGGGCTCCGTGCTTTCCTTCCTGTGGTAAAGAACTGTCCTTCTCCTCCAGGCCATGACCAGAACTGGGATTTCAAAACCAAATTCCCTTCTATCCAGGCATTGTTCCCATAGCAATATTGCCAGGACAAGTCTGTCTGCCTGTGCTTTCACAAGGGTCACCTCTCATCTGTGCCCAAAACCCTGGGGAAGGCTCTGTGCTTTCCTTCCTATGGAAGAGAACTCTCCTTCCTGGCCAGGTTCCCGTGTCTCCAAATTTGGGTCCACCTCCAACACTGCCTATTGGGACAGACTGGAGGAGATTGTTGGCTTGGATCATTTCATGTGTGGGGGAGGAAGGGGCAGGTCCAGCTTTGCCCTGCCCGGTGAGCCCAGCCCTGCCCTGCCCTGGAACCCCAATGCCCCCAGAGCCTCCATCCCAGCCCCGCAGTGTCTGCCAGCCCCTGGCACAGCACAGGCAATGCTCCACAGCCACCTCTGCAGCCCCCAGCCCAGCTCCTGAGGGACCAAATGACCCCAGTCCCCACCTGGGGGAAGGGCCCAGGAAGACCAAGGGGTATTTAAGTCTGACCACAAGGCAAGCACACATCTTGACCCTCCCTCCTCTTGCAATTTCCATCTGAACAACACTGGAATCCAGGTGGGGGTGCTTCTCTGTATTTTATATATCTTTCTCTCTTTCTGTGTCTATTTCTCCTATTTCTTTCTCTCTGCAAATTTTGATTACCTTAAAATGGAATGGGCATAGAGATTCTGAAGTTGAATGGGCCAAGTTAATGCTTTGAGAAGTGTGTTTTGCTGATTGAATGTTACAATGTACCTTTGGCCAAAGTTTCTCTGATTTTCTAAATTTACCAATAAAATCTGGTCAGTTGTTTTGAGCTCCTGAGGATCTCTGGTAGGTATTTCTCCAGTACATCCAACTCGGAGGACACCAATAATTGTAATTCCTTTAAAATGTCTCATGGAAAGAATTGTTTGGGGCATGGGAGTGCGGGCTTGTGTGTCCTGCTTGGCACAGCCCAGGCAGGGCTTTCCCAGCCCCATTCCACACTCCATTTCCCAGCTGCAGCCCCTGGTGCCTCTGAGTGCTGCTTGCCCAGCCCCAAGGACGCTCTCCTTGTCTGCCCATTCCCCCACGGTCTCTGGGCAGGGCTGGCTCAGTGGGGGCTGCTGACATCCTCAGCAACTTGCAGAGGCTGCTGCTGAATTCTACTGCTCCAGAGGCTTGACGTGTATTCCAACTGAATGTAACATATTTAAAAAGACAGTGAGGAAACATTTGTGAGGTCCTGCTTAGGTTTTTTCTTCCTGTAATACATTGATATGTGCAATCTCCAACTGACACTGTGTCAAAGTACCAGTGTTCTGCCCTACCTGCAACCTGGGGACACTTTCATATGAGTTCTGTCCCTCAGTGGGAGCCATTTAGAGTTAAAGGAAGTTTGGACTTTGAATCTGATTTTGAGTTTTTGAGGAGGTTTGGAGCACACTCGGAGGCACTGATGAGTGTGATGCAAAGAGCACCAAAGGCCCAGAGGGTCATTGAAGTCCCTGTGCTGTGTCTGTGCTGCTGAGCTGGGCCGGGCTCCTGGCCCAGAGGCAGCTGCTGGCAAGGGCAGCGCTGCAGAGAGACAGCTCTGGGCAGGAGCAGCTCCTGTGCAGAGCCCAGCAGGGCTGGGGCACTGCCAGGGCCCCTCAGGGACACCAGCAGGGCACAGACTGAGCTCCCAGGGGCTCAGCACTGGCAGGGGCTGTGCCATGGCCCAGAGGGGGCTGTGTCACAGCAGCACCTCTGTGGCTGTGTCCTAGAGGCACAGAGCAGCTGGCATGTCAGCAAGGGGCTGTGTGACAGCACAGAGTGGGCTGTGTGAGCTCACAGACTGGACTCTGACATCACAGAGTTTGTTGTGTGAGGTCATGGAGCAGCTCCAGCATCATAGAGGGGTCTGTGTGAAATCATGGAGCAGGCTGTGATGGTCATGGTGTGTGCAGTGACGTTACAGAGCAGGGTGTGAAGTCATAGTGTGTGCAGTGACATTACAGAGTGGCAGTATGGCATCACAGAGAGGGTTGTGTGACATCGCTGATGGACTTGTGACATCGCAGAGGTGGCTGTGACATCATAGAGTAGGGTGTAAGGCCATAGAGCAGACTGTACCATCATGGAGGGTGGCTCGGTGACATCAGACTGGGTTGTGACACCGCTGGATGTCTGAGTAACATGACAGAACCGGCTGTGACATCACAGAAGAGAGCGTGACATCCAGGGGTGATTTGTGACCTCAGACTGCAGCTGTGTGACAGCCCAGAGTGATATCCCAGCATTGGCTCTGTGACATCACATGGGGATTTGTTTCATCCCATGCTGGGCTTTAACATCACAGGGCCTGTGTGACATCATAGGTGGTTCTGTGGAATCACAGATGGCTCTGTGACATGACAGGGGCTGTGTGAGGTCACTGGGGAGGTCCCTCTGCCCCGGCCCCCCTCACAGTTCCCCCCAGAGCAGTCCAACCCTGCTCGTGCACAGCGGGGTCCCCTGTCCCCCCGGGTCCCTTTGGCCCCACAGCCTCCCCCAGAGGATGTTCCACGAGATCGAGCCCAGAGCCTGACACGGGGCCGGGGGCCGGGCCCTGGGGGTGGCACAGGGGACAGGGACCCCCCGGCAGCATCCCCGTGTCCCCCAGGGCCAGAGCCTGGGCCAGGGCTCCTTCACCCTCTTACAAACGAGGGGCTGAGAGCGCTGAAAAAATCCCCAGCAAGGAATCAGCAAAAACCAGATTGAATATTAAGGGAGAGCAGCACAGAGTTCCTTGGCAAGAGTCACTCTGCTCCTGACTGGGCACTCTAGGCACACCAAAAGAAACAAAGCAACAAAAACCCAAACAAAATCCAGTCAAAGAAGAAATGAACCAAAACCAGGACTTGACTGATACCTTAGACTTCAGCATTTAGCAAAAGAACAGCACTTAACAGTATTGAACCTTACTTGTAACCTAGGACTTAATGATGTAGCTCTGCAATAAAACTTAACAATATTCAACTTAGCTTATAACTTCTATTCAATGTAACAACTTAGCAAAAGAACAACTCTTAGCAGCATTGAACTCAGCTTACAGCTTGTGACTCACCATCACTTGCAGGCCTGACTGGCTCAGCTCTCCAAGGCACTCCAAGCCCTCAGAGAGCAGCATTTGTGCCACATTTCCCCAGCACAGGCACTCCTGTGTGCACACAGACACCAAGACAGTGCAAGGCACCTGTGAGCAATTCCCTGAGGGCAGGGAATGCTCCCTGAGGATGTTTTGGCATCTCCCCAGCGGGCAAAGGGCTGAGCCTGGAGGAGTGGGGGGATCGGCCCAGGCTCCGTCGTTGTTCAGGATCCCCAAGTGCAGCAAACGGGAGAGTTCCCGCCTGGGAGAGGCCCCACTGCGAGGGAGTGGCTGGCCCAGGAGAGCTGCAAGGGCTCCTTTTGGAGCGCTGCTTGCAGGGCCCCAAGAGAGGGGCTTCAATCCCAGCCATGGTTCATCCTGGCCGCACTTGGCACCAGCAGCTTTCTTTGGCAGGGTGAGAACAGGGATGTTGTGCCACGCAGGGAACAGAAACAGCTGCCAGGGCTGCTGCTAAAGGAACCAGGGGCTGGTTGGGCAGCAGCAGTGCCTGGAGCAGACAGTGTTTGTGAGGAGCTGAGCCCAGGGGCTGTTGGCCAAGGCCGAGGCCCAGGGAGCATTTCTCAGCTGGCAGGGCGGCCTGAGAAGGGGAGGGGGGGAAGCAGCAGCACATGGCCCATGGAACCAAGGGACCATTGTGACACCGTGGTTCCCTGATAGACCAAGGGGCCATGGTGACACTGTGGGGCCCTGTGAGAACAAGGGACATTGGGACATTGTCACACCCCATGGAACCAAAGGTCCACTGTGACATTGCAAGGCCTCATGGAACCATGGAACCTTGGAAAGACCATTGAGACACTTCACAACCTCATGGAACCAAGGGGCTGTTGTGGCACTGAGGAGACTCATGGAATCATGGAGACCATTGTGACACTACGAGGCCCCATGGAGTAAGCAAAGCATTGTGACGCTGTGGGGCACCATGGAACCAAGGAGACCATTGTGACACTGTGGGGCACCATGAAACCAAGAGGCCTTTGTGACCCTGCAGGGCTGCATGGAACCAAGGGGCCATTGTGACATTGCCAGGCTTTTCTGTCATCAGTGGTGCATTGTGACACTAAGAAACCAAGGGGGACCATTGTGACACTGCAGGGCTTCATGGAACCAAAGCTCCAGGGTGACACAGAGAGGCCGCCTCTCATCAATGCTCCATTGTGACACCGTGGAGCCAACGGAGACCATTGTGACACCACAAACCCTCATGGTCCAAAGGCCCATTGTGACATTGCAGGGCTCACGGAACAGAGGAGTGACATGACATTGTGAGGCCTGTGGAAGCACAGAGACCATTGTGGCACTTCAAGGCCTCATGGAATCCTTGGGGCCTTTGTGACACCGCGGGACCTTCAGGAAGCTGGGAGCCATTGTGAAACTGTGGGACCCCATGGAACCAAGGCAGCCTTGTGACACCTCAGGGCCCCATAAAACCAAGGGGACACAGAACAGGTCTGGCTGGTTTGGCCTCCCGTGGGCCACCTGACTGGTCCAGCTGACCTTGGCATGTTGAGGGTCTCTTCTCATCTGCTGCTGAAACACTGGGGCTCCGTGCTTTCCTTCCTGTGGTAAAGAACTGTCCTTCTCCTCCAGGCCATGACCAGAACTGGGATTTCAAAACCAAATTCCCTTCTATCCAGGCATTGTTCCCATAGCAATATTGCCAGGACAAGTCTGTCTGCCTGTGCTTTCACAAGGGTCACCTCTCATCTGTGCCCAAAACCCTGGGGAAGGCTCTGTGCTTTCCTTCCTATGGAAGAGAACTCTCCTTCCTGGCCAGGTTCCCGTGTCTCCAAATTTGGGTCCACCTCCAACACTGCCTATTGGGACAGACTGGAGGAGATTGTTGGCTTGGATCATTTCATGTGTGGGGGAGGAAGGGGCAGGTCCAGCTTTGCCCTGCCCGGTGAGCCCAGCCCTGCCCTGCCCTGGAACCCCAATGCCCCCAGAGCCTCCATCCCAGCCCCGCAGTGTCTGCCAGCCCCTGGCACAGCACAGGCAATGCTCCACAGCCACCTCTGCAGCCCCCAGCCCAGCTCCTGAGGGACCAAATGACCCCAGTCCCCACCTGGGGGAAGGGCCCAGGAAGACCAAGGGGTATTTAAGTCTGACCACAAGGCAAGCACACATCTTGACCCTCCCTCCTCTTGCAATTTCCATCTGAACAACACTGGAATCCAGGTGGGGGTGCTTCTCTGTATTTTATATATCTTTCTCTCTTTCTGTGTCTATTTCTCCTATTTCTTTCTCTCTGCAAATTTTGATTACCTTAAAATGGAATGGGCATAGAGATTCTGAAGTTGAATGGGCCAAGTTAATGCTTTGAGAAGTGTGTTTTGCTGATTGAATGTTACAATGTACCTTTTGCCAAAGTTTCTCTGATTTTCTAAATTTACCAATAAAATCTGGTCAGTTGTTTTGAGCTCCTGAGGATCTCTGGTAGGTATTTCTCCAGTACATCCAACTCGGAGGACACCAATAATTGTAATTCCTTTAAAATGTCTCATGGAAAGAATTGTTTGGGGCATGGGAGTGCGGGCTTGTGTGTCCTGCTTGGCACAGCCCAGGCAGGGCTTTCCCAGCCCCATTCCACACTCCATTTCCCAGCTGCAGCCCCTGGTGCCTCTGAGTGCTGCTTGCCCAGCCCCAAGGGACGCTCTCCTTGTCTGCCCATTCCCCCACGGTCTCTGGCAGGGCTGGCTCAGTGGGGGCTGCTGACATCCTCAGCAACTTGCAGAGGCTGCTGCTGAATTCTACTGCTCCAGAGGCTTGACGTGTATTCCAACTGAATGTAACATATTTAAAAAGACAGTGAGGAAACATTTGTGAGGTCCTGCTTAGGTTTTTCTTCCTGTAATACATTGATATGTGCAATCTCCAACTGACACTGTGTCAAAGTACCAGTGTTCTGCCCTACCTGCAACCTGGGGACACTTTCATATGAGTTCTGTCCCTCAGTGGGAGCCATTTAGAGTTAAAGGAAGTTTGGACTTTGAATCTGATTTTGAGTTTTTGAGGAGGTTTGGAGCACACTCGGAGGCACTGATGAGTGTGATGCAAAGAGCACCAAAGGCCCAGAGGGTCATTGAAGTCCCTGTGCTGTGTCTGTGCTGCTGAGCTGGGCCGGGCTCCTGGCCCAGAGGCAGCTGCTGGCAAGGGCAGCGCTGCAGAGAGACAGCTCTGGGCAGGGAGCAGCTCCTGTGCAGAGCCCAGCAGGGCTGGGGCACTGCCAGGGCCCCTCAGGGACACCAGCAGGGCACAGACTGAGCTCCCAGGGGCTCAGCACTGGCAGGGGCTGTGCCATGGCCCAGAGGGGGCTGTGTCACAGCAGCACCTCTGTGGCTGTGTCCTAGAGGCACAGAGCAGCTGGCATGTCAGCAAGGGGCTGTGTGACAGCACAGAGTGGGCTGTGTGAGCTCACAGACTGGACTCTGACATCACAGAGTTTGTTGTGTGAGGTCATGGAGCAGCTCCAGCATCATAGAGGGGTCTGTGTGAAATCATGGAGCAGGCTGTGATGGTCATGGTGTGTGCAGTGACGTTACAGAGCAGGGTGTGAAGTCATAGTGTGTGCAGTGACATTACAGAGTGGCAGTATGGCATCACAGAGAGGGTTGTGTGACATCGCTGATGGACTTGTGACATCGCAGAGGTGGCTGTGACATCATAGAGTAGGGTGTAAGGCCATAGAGCAGACTGTACCATCATGGAGGGTGGCTCGGTGACATCAGACTGGGTTGTGACACCGCTGGATGTCTGAGTAACATGACAGAACCGGCTGTGACATCACAGAAGAGAGCGTGACATCCAGGGGTGATTTGTGACCTCAGACTGCAGCTGTGTGACAGCCCAGAGTGATATCCCAGCATTGGCTCTGTGACATCACATGGGGGATTTGTTTCATCCCATGCTGGGCTTTAACATCACAGGGCCTGTGTGACATCATAGGTGGTTCTGTGGAATCACAGATGGCTCTGTGACATGACAGGGGCTGTGTGAGGTCACTGGGAGGTCCCTCTGCCCCGGCCCCCTCACAGTTCCCCCCAGAGCAGTCCAACCCTGCTCGTGCACAGCGGGGTCCCCCCTGTCCCCCGGGTCCCTTTGGCCCCACAGCCTCCCCAGAGGATGTTCCACGAGATCGAGCCCAGAGCCTGACACGGGGCCGGGGGCCGGGGCCCTGGGGGTGCACAGGGGACAGGGACCCCCGGCAGCATCCCCGTGTCCCCAGGGCCAGAGCCTGGGCCAGGGCTCCTTCACCCTCTTACAAACGAGGGGCTGAGAGCGCTGAAAAAAAAATCCCAGCAAGGAATCAGCAAAAACCAGATTGAATATTAAGGAGAGCAGCACAGAGTTCCTTGGCAAGAGTCACTCTGCTCCTGACTGGGCACTCTAGGCACACCAAAGAAACAAAGCAACAAAAAAAACCAAACAAAATCCAGTCAAAGAAGAAATGAACCAAAACCAGGACTTGACTGATACCTTAGACTTCAGCATTTAGCAAAAGAACAGCACTTAACAGTATTGAACCTTACTTGTAACCTAGGACTTAATGATGTAGCTCTGCAATAAAACTTAACAATATTCAACTTAGCTTATAACTTCTATTCAATGTAACAACTTAGCAAAAAAGAACAACTCTTAGCAGCATTGAACTCAGCTTACAGCTTGTGACTCACCATCACTTGCAGGCCTGACTGGCTCAGCTCTCCAAGGCACTCCAAGCCCTCAGAGAGCAGCATTTGTGCCACATTTCCCCAGCACAGGCACTCCTGTGTGCACACAGACACCAAGACAGTGCAAGGCACCTGTGAGCAATTCCCCTGAGGGCAGGGAATGCTCCCTGAGGATGTTTTGGCATCTCCCCAGCGGGCAAAGGGCTGAGCCTGGAGGAGTGGGGGGGGATCGGCCCAGGCTCCGTCGTTGTTCAGGATCCCCAAGTGCAGCAAACGGGAGAGTTCCCGCCTGGGAGAGGCCCCACTGCGAGGGGAGTGGCTGGCCCAGGAGAGCTGCAAGGGCTCCTTTTGAGCGCTGCTTGCAGGGCCCCAAGAGAGGGGCTTCAATCCCAGCCATGGTTCATCCTGGCCGCACTTGGCACCAGCAGCTTTCTTTGGCAGGGTGAGAACAGGGATGTTGTGCCACGCAGGGAACAGAAACAGCTGCCAGGGCTGCTGCTAAAGGAACCAGGGGCTGGTTGGGCAGCAGCAGTGCCTGGAGCAGACAGTGTTTGTGAGGAGCTGAGCCCAGGGGCTGTTGGCCAAGGCCGAGGCCCAGGGAGCATTTCTCAGCTGGCAGGGCGGCCTGAGAAGGGGGGGGGGAATGCAGCAGCACAGGGCCCATGGAACCAAGGGACCATTGTGACACCGTGGTTCCCTGATAGACCAAGGGGCCATGGTGACACTGTGGGGCCCTGTGAGAACAAGGGACATTGGGACATTGTCACACCCCATGGAACCAAAGGTCCACTGTGACATTGCAAGGCCTCATGGAACCATGGAACCTTGGAAAGACCATTGAGACACTTCACAACCTCATGGAACCAAGGGGCTGTTGTGGCACTGAGGAGACTCATGGAATCATGGAGACCATTGTGACACTACGAGGCCCCATGGAGTAAGCAAAGCATTGTGACGCTGTGGGGCACCATGGAACCAAGGAGACCATTGTGACACTGTGGGGCACCATGAAACCAAGAGGCCTTTGTGACCCTGCAGGGCTGCATGGAACCAAGGGGCCATTGTGACATTGCCAGGCTTTCTGTCATCAGTGGTGCATTGTGACACTAAGAAACCAAGGGGGACCATTGTGACACTGCAGGGCTTCATGGAACCAAAGCTCCAGGGTGACACAGAGAGGCCGCCTCTCATCAATGCTCCATTGTGACACCGTGGAGCCAACGGAGACCATTGTGACACCACAAACCCTCATGGTCCAAAGGCCCATTGTGACATTGCAGGGCTCACGGAACAGAGGAGTGACATGACATTGTGAGGCCTGTGGAAGCACAGAGACCATTGTGGCACTTCAAGGCCTCATGGAATCCTTGGGGCCTTTGTGACACCGCGGGACCTTCAGGAAGCTGGGAGCCATTGTGAAACTGTGGGACCCCATGGAACCAAGGCAGCCTTGTGACACCTCAGGGCCCCATAAAACCAAGGGGACACAGAACAGGTCTGGCTGGTTTGGCCTCCCGTGGGCCACCTGACTGGTCCAGCTGACCTTGGCATGTTGAGGGTCTCTTCTCATCTGCTGCTGAAACACTGGGGCTCCGTGCTTTCCTTCCTGTGGTAAAGAACTGTCCTTCTCCTCCAGGCCATGACCAGAACTGGGATTTCAAAACCAAATTCCCTTCTATCCAGGCATTGTTCCCATAGCAATATTGCCAGGACAAGTCTGTCTGCCTGTGCTTTCACAAGGGTCACCTCTCATCTGTGCCCAAAACCCTGGGGAAGGCTCTGTGCTTTCCTTCCTATGGAAGAGAACTCTCCTTCCTGGCCAGGTTCCCGTGTCTCCAAATTTGGGTCCACCTCCAACACTGCCTATTGGGACAGACTGGAGGAGATTGTTGGCTTGGATCATTTCATGTGTGGGGGGGAGGAAGGGGCAGGTCCAGCTTTGCCCTGCCCGGTGAGCCCAGCCCTGCCCTGCCCTGGAACCCCAATCCCCCCAGAGCCTCCATCCCAGCCCCGCAGTGTCTGCCAGCCCTGGCACAGCACAGGCAATGCTCCACAGCCACCTCTGCAGCCCCCAGCCCAGCTCCTGAGGGACCAAATGACCCCAGTCCCCACCTGGGGAAGGGCCCAGGAAGACCAAGGGGTATTATTTAAGTCTGACCACAAGGCAAGCACACATCTTGACCCTCCCTCCTCTTGCAATTTCCATCTGAACAACACTGGAATCCAGGTGGGGGTGCTTCTCTGTATTTTATATATCTTTCTCTCTTTCTGTGTCTATTTCTCCTATTTCTTTCTCTCTGCAAATTTTGATTACCTTAAAATGGAATGGGCATAGAGATTCTGAAGTTGAATGGGCCAAGTTAATGCTTTGAGAAGTGTGTTTTGCTGATTGAATGTTACAATGTACCTTTTGGCCAAAGTTTCTCTGATTTTCTAAATTTACCAATAAAATCTGGTCAGTTGTTTTGAGCTCCTGAGGATCTCTGGTAGGTATTTCTCCAGTACATCCAACTCGGAGGACACCAATAATTGTAATTCCTTTAAAATGTCTCATGGAAAGAATTGTTTGGGGCATGGGAGTGCGGGCTTGTGTGTCCTGCTTGGCACAGCCCAGGCAGGGCTTTCCCAGCCCCATTCCACACTCCATTTCCCAGCTGCAGCCCCTGGTGCCTCTGAGTGCTGCTTGCCCAGCCCCAAGGACGCTCTCCTTGTCTGCCCATTCTCTGGGCAGGGCTGGCTCAGTGGGGGCTGCTGACATCCTCAGCAACTTGCAGAGGCTGCTGCTGAATTCTACTGCTCCAGAGGCTTGACGTGTATTCCAACTGAATGTAACATATTTAAAAAGACAGTGAGGAAACATTTGTGAGGTCCTGCTTAGGTTTTTCTTCCTGTAATACATTGATATGTGCAATCTCCAACTGACACTGTGTCAAAGTACCAGTGTTCTGCCCTACCTGCAACCTGGGGACACTTTCATATGAGTTCTGTCCCTCAGTGGGAGCCATTTAGAGTTAAAGGAAGTTTGGACTTTGAATCTGATTTTGAGTTTTTGAGGAGGTTTGGAGCACACTCGGAGGCACTGATGAGTGTGATGCAAAGAGCACCAAAGGCCCAGAGGGTCATTGAAGTCCCTGTGCTGTGTCTGTGCTGCTGAGCTGGGCCGGGCTCCTGGCCCAGAGGCAGCTGCTGGCAAGGGCAGCGCTGCAGAGAGACAGCTCTGGGCAGGAGCAGCTCCTGTGCAGAGCCCAGCAGGGCTGGGGCACTGCCAGGGCCCCTCAGGGACACCAGCAGGGCACAGACTGAGCTCCCAGGGGCTCAGCACTGGCAGGGGCTGTGCCATGGCCCAGAGGGGGCTGTGTCACAGCAGCACCTCTGTGGCTGTGTCCTAGAGGCACAGAGCAGCTGGCATGTCAGCAAGGGGCTGTGTGACAGCACAGAGTGGGCTGTGTGAGCTCACAGACTGGACTCTGACATCACAGAGTTTGTTGTGTGAGGTCATGGAGCAGCTCCAGCATCATAGAGGGGTCTGTGTGAAATCATGGAGCAGGCTGTGATGGTCATGGTGTGTGCAGTGACGTTACAGAGCAGGGTGTGAAGTCATAGTGTGTGCAGTGACATTACAGAGTGGCAGTATGGCATCACAGAGAGGGTTGTGTGACATCGCTGATGGACTTGTGACATCGCAGAGGTGGCTGTGACATCATAGAGTAGGGTGTAAGGCCATAGAGCAGACTGTACCATCATGGAGGGTGGCTCGGTGACATCAGACTGGGTTGTGACACCGCTGGATGTCTGAGTAACATGACAGAACCGGCTGTGACATCACAGAAGAGAGCGTGACATCCAGGGGTGATTTGTGACCTCAGACTGCAGCTGTGTGACAGCCCAGAGTGATATCCCAGCATTGGCTCTGTGACATCACATGGGGATTTGTTTCATCCCATGCTGGGCTTTAACATCACAGGGCCTGTGTGACATCATAGGTGGTTCTGTGGAATCACAGATGGCTCTGTGACATGACAGGGGCTGTGTGAGGTCACTGGGAGGTCCCTCTGCCCCGGCCCCCCCCACACAGTTCCCCCAGAGCAGTCCAACCCTGCTCGTGCACAGCGGGGTCCCCTGTCCCCCGGGTCCCTTTGGCCCCACAGCCTCCCCAGAGGATGTTCCACGAGATCGAGCCCAGAGCCTGACACGGGGCCGGGGGCCGGGCCCTGGGGTGGCACAGGGGACAGGAACCCCCGCAGCATCCCCGTGTCCCCAGGGCCAGAGCCTGGGCCAGGGCTCCTTCACCCTCTTACAAACGAGGGGCTGAGAGCGCTGAAAAAATCCCAGCAAGGAATCAGCAAAAACCAGATTGAATATTAAGGGAGAGCAGCACAGAGTTCCTTGGCAAGAGTCACTCTGCTCCTGACTGGGCACTCTAGGCACACCAAAGAAACAAAGCAACAAAAAACCAAACAAAATCCAGTCAAAGAAGAAATGAACCAAAACCAGGACTTGACTGATACCTTAGACTTCAGCATTTAGCAAAAGAACAGCACTTAACAGTATTGAACCTTACTTGTAACCTAGGACTTAATGATGTAGCTCTGCAATAAAACTTAACAATATTCAACTTAGCTTATAACTTCTATTGAATGTAACAACTTAGCAAAAGAACAACTCTTAGCAGCATTGAACTCAGCTTACAGCTTGTGACTCACCATCACTTGCAGGCCTGACTGGCTCAGCTCTCCAAGGCACTCCAAGCCCTCAGAGAGCAGCATTTGTGCCACATTTCCCCAGCACAGGCACTCCTGTGTGCACACAGACACCAAGACAGTGCAAGGCACCTGTGAGCAATTCCCCTGAGGGCAGGGAATGCTCCCTGAGGATGTTTTGGCATCTCCCCAGCGGGCAAAGGGCTGAGCCTGGAGGAGTGGGGGGATCGGCCCAGGCTCCGTCGTTGTTCAGGATCCCCAAGTGCAGCAAACGGGAGAGTTCCCGCCTGGGAGAGGCCCCACTGCGAGGGAGTGGCTGGCCCAGGAGAGCTGCAAGGGCTCCTTTTGGAGCGCTGCTTGCAGGGCCCCAAGAGAGGGGCTTCAATCCCAGCCATGGTTCATCCTGGCCGCACTTGGCACCAGCAGCTTTCTTTGGCAGGGTGAGAACAGGGATGTTGTGCCACGCAGGGAACAGAAACAGCTGCCAGGGCTGCTGCTAAAGGAACCAGGGGCTGGTTGGGCAGCAGCAGTGCCTGGAGCAGACAGTGTTTGTGAGGAGCTGAGCCCAGGGGCTGTTGGCCAAGGCCGAGGCCCAGGGAGCATTTCTCAGCTGGCAGGGCGGCCTGAGAAGGGGAGGGGGGAATGCAGCAGCACAGGGCCCATGGAACCAAGGGACCATTGTGACACCGTGGTTCCCTGATAGACCAAGGGGCCATGGTGACACTGTGGGGCCCTGTGAGAACAAGGGACATTGGGACATTGTCACACCCCATGGAACCAAAGGTCCACTGTGACATTGCAAGGCCTCATGGAACCATGGAACCTTGGAAAGACCATTGAGACACTTCACAACCTCATGGAACCAAGGGGCTGTTGTGGCACTGAGGAGACTCATGGAATCATGGAGACCATTGTGACACTACGAGGCCCCATGGAGTAAGCAAAGCATTGTGACGCTGTGGGGCACCATGGAACCAAGGAGACCATTGTGACACTGTGGGGCACCATGAAACCAAGAGGCCTTTGTGACCCTGCAGGGCTGCATGGAACCAAGGGGCCATTGTGACATTGCCAGGCTTTCTGTCATCAGTGGTGCATTGTGACACTAAGAAACCAAGGGGGACCATTGTGACACTGCAGGGCTTCATGGAACCAAAGCTCCAGGGTGACACAGAGAGGCCGCCTCTCATCAATGCTCCATTGTGACACCGTGGAGCCAACGGAGACCATTGTGACACCACAAACCCTCATGGTCCAAAGGCCCATTGTGACATTGCAGGGCTCACGGAACAGAGGAGTGACATGACATTGTTGTGAGGCCTGTGGAAGCACAGAGACCATTGTGGCACTTCAAGGCCTCATGGAATCCTTGGGGCCTTTGTGACACCGCGGGACCTTTCAGGAAGCTGGGAGCCATTGTGAAACTGTGGGACCCCATGGAACCAAGGCAGCCTTGTGACACCTCAGGGCCCCATAAAACCAAGGGGACACAGAACAGGTCTGGCTGGTTTGGCCTCCCGTGGGCCACCTGACTGGTCCAGCTGACCTTGGCATGTTGAGGGTCTCTTCTCATCTGCTGCTGAAACACTGGGGCTCCGTGCTTTCCTTCCTGTGGTAAAGAACTGTCCTTCTCCTCCAGGCCATGACCAGAACTGGGATTTCAAAACCAAATTCCCTTCTATCCAGGCATTGTTCCCATAGCAATATTGCCAGGACAAGTCTGTCTGCCTGTGCTTTCACAAGGGTCACCTCTCATCTGTGCCCAAAACCCTGGGGAAGGCTCTGTGCTTTCCTTCCTATGGAAGAGAACTGTCCTTCCTGGCCAGGTTCCCGTGTCTCCAAATTTGGGTCCACCTCCAACACTGCCTATTGGGACAGACTGGAGGAGATTGTTGGCTTGGATCATTTCATGTGTGGGGGGGAGGAAGGGGCAGGTCCAGCTTTGCCCTGCCCGGTGAGCCCAGCCCTGCCCTGCCCTGGAACCCCAATCCCCCAGAGCCTCCATCCCAGCCCCAGCAGTGTCTGCCAGCCCCTGGCACAGCACAGGCAATGCTCCACAGCCACCTCTGCAGCCCCCAGCCCAGCTCCTGAGGGACCAAATGACCCCAGTCCCCACCTGGGGAAGGGCCCAGGAAGACCAAGGGGTATTTAAGTCTGACCACAAGGCAAGCACACATCTTGACCCTCCCTCCTCTTGCAATTTCCATCTGAACAACACTGGAATCCAGGTGGGGGTGCTTCTCTGTATTTTATATATCTTTCTCTCTTTCTGTGTCTATTTCTCCTATTTCTTTCTCTCTGCAAATTTTGATTACCTTAAAAATGGAATGGGCATAGAGATTCTGAAGTTGAATGGGCCAAGTTAATGCTTTGAGAAGTGTGTTTTGCTGATTGAATGTTACAATGTACCTTTGGCCAAAGTTTCTCTGATTTTCTAAATTTACCAATAAAATCTGGTCAGTTGTTTTGAGCTCCTGAGGATCTCTGGTAGGTATTTCTCCAGTACATCCAACTCGGAGGACACCAATAATTGTAATTCCTTTAAAATGTCTCATGGAAAGAATTGTTTGGGGCATGGGAGTGCGGGCTTGTGTGTCCTGCTTGGCACAGCCCAGGCAGGGCTTTCCCAGCCCCATTCCACACTCCATTTCCCAGCTGCAGCCCCTGGTGCCTCTGAGTGCTGCTTGCCCAGCCCCAAGGACGCTCTCCTTGTCTGCCCATTCCCCCACGGTCTCTGGGCAGGGCTGGCTCAGTGGGGGCTGCTGACATCCTCAGCAACTTGCAGAGGCTGCTGCTGAATTCTACTGCTCCAGAGGCTTGACGTGTATTCCAACTGAATGTAACATATTTAAAAAGACAGTGAGGAAACATTTGTGAGGTCCTGCTTAGGTTTTTCTTCCTGTAATACATTGATATGTGCAATCTCCAACTGACACTGTGTCAAAGTACCAGTGTTCTGCCCTACCTGCAACCTGGGGACACTTTCATATGAGTTCTGTCCCTCAGTGGGAGCCATTTAGAGTTAAAGGAAGTTTGGACTTTGAATCTGATTTTGAGTTTTTGAGGAGGTTTGGAGCACACTCGGAGGCACTGATGAGTGTGATGCAAAGAGCACCAAAGGCCCAGAGGGTCATTGAAGTCCCTGTGCTGTGTCTGTGCTGCTGAGCTGGGCCGGGCTCCTGGCCCAGAGGCAGCTGCTGGCAAGGGCAGCGCTGCAGAGAGACAGCTCTGGGCAGGAGCAGCTCCTGTGCAGAGCCCAGCAGGGCTGGGGCACTGCCAGGGCCCCTCAGGGACACCAGCAGGGCACAGACTGAGCTCCCAGGGGGCTCAGCACTGGCAGGGGCTGTGCCATGGCCCAGAGGGGGCTGTGTCACAGCAGCACCTCTGTGGCTGTGTCCTAGAGGCACAGAGCAGCTGGCATGTCAGCAAGGGGCTGTGTGACAGCACAGAGTGGGCTGTGTGAGCTCACAGACTGGACTCTGACATCACAGAGTTTGTTGTGTGAGGTCATGGAGCAGCTCCAGCATCATAGAGGGGTCTGTGTGAAATCATGGAGCAGGCTGTGATGGTCATGGTGTGTGCAGTGACGTTACAGAGCAGGGTGTGAAGTCATAGTGTGTGCAGTGACATTACAGAGTGGCAGTATGGCATCACAGAGAGGGTTGTGTGACATCGCTGATGGACTTGTGACATCGCAGAGGTGGCTGTGACATCATAGAGTAGGGTGTAAGGCCATAGAGCAGACTGTACCATCATGGAGGGTGGCTCGGTGACATCAGACTGGGTTGTGACACCGCTGGATGTCTGAGTAACATGACAGAACCGGCTGTGACATCACAGAAGAGACCGTGACATCCAGGGGTGATTTGTGACCTCAGACTGCAGCTGTGTGACAGCCCAGAGTGATATCCCAGCATTGGCTCTGTGACATCACATGGGGGATTTGTTTCATCCCATGCTGGGCTTTAACATCACAGGGCCTGTGTGACATCATAGGTGGTTCTGTGGAATCACAGATGGCTCTGTGACATGACAGGGGCTGTGTGAGGTCACTGGGGAGGTCCCTCTGCCCCGGCCCCCCTCACAGTTCCCCCCAGAGCAGTCCAACCCTGCTCGTGCACAGCGGGGTCCCCTGTCCCCCCGGGTCCCTTTGGCCCCACAGCCTCCCCCAGAGGATGTTCCACGAGATCGAGCCCAGAGCCTGACACGGGGCCGGGGGGCCGGGGCCCTGGGGGTGGCACAGGGGGACAGGAACCCCCCGGCAGCATCCCCGTGTCCCCCAGGGCCAGAGCCTGGGCCAGGGCTCCTTCACCCTCTTACAAACGAGGGGCTGAGAGCGCTGAAAAAATCCCCAGCAAGGAATCAGCAAAAACCAGATTGAATATTAAGGGAGAGCAGCACAGAGTTCCTTGGCAAGAGTCACTCTGCTCCTGACTGGGCACTCTAGGCACACCAAAGAAACAAAGCAACAAAAAACCAAACAAAATCCAGTCAAAGAAGAAATGAACCAAAACCAGGACTTGACTGATACCTTAGACTTCAGCATTTAGCAAAAGAACAGCACTTAACAGTATTGAACCTTACTTGTAACCTAGGACTTAATGATGTAGCTCTGCAATAAAACTTAACAATATTCAACTTAGCTTATAACTTCTATTCAATGTAACAACTTAAAAAAGAACAACTCTTAGCAGCATTGAACTCAGCTTACAGCTTGTGACTCACCATCACTTGCAGGCCTGACTGGCTCAGCTCTCCAAGGCACTCCAAGCCCTCAGAGAGCAGCATTTGTGCCACATTTCCCCAGCACAGGCACTCCTGTGTGCACACAGACACCAAGACAGTGCAAGGCACCTGTGAGCAATTCCCCTGAGGGCAGGGAATGCTCCCTGAGGATGTTTTGGCATCTCCCCAGCGGGCAAAGGGCTGAGCCTGGAGGAGTGGGGGATCGGCCCAGGCTCCGTCGTTGTTCAGGATCCCCAAGTGCAGCAAACGGGAGAGTTCCCGCCTGGGAGAGGCCCCACTGCGAGGGAGTGGCTGGCCCAGGAGAGCTGCAAGGGCTCCTTTTGGAGCGCTGCTTGCAGGGCCCCAAGAGAGGGGCTTCAATCCCAGCCATGGTTCATCCTGGCCGCACTTGGCACCAGCAGCTTTCTTTGGCAGGGTGAGAACAGGGATGTTGTGCCACGCAGGGAACAGAAACAGCTGCCAGGGCTGCTGCTAAAGGAACCAGGGGCTGGTTGGGCAGCAGCAGTGCCTGGAGCAGACAGTGTTTGTGAGGAGCTGAGCCCAGGGGCTGTTGGCCAAGGCCGAGGCCCAGGGAGCATTTCTCAGCTGGCAGGGCGGCCTGAGAAGGGGAGGGGGGGAAGCAGCAGCACATGGCCCATGGAACCAAGGGACCATTGTGACACCGTGGTTCCCTGATAGACCAAGGGGCCATGGTGACACTGTGGGGCCCTGTGAGAACAAGGGACATTGGGACATTGTCACACCCCATGGAACCAAAGGTCCACTGTGACATTGCAAGGCCTCATGGAACCATGGAACCTTGGAAAGACCATTGAGACACTTCACAACCTCATGGAACCAAGGGGCTGTTGTGGCACTGAGGAGACTCATGGAATCATGGAGACCATTGTGACACTACGAGGCCCCATGGAGTAAGCAAAGCATTGTGACGCTGTGGGGCACCATGGAACCAAGGAGACCATTGTGACACTGTGGGGCACCATGAAACCAAGAGGCCTTTGTGACCCTGCAGGGCTGCATGGAACCAAGGGGCCATTGTGACATTGCCAGGCTTTCTGTCATCAGTGGTGCATTGTGACACTAAAGAAACCAAGGGGACCATTGTGACACTGCAGGGCTTCATGGAACCAAAGCTCCAGGGTGACACAGAGAGGCCGCCTCTCATCAATGCTCCATTGTGACACCGTGGAGCCAACGGAGACCATTGTGACACCACAAACCCTCATGGTCCAAAGGCCCATTGTGACATTGCAGGGCTCACGGAACAGAGGAGTGACATGACATTGTGAGGCCTGTGGAAGCACAGAGACCATTGTGGCACTTCAAGGCCTCATGGAATCCTTGGGGCCTTTGTGACACCGCTGGGACCTTCAGGAAGCTGGGAGCCATTGTGAAACTGTGGGACCCCATGGAACCAAGGCAGCCTTGTGACACCTCAGGGCCCCATAAAACCAAGGGGACACAGAACAGGTCTGGCTGGTTTGGCCTCCCGTGGGCCACCTGACTGGTCCAGCTGACCTTGGCATGTTGAGGGTCTCTTCTCATCTGCTGCTGAAACACTGGGGCTCCGTGCTTTCCTTCCTGTGTAAAGAACTGTCCTTCTCCTCCAGGCCATGACCAGAACTGGGATTTCAAAACCAAATTCCCTTCTATCCAGGCATTGTTCCCATAGCAATATTGCCAGGACAAGTCTGTCTGCCTGTGCTTTCACAAGGGTCACCTCTCATCTGTGCCCAAAACCCTGGGGAAGGCTCTGTGCTTTCCTTCCTATGGAAGAGAACTCTCCTTCCTGGCCAGGTTCCCGTGTCTCCAAATTTGGGTCCACCTCCAACACTGCCTATTGGGACAGACTGGAGGAGATTGTTGGCTTGGATCATTTCATGTGTGGGGGGGAAGGGGGGCAGGTCCAGCTTTGCCCTGCCCGGTGAGCCCAGCCCTGCCCTGCCCTGGAACCCCAATCCCCCAGAGCCTCCATCCCAGCCCCGCAGTGTCTGCCAGCCCCTGGCACAGCACAGGCAATGCTCCACAGCCACCTCTGCAGCCCCCAGCCCAGCTCCTGAGGGACCAAATGACCCCAGTCCCCACCTGGGGAAGGGCCCAGGAAGACCAAGGGGTATTTAAGTCTGACCACAAGGCAAGCACACATCTTGACCCTCCCTCCTCTTGCAATTTCCATCTGAACAACACTGGAATCCAGGTGGGGGTGCTTCTCTGTATTTTATATATCTTTCTCTCTTTCTGTGTCTATTTCTCCTATTTCTTTCTCTCTGCAAATTTTGATTACCTTAAAATGGAATGGGCATAGAGATTCTGAAGTTGAATGGGCCAAGTTAATGCTTTGAGAAGTGTGTTTTGCTGATTGAATGTTACAATGTACCTTTTGCCAAAGTTTCTCTGATTTTCTAAATTTACCAATAAAATCTGGTCAGTTGTTTTGAGCTCCTGAGGATCTCTGGTAGGTATTTCTCCAGTACATCCAACTCGGAGGACACCAATAATTGTAATTCCTTTAAAATGTCTCATGGAAAGAATTGTTTGGGGCATGGGAGTGCGGGCTTGTGTGTCCTGCTTGGCACAGCCCAGGCAGGGCTTTCCCAGCCCCATTCCACACTCCATTTCCCAGCTGCAGCCCCTGGTGCCTCTGAGTGCTGCTTGCCCAGCCCCAAGGACGCTCTCCTTGTCTGCCCATTCCCCCACGGTCTCTGGGCAGGGCTGGCTCAGTGGGGCTGCTGACATCCTCAGCAACTTGCAGAGGCTGCTGCTGAATTCTACTGCTCCAGAGGCTTGACGTGTATTCCAACTGAATGTAACATATTTAAAAAAGACAGTGAGGAAACATTTGTGAGGTCCTGCTTAGGTTTTTCTTCCTGTAATACATTGATATGTGCAATCTCCAACTGACACTGTGTCAAAGTACCAGTGTTCTGCCCTACCTGCAACCTGGGGACACTTTCATATGAGTTCTGTCCCTCAGTGGGAGCCATTTAGAGTTAAAGGAAGTTTGGACTTTGAATCTGATTTTGAGTTTTTGAGGAGGTTTGGAGCACACTCGGAGGCACTGATGAGTGTGATGCAAAGAGCAAAGGCCCAGAGGGTCATTGAAGTCCCTGTGCTGTGTCTGTGCTGCTGAGCTGGGCCGGGCTCCTGGCCCAGAGGCAGCTGCTGGCAAGGGCAGCGCTGCAGAGAGACAGCTCTGGGCAGGAGCAGCTCCTGTGCAGAGCCCAGCAGGGCTGGGGCACTGCCAGGGCCCCTCAGGGACACCAGCAGGGCACAGACTGAGCTCCCAGGGGCTCAGCACTGGCAGGGGCTGTGCCATGGCCCAGAGGGGGGCTGTGTCACAGCAGCACCTCTGTGGCTGTGTCCTAGAGGCACAGAGCAGCTGGCATGTCAGCAAGGGGCTGTGTGACAGCACAGAGTGGGCTGTGTGAGCTCACAGACTGGACTCTGACATCACAGAGTTTGTTGTGTGAGGTCATGGAGCAGCTCCAGCATCATAGAGGGGTCTGTGTGAAATCATGGAGCAGGCTGTGATGGTCATGGTGTGTGCAGTGACGTTACAGAGCAGGGTGTGAAGTCATAGTGT
>JALJVW010001172.1:0-11010 GCA_024865655.1 Emberiza elegans | reverse complement strand
GCAAGGCACCTGTGACAATTCCCTGAGGGCAGGGAATGCTCCTGAGGATGTTTTGGCATCTCCCAGTAGACAAGGGCTGAGCCTGGAGGTGGGATCGGCCCAGCTCCGTCGTTGTTCAGGATCTGGTGCAGCAAGGCAGGAGGTTCCCGCCTGGGAGGCCCACTGCAAGGAGTGGCTGGCCCAGGAGGCTGAGGCTCCTTTGGGCCGCTGCTTGCAGGGCCCCAAGAGAGGGCTTCAGTCCAGCCATGGTTCATCCTGGCCGCACTTGGCCCCAAATTTCTTTGGCAGGGTGAAACAGGATGTTGTGCCACACAGGAGTGCGAGGACTGCTGCTGCAAAGACAGGGCTGGTTGGGCAGCCCTGAGCTGTTTTATTTTCCACCATCTGTCTCATTACTTGGTTATGACAATGGGAAGATGCCCTGTGAGAACAGGGACATTGGGTTGTCACATCCCAGGTAGCAGACAAAGAACTTAATGTTAAAACTTACTTTAAAAGGTTTTTGACCAATCACAAAAAAGCAAAAGCATATTGACAGTAGTTCTATCCAAGCACTATAAACACATTGATCAGTCAAAACAACGCTTGCTTATTTCAAATACAATACCTGCTCATAAGCCTTTAAACACAATGCACAGAGCTCCATTATTTACCTTGGAACTTCCTAATACCTTGCTAGATATACTTTTCTGCAGGTTAGGGAGTTATTCTAGATAAGTGTTAATGCACAGACCATTGTTCTATTTCTCCTTACTGTCTACTTCTTATATAATTTTTCTGCTGACCAATCTTATGGCTGCTGCAAAGCTCTAATCACAGTTCTACTGTCTTTGAGGCTTGTCTTTTGCAGCTTTCCCAAAAAACCCTCTGATATTAAGGACTCCCAGAGACACTGACTTCCTCCTCACCTTCCCTCAGTGTCCTGGGGCATCTTCCTCTTCCTTGCAGCCTGCCAGGGGTTGGCAATGGGAAATCCTGGTTTGGGGAAAACAAGGGATGAGCATGTTGAGTTTGAAGGTCCCTCTGCCCAAGTCCATCTCTACAAGTCACCGGACACCTGGGCTCCAGAAAAACCTCCCAAACACCAAGATTCAGCCCTGAAAAGCCTCCCAGGAGTTCCCCATCCCTGGTCCCTCCCCTTTGGTGTTCAGGGGTTCCCCCCTGTCCCAGCTGCTGGGGTCACACTTGGATTGGGGTCCCCCTTCTCCTCGGTGCCCGCCCTGCCCAGGCTGCTGGCAGTCCCAGCAATCCCAAAAGCTCCCCCTCTTGGCTCTCCCCATTTCAGGATGCCGGGGCTGTTTGGGCTCCCGGCTCCCTTCTCCCCTCATTCTCTGCTCAGGGCTGCAGCGGCTCCAAGGAGTCCCCCTGCCCCTCTCCAGGCTCTTGAGGCTCCCGCCAATGGCGGCGCTCCCCCCTCTCTGGGCTCCCCACTTTGGGCTCCTGGGGGACACAGGGCTCTGCTCCTCCAGGCTGCCTCTGCCGCCAGCCGCCACCGCCACCCCCCTGATGTCCCCCGAGGGGCCTTTTCCCGCTCAGCCTTGGACTTCTTCATTCTCCAAACATCCCCCAAAAACCCAACTGGGAGCAACTGGGAGTGACTGGGAACATGCTGGAGAGAACTGGGCTACACTGGGAGATACTGGGAGGGACTGGAACAAAAGTGAGGGGGAAAGAGAGCAACTGGAACCATGTGGAGCACAACTGGTTCATACTGGCAGGGACTGGGAGCACACTGGGCTCATCTTTGGATCATACTGGGAGGGACTGGACTAATACTGGGAGGATCTGAGAGTGACTGGGAACACACCCTGCACATCATCCCCCATACTGGGCCTGACTGGGAGCAACTGGGAGCATGCTGGCAGCAAATGGCATCATACTGGGACTGACTGGGCTGATCTAGGAAGCAACTGGAACCATGCTGGAGGCAGCTGGGACCATACTGGGAGAGATTGGAAGCAACTGGGATTATACTGGGACCACACTGGGAGGGCTGGCATGTGACTGGGATCAAACTGGAGCTTACTGGGATCATATGGGGGATGAAAGGGAGTGACTGGGATCACACTTCGGGCTACTGGGAGCAACTGAGAGAAACTGGGATGATGCTGCAAGCAAACTGGAGGAAATGGGAAGGACTGGATGCATGCTGGAGGCAACTGGGATATTCTGGGCATGACTGGGGGATCATACTGGGAGAACTGACACCTTACTGGGGCCACTGGCAGTGCCTGGAAATGACTACAGACATGCTGGGGGCAACTGGGATATACTGGGAGTGTCTGGAACCATACTGGGGGGACTGGAACCACACTGGGAACAACTGGGACCATGCTGGGGAGAACTGGGACCACACTGGGGGCAACTGGGAGTGAGTGGGACCATGCTGGGAGGGACTGGGATCATATGGGGAGTGACTGGGACTAGAGCAGGGGCAACTGGGATCAACTGGGACCATACTGGGAGTGTCTGTAACCATAGGGGAGTGATGGAAGCACACTGGGAACAGCTGGGCCCATGCTGGGAGCAACTGGGATCCCACTGGGGGCACTGGCATCAGACTGGGAATGTCTGGGAGCAACTGGGATTAGACTGCAAGTGACTGGGATCATACTGGGAGTGGCTACACTCATACTGGGATTATACTGCATGTGAATGGAACCTGACTGGGGCTTACTGGGAGCTACTGGGCCCATGTTGGGAGGAAAATGTGACACACTGGGAGCAACTGGGAACGGCTGGAAGGTTCTAGAACCATGCTGAGAGGACTGAGACTACAACTGGGCCAACTGGGATCATACTGGGAGCAACTGGGGCCACCCGTTGAGGAACAGATGGAAACTGGGATTATGCTAGAGGAAACTGGGAGTAACTGGGAGTTTCCCGTCGATGCCCCCAAAAATCCCCAATTTCCCCTCAGACCCACCCCAAACCCCCCTCAGTTTCCCCCCGGCCGCACCTCAGCCCCACTCACCCCTCACAATCTCCCGCCTCCGCCGCGTGCGCGGGCTCCCAACAACAGCGGCGCGCCCCACCCCGACCCAACCAATCACAGCACTGCATGTCCCTGAACTAACCAATCACGCCGCGTCTCCCCTCAGCAACGCCCGCCTCCCCCGCGCCGCCCCAGCCAATCAGAGGCGAGGCCAGGCGGCGCCCCTTCCCGCCGCCGCCGGGACCCCCGGCTCAGGACAGGAGCGGGAGGGCCTGAGAGGGGGGGGGGGGGGAGATGATGGGGGTCTGGGGGCTTTGGGGAGGGGTCCGGGGGTTTGGGGGGGTCTGGGAAGGGGTCCTGGGGCACTGGGGGACCTGGGGGTGCCTGGGGGGTGGATGGGTCCTAAGAGGGGTCTCGGGGGGGGGGGGGAAGGTCGCGGGAGGGTCTGGGGGGTCTCAGGGGACATCCAGGGCTGGGCCTGATTGGGCTCTGGGGGCAGGTTCCTTCCAGCCACAAGCATTCCAGCATTCTGCCAGGGACTCCCTGCCCTTCTCCCTCTGCTTCCAGCTGCAGAATGTGCAGCAAAGCCGCCTTTGCTGTCTGCTCGGGGAGCCCAGCCAGCTGCTGGAGCTTGGCCCTGCCCTGCACAGCTCCCTTGGCAGGCACGGCAGGAGCAGCACCCTGGCAGCCTCAGCAATTGCCCTCTGACATCTCTGGCACACACTGCAACGGGCTGCAATTCCAGCTGCCAGCAAGGAAAAGATGCTCCTGCCCTTCAAGGCCAAATTCTGAAGGGGCCAAGACACAAGCGCAGCAAGATCTTACAAGGGCATTTCACTGCCAGCCTCCAGAACTTCATCCAGGGCTGTTTGAGCACCTGGATGGGGAAGGAAAAAAATAATCAGGGGGAGGGTCTTTGTCTGGGAGCTGCCACAGGTAAAGAGAGAGCCTGGAAGGGAAAAGGAGCAGACAAAGGAAGGCAGGAGAGAAAGCAGGACACAAATGGCAACCAGCTGAGAAGGTGGCACTGAAAACCAAACCTGAACTTATGGAATAGGAATGGGACAGAAAGGAAGAATTCTGAAACTTTATTTACTCTGCTTCTCTGAGCAACCTGTGCAGCCAGGACTTCACCACCCTGACAGGGAAGAAGCATTTTCTAGATCAAACCTGAATTTCATCCCTTTTACTGTGGGCCCAGTAAATCACAAGGAACTCATTTGTGCTCGTTTTCAGCAAGGGCCCAAGCTCTTTGTTCCAGCACATCCAGCAAGCAACAGGCAGGACAGCATGGGAACCCAACTCACAGCTGAGGGACTCAGAAAATCTAAACACCAGCAGGGCACATTGCTCATTTTTGCTCCAATAGACAGCACTGAAAAGGACAGGTAATGACAGTGTTATATTTGCCCAATTATCCCATCATAAAAAAAAAACAAACAGTATTAGAGGAAGCAGCAATTTTAATTGAATAATTTAGAAAATATATATAAAATATGATATACTTGAAATATTGACAATATAATTTGATTTTAAATGAGGGATAATTTGGTTCCAATAATAGCGCATAAGCATGAGATAACTGCGGGATACAGAGTGCAGGGTTCTGGACCCTTGCCACCTCACGTACGAGCTTGTCAAGTGAAGATTCCCCCCATATATGCCATGTGTCAATGCCATCTCCTCCCACTTTCGATTCATCACACTTCTACCTCCGCCCTCATCACCACCTTTACCACACATGTGCCACCACTCTTTTGGTGATTGCACAAGTCTTTGGAGGTTGTTTTCTGATGAAGGCTCTCCTCTTCCTCGATGTCCTTTAATTCACCTTTGGGTTACACATGTGCACCAAGCTAGTATAATGCCAGCCTAGACTAACATAATATTATATTTAAGCATCAAAGCAATAAATCTCTTATAGCTGGCATTTTCCTGGGACCCAACCATATTTTCCCTTCTTTCTGTTAATTTTTAGTAACTGTAATCTCTTGCTTCTTCCTGCTTTGAACATCTGCAGGAAAGGGGGGGGTGGAACCCCTCCTCTCCCTTTCTTTCTTGGCATTACACTTTTTAACTATTTTATTATTTCCAAATGTTAATTACTGTAATCAATATTGATTACTGTTTCAATTTTGTCAGCAAGAATCATACCTATTTACCACAGGTCTAAGCAGTGCAAAGTGATGATAATTACAATCCCCTGAGTGCCAGCTGGGGTGACTCAGCTCGCTGCTCTGGCCAGGCCCATTGGGTGTCCCTGTGCAGTGGGGCAGGCCCTGACTCAGCTCGCTGCTCTGGCCAGGCCCATTGGGTGTCCCTGTGCAGTGGGGCAGGCCCTGACTCAGCTCGCTGCTCTGGCCAGGCCCGTTGGGTGTCCCTGTGCAGTGGGGCAGGCCCTGACTCAGCTCGCTGCTCTGGCCAGGCCCGTTGGGTGTCCCTGTGCAGTGGGGCAGGCCCTGACTCAGCTCGCTGCTCTGGCCAGGCCCGTTGGGTGTCCCTGTGCAGTGGGGCAGGCCCTGACTCAGCTCGCTGCTCTGGCCAGGCCATTGGGTGTCCCTGGCCAGGCCCATCAGCTCGGGTGTCCCCCTGTGCAGTGGGGCAGGCCCTGACTCAGCTCGCTGCCCTGGCCAGGCCCATTGGGTGTCCCTGTGCAGTGGGGCAGGCCCTGCCCTGCCGCTGGCCCGGGGTGCTGGCAGGGGGCAGGCTGGAGGGCAACCTTTCCCAGCGCATGGCAGCTCTGGCAGCTGTGCACGTCCTGTGTCCACTGGAAACCTGGCACCACAGGGGGATCCTCTGCCACCACAGGGCAGGCATCTCTGGGTTTTTGCAGTTTGTTTGTCTTAGGTCTGAGATCAATGAAAGGGCTTTTTACCCCCGCTGCCAGAACAGCAGAAACTGCTCAGGCCACTTCTCCTTGCCATCCTGCTCTGCCCAGTTACCCGCCAGATCTGTAATTATTGTTTAAAGCACTCTCATTAGTGTTTTCTGTTGGCAACATTTTCATACAAATAGGACTGGGTTCAGTTGTTTTCCTACAAGTTTATGTGCCAAACAGAGATTTCTCTCTAAATTCTTCATTAAAATTGTGAAGTAATTCAGGAGAAGTTTACCCATATTCACCTCCACCAAGTCATGCCCCCTGCCCACTTCCGTGATAACCATGAACAGAGCAAAAAGCTTCATCAAATGTAGTCTCAGCTGCCCAGGCTGACTGGCCAAGCACACTCGGAACTGCTTGAAGCCTGTGCCCTTGAGTCTCTGCATTTGTCACACAGGATGCTCACTCAAGATGTAAATGTTTCTCTTCCACCAGCTCAGCTTCTGCTCTACCCACACCTTTAAAATGACACTTCTTGGCGCAAGACACAGAACTGCCCCCAGGCAACTCCCAAACACCAAGGTTAAAACAGGGAGGAAGGCAAATTCCCCATGAAGGTCCCTGATGAGCTAGATAAACACTATTGAAGACCATCAAAAATGCATCTGATGCCTCTTATTGTAGATGATATGGCTAAAGACAACAGAGACATAACCAGATACAAGTATGGTACATACATGCAGATTTGTTTATTGTCTGTATTAGAATTTTCCCTTCTGATCTGAAAAGCAGTAAAAAATCAACAATTTTGTTCAGGATGCAGAAAGACTGAGTGGATTGGAGAGGCGTCTGTAAAGATATGTCATGGTTTGACAGGAATTGGATTTCTGGGATTTTGTGGTCAGCCCAATTGGATGCTCAGGTTTGGTATTGACATCTGAATTGACCACTGAGATTTGGATACGCCTCTGAGAACACACAGGGGTTAAAAGCAGAGCTCTCCCCTGGGAAGCTCTCTTGGGACTTTGCCGGGAAAGAGGTCGGAGCTGCCTCCCCTGTCCAGCTGTCCCTGCTGGGCGGGGGAGGGGAGCAGCCATGCAGTAGGCCTGGGCCCGGACAGAGATGGGGGTAGGCCTGGCCTGGCCCCCCCCCCAGGGTGGAAGGAAAATACCGGAGGCATCGGGCAGCCCCCCACCAGGAGAGAGAGAGAGTACAGCCTGTGCCTGGACTGTGCTACCTTGAAATTTGATAACATGTGCCAGCAGCACAGCCGAGAAGAGGAAGAAGGGGGGGGGGTGCAGCAAGAAGGTGTCCGGTTGCTGTGGGAGTCTTCGGGTGGGCAGAGCCTGAGTTTTTTTTTAACCCTTTTCTGGACAATGAAAACTTTGCAGAGTATTGACCTTTCCTGGAGAGGAGATGGAGTGAAGAATGAACAGGGAACTGAGCAAGAGTTGAAAGGTCTGAGCAAGGGAGAGATGTGAGAAGAGCCCTGGGTGAAAAGAGATGTTGGAGTGGCATTTTTGCTGGACGCTTTTTGTATAGCCATGGACTGTTCCTTGTGATACAGAGACTGCTTTCAGGGGGAGCCATGTCCCAGAGTTAGGAGGGCAGTTTGGGAACCCCCAGGCCCCGGGGGGTGCAAAAAATACGGGGGGGACAGGTGTCCCAAAGTTGAAACTGTGCCTTTTCGGAGTGGGACAACGAATCCTTAAAAGACAACCCTCGAAGTAGCTCTGGTCCATGTTCAGTGGTGAGAGCACTGAGCATGGGAGGAGGGGGTCACGATGACAAATCCCGGCGGCAATACGTGACCAGAAGCCCATGGCACACAAGAAGGACTCCTCCTCTTAATGAACTGAAGACTGAGTATTCTAAAGGGTGGTGCTGGACCGAGAGATGTATTGTATTGGGAATTTGGTGGGAGGAGGAGATGTACTTGTAAAGTTTTCATTTTCCTTGTGTTTTTTTTTTTTTCCTTTTCTTTCCTATGTAGTGTAGTTAATAAAGTTTTGTTTTCTATATTTCTAAGTGGAGGCCTGCTTTTGCTTATTCCTGGTCACATCTCACAGCAGAAACCAGGGACAGGATATTGTCATGGGGGCACTGGCATTGTGCCAGGGTCAAACCTTGACAAAGCTTTTGCCAAAAACCAGCTGAACAGGAACATGGAGCTTGATCAAATGATATACTGGCACTTGTTGGTTTTGCTTGCTTGCTTTTGCATGCATATAGGCCTGTAGATCAACCAAAAATGAATGTTTGCCTTGCTTTAGCCAAGTCAGCAGGCTCAGACACCATGTGTTTGACCAATTTGAGCCCAGACAAATCCTTTGCAACCTGTTTGGTCAGTGTGCCTGTGCCAGCCAAGGAGTAGCCAATACCCAATCGTGACAAATATTGGTGTGACACTGCGAATGAGACCAATCCCATAACCAGCTGACATCACTGGGCCCCTGATCTTCTTAAAGAACCTTCTGAACCTCAAGAATTGGAATTCTTGGTTCATTGGTGATGGGATTTTGTGCTGAGTTTCAGTACCAGGGAGATCCACAGTTAAATGTTACTCCCCATCATCCTGAGGACAGATACTCAAGTTTGTGGTGCAATTGTACTACCCTAGTGTCCCCTAAGGGTGAAACTGATGACGAGTAGATGACTGAGATGAGTCCCCACGACAATGAGCAACAGAATATTGGCTCATTTGTGGAGATAGAGCCTGGCAGGGCATTCCCTCAAAAATTCAAGGTGGCCCATGTAGCATCAGACAACTCACTGTGATAGCACCTATTGTTAAAAAAAGCCATCAAGAGAAAACACAGAGAAAAAGATTTGCCCATCATTATAAAGAAAAACTGTAATAGCAATTTCAGACCCTAGGGCCCTGCAAAACAAGTTCCATCAAATTTATTTCTACATCAACTTGCCTCGGGTGAGGCATTGGAACCATTATACCGATTGGGGTGTTGGCTGAAGAAAGAAGACAGTGCTACTTCCATTGCAATTAGTGACATGATGACTGATGTTAGTGCTGTCAGACATGCAACCTTACAGAACAGAGCAGCAATTGATTTTCTTTTACAGGCACATGGGCATCATTGTGAGGAATTTGAAGGATTGTGTTGCATGAACCTGTCTGATCACTCTGAATCCATCCACAAAAGCATACAAAAGCTGAAAGATTTGACAGCTCCAATTAAAGAAGATGGTGGGTCATGGTTAGATGATTTGTTCCAAGGATGGAGCTTTGCACCTTGGCTAAGGGAACTTTGTAGAATAGGTCTCTATATGTCTTGGGTGTTTTGGTAGTGATACTAGTAGTAATACCTTGCATACATCGGTGTGTGCGACAAATGATGGACAAAACTATCAAAGAAGTTTTTATCACACAAGAGAGAGAGGTAGGAAATGGATTCACAGAGAGTTCTCAAAATCTCACACAGATGGTGGGTGAAGGTATAGACATGGAGGAAGGTTTTGAATTAAGACCTTGGAACAGACGAGACTTTTTTGGAACAATGACTTGTAATTGCTATCAGACATAGCAATTTTGAAGTCCTTTGAACTGACTGGACTTCCACAGCATTAAAATTGCTGTGTTGTAATACAGCAAGGCTTAATGCGAGCAAAAAGGATGCTTTAAGCAAATAATAAGCAGGTATACTATAGTAAAGCTATGAAATGCAAGGTAGTTAATAAACAACACAGTTACAAAGGTTTCTTTTTACTTGTACCGAGATGGGGAATTGTGGGAATCCTTTAAATCAGAGGGTTTTGGGAAAGCTGCAAATGGCAGGCCTCAGAGACAGCAGAACTGCAATTAGAGCTAAGCTGCAGCCATAAGATTTGTCAGGAAAAACATAAGAAGTAGAAAAAAATAAGGACAAATAGAACAATGATCTGTTTATTAATGCTAGGCTAGAATGGTATCCCTAAGGAAAGAAAAGACCTCTAGCAAAATGTCCTGGTTTGAGAGAAATGGATTTCTGGGGTGAGTGTGTCAGTCAATTGAAGATGTTCGGTTTGCGAAACCACACCTGTTTTGAAACTGAGAGTTGGATTCGCCTCTGAGAACACACAGGAGTTAAAAGCAGATGCCCTGCCCTTTTGGTCCTCTTGGGACTCCAGATGGAAGAAGAGGACCTCCTCCCCCTGTCCAGCTGTCCCCACTGGGCATGGACCAGAGCTACTTTGAGGGTTGTCTTTGGATCGAGATGGGGGTAGGCCTGGCCTGGTTCCCCAGGGTGGAAGGGTGGAGGGGACATCTGTCCCCCATTATTGGGCCTCCCCCTCCCCTGGGGAGACAGAGAGACTGTGTCTGTGCTCTGGAGACTGAGCTTTGGCCTTGGCCTCTGTATCCAGGAAGCCTCCCCGGCCTGTGGAAAAAGAGGAGGGGTTGAACCAGAAGGAGTCCGGCTTCCACCCTAGGTTCTTCTGTGGAGTTTTAACCCCTTTCTTGGACAAAAAGCTTTTGCAGAATACTGACCCTCCTTCCGGGAGAGAAGATGAAGAAGGATTTTGTCAAGAAAGGGTTAAAGGACCGAGCAAGGGAGAGATTGTGAAAGAACCTAGGGTGGAAGAGATGTGGAGTGGCATTCTTTGCTGGACCTTTTGTAGAGCCATGGACTGTTCCTGAATACAGAGACTATTTTCAGGGGGAGCCACCGTGTCCCAGAGCTAAGAGGGCAGACACAGTCTCTCTCTGTCTCCCAGGAGGGGGAAATAATGGGGGACAGATGTCCCAAAATGGAGACTTCCACCCTTTGTTTTGGAGTGGGACGATGGAATCCCAAAAAGACAACCCTCAAAATAGCTCTGGTCCATGTTCAGTGGTGACAGCACTGGACATGGGAGGGTCCTCACGATCTCCAATCCGAGGTCCCAAGGGTGACCAAAAGCCCAGGGCATACAAGAAGGACTCCTCCTTTTGTGTTCTCATGGCGTGTAAATTTTAAGAGTGGTTTTTGCTGGACCGGAAGATGTAATTGTATTGGGAATTTGGTGGGGAGGAGGAGGAAAGCTGTATTCTGTAGAACTTTCATTTTAAATTGAGAGGGTTTTTTCTTTCCTATACCTATGTAGCCTGTAGAAATAAAGTTCTGAGCTTTCTATAGTTTTAAGTAGAGGACTGCAGAAAACTTATTCCTAGGCACAAAGTCAGGACAAATACCACAATGGTCTGTATTTTCATGGGGGCTAGAATGACTCCAAGCTTCAAAAAGTGACTCTAGCAAGATATTAGGATTTTCTAAGCTTA